>JAMXBD010000422.1:600000-1003646 GCA_024138025.1 Combretum micranthum
GCTCAGAATATTTCCATTAGTGAAATTCCATTTATCAGTATGAGCTAAATTTATCTAGTGGGGTTATGTGATGGTTTATGGATTTCTTAAGTAGTTGAATAGTAATTTATAATGGGTTTTTTTGATTTGGAATCTTGATTATTTCTATTTCAATGTTTACAAGATTAAAAGTTCGTCTACGAACTTCTTGTCAATTAGAGCTTAAGATACTCAAGAGGGGTTTAAGAGCTTAACTGAAATAGAAAATATAACTTCGAAACTATACGGACACGTACAATTTTGGCTTAAGTTGTATAACTCATATTCTTAATGCGGTTGAAATTATGGTTTATTGACATGGACATGGACATGTGCTTGAACCATAAATTCAACTAGAATAGCATGACTTGTGAGAGGAATGTGTTATTTAACTGATGATTATAAATGGTTACTTGATGGGGATATCCATGTTATAGTTGGAATCTTGCAACTCGAAAGGGAGGCAAATTCTTATGTCAAAATCCAAGTGAACAAACCCAATTATAATTACAAAGCAACGAATGAAAATTCTAACCAAAACCGTTACATAATCCCACACCTATTTACTACAGGAGTTTCACCCAATAATTTTAGCATTAGATTAGTTGTAATTCATAGTGATAGAAGTAAGTTAATTAGTCTCATTAGAATAAAATCACTATAATCTAGTACTTAGTGAATTAGCTCTCTATGGATTTAACCTGGTACTCACCGGTTTTTATTACTGCATACGCACTCGATACACTGGCCGGTAGTTTTTACGCTATAAAATAGTCTTTCAAACAAAAACTTACATGCTTTTCATTTGAAAGACTACTTTTATAGCGTAAAAACTATTGGCCAGTGTACCGAATGCGTATTTCTAAACTCAAGCTCATGCACATTCTGATTTGTAATGTATTCCATCAGCCCAGTTTGATGATCTGGTGAAGTTAGTGTAGTCGCTCAGGTCGATGCGTTGAGATTAGGTTGTTGCAATGAGCTCAGGTCAATGTCTTAAGCTCAAGTCATTGCATTAAGCTCAGGTTGTTTCCTTGTTATTGCTCAAGTCGATGTGTTGAGCTCAAGTTGATGTATTGAGCTCAGGTCGTTGCGTTGAGCTTAGGTTGTTGCATTAGGCTTAGGTTGATGCATTGAGCGTTGAGCTCCGGCTGATGCATTGAGCTCAAGTCAATGCATTGACCTCAGGTCATTGTGTTGAACTCAAAATCTACTATTGTTGCATAAAAATTGCATCTTTTTACTTTTTTAATCACAGTTGATCCATAGTCATGCGATTTATTATTTTCTAGCAAAAATTCATCATAAAAATGCTAATTTATGCATGAAAGTGTAGAATAAATGTAGGATAAATGTGTATAAAATATACATTTATCAACCTAGGTATTAGAATCTTGTGATTATTTTAACAATCGCAATTATTTTATAGATCATGGATCATATCGATCTATAATCTAATTACAAACTAGTTTAATTTTATTGTTCATGGGACCTATCGAACAATAATCTTATTCATATCCTTTCTTTTATTTGTTCTTTCATATATCAGAAAAACCCTAAAATTTCATGTCTAGATTCAACCCCTCTAGCTCGCGTCAGATTTGGTAATAGAGCAAAGGTTTTGCAGTGTTTGTTGTTCGACACAATTTATTTTAGGTTTGTTGGGTTGGTTTTATTTTGTGAATTGTGTTGCTAAATTTTTGTTATGTTGTTTGCTATTGACTGGCTTAAAAGATGTCGTCTGATGGTAGCAATAGCATGAATGGTAGTAACACTACGGCTAGGAGATAATAACAACAACAATGGTTACTAGGCATAAGAGAATTGAGAATATTAAGCTGAAAATTCCTCCTTTCACTAGTAGCAATAAACCATAGAAATTTCTAGATTAGGTACCACGGGTGGAGAAAGTATTTGACTGTTATGAGTAGGATGAGCCCATGAAAGTGAAGATTGCTTCTCCGGCATTTTCTGATTATGCTAGTTTGTTGTGGGATAAGTTATAGGTTAAGAGATGAAGGGCTGATGAAGAAATTGTGCATTCATAGGCTTTGATGAAAATATTGATGACACGTAGATTTATGCTAGATTATTATAAATAGGAGATGCTGATGTAGTTACAGTCCTTAAGATAGGGAAAGTGAAGATTAGAAGAATATGTGAAGGAGTTTGAAACTTTGATGGCAAGATGTGAAATTAGGCTAAAGATGGATATCATCAATGTAGTATAGCTCCAGCACTATCAGAACCTAAAGGATGTAAGTAAGTTGGCTAGCAGAGTTAAGAGGCATCAATGCAGACGGTCTGAGAAATGATATCACTATAGTAAGTCAGATGATGAGGAGATGAAAGAGGATGTGAAAGAGAAGAATAAGGGAAAAGTAGTGGATGACAAAGTGCCTGATCAGACACAACAGCAAAGGAATTGAGACATTAAATGTTTCAAGTGTTTGGGACAGGGCCACATCACTTCTCAATGTCCTAATAAGAAAGTTATGGTCATGAAGGGGAATTAGATTGAAAATGAGGAAGAAGAACAAAAGATTAGTGACGAAGATGAGATAGACATGTCGAATGTTCCTTTGAATTTCCAGGATGCAGTACTTGAGTAGGAGAATGTGATTCTAGATCAACAAACTAATCTATTTTATGTTTATAGTTTAGCGGAGGGAAAATCTTGTTTGACTGTAATTGATAGTGGCAATTGTGCCAATGTTATTTTTGCTAGATTGGTTTCTAAACTGGGGTTATAGGTGAAGCACCATCCAAGTCCATATGCTCTTCATTGGCTTAGTCATCAGAGAGCTGCTCATGTGTATAAACAGGTTCATATACCCCTTTCTAATGGTGATTATACTAATGAGTTCTTATGTGATGTAGTACCTATGGATGCTACACACTTGATCCATTGAAGACCATGGCAGCAGTATGATCTCAAAGCCACCTTTGATGGGTACAAGAACGAATATACTATTCAGCAAGGGGCGAAAAGCACACAAGCTACTACCTATGAGTCTCTTGTAGAGATACAATAAGTAAAAATGATGCATATTAAGAAGATTAAAGGATTGAAAAGTTTGTTTACATGGACCAATAGGATGACAACTCAAAATCTAACTCTGGAAGGTCAAGGATTGAAGGATCAAGATTCGAGGATGAATCTTTAATGATAGGAATCAGCAAGGCCGAAGTCATTGAAAAGAAAAACAGATTCAAAGACGACACAAAGGATTGAAGCTTGGAATAACAAATCTTTACACTGGTACCAACATCGCCGGCCTTGTTGATTATGCTGCCGACCTTGCTGAAGTACACCGCCAGCTTATGGTCAGCCTTGAAGATGACCAGAATTAAAATTTGTAGAGCCGACACCAAGGCTATCAGCTTATGCAACAAAGGTTGTCAGCTTTGGACGTATAGGTTGCTAGTGTATAGCCAACCTTCCTTTGACAAGATTTTTATTTATTTATTTATTGTCTTTTGAGTTTCCTTGTTTTTGTCTTTAAAACTATTTTGATTTAAACATCAAGGAGATCAGTTTTATGTTATCTTTTGAACACTTCTGGTAGGTGAAACCCTTTGTGCTTATTTGAATATTCAGATTTAATCCTATGTATTCTTGAGTTCTTATCAATTCTAGTGTCATATAGAATTGTGGTGAACCCTGTTGTTAGAGTCTTACGATTCTTTTAACAATCGTAATTAATTTATAGATCATAGATCCTATCGTTCTATAATCTGATTACAAACTAGTTTAATTTTATTGTTTGTGGGACCTATCGAATAATAATTTTATCCATATATTTTCTTTCATTTGTTCTTTCATATATCAGAAAAACCCTAAAATTTCATATTTAGACTCAACCCCCTCTAGCTTGCATCACCCATCTTCTTAGTCAATTGATCCATGACGTTATGGAGTTGCACCTAGGTACTCATCAATATAATCATCTGTTTGATTTTCTGATCCAGAGATCATCACGATCGTAGATCTCATCCACTGCATGTCGTTGATTAGCTTGCTACATGGTGCTATGACTCTCTCAGAGTGAATGTGGCTCTGATGCTTACTAAGTGGTGGGTTAATTAAGAAGATAATCACAAGCATAGATTTTTTTTAATAGGAATTTTTTTT
The DNA here is from genome assembly GCA_024138025.1 of Combretum micranthum. NCBI lineage: Eukaryota > Viridiplantae > Streptophyta > Magnoliopsida > Myrtales > Combretaceae > Combretum > Combretum micranthum. The sequence continues at coordinate 604,154 of JAMXBD010000422.1, forward strand.
TTTTTAGTCTCTTTCCTTTTTGAATATCATTTAATGTTTTTTTAATAGGATTTTTTTAAGCTTTTTCTTTTTTGGCAGCTTTTAGGCTTGCTTGTAAATGTATGTCGTAGGACAATGAGAACCTAAGTTATTTAGAAATACAAAATAATTAATCCGTCTTTATTCTTTATTCCCAAATTTTAGATTCTTGTATAGAATTTCTGATTTTTTATGTCAATTATCTAGGTATTCTTAGAATTCTTAGGTAAACTAAGATCGTCTTCCAGCAATTATGCTCAATTCAACGAATTTCGATTTTATTTCAATCTTCATGTTCTGTGTATCTGCAAAATCAACGGATCATGGTAGTTTTCCTTTTCTTTCAATGCATCACTTTTCCTTGAGAATATATTAGGCTGCATAGACATGTATAATATGTATAAAAGTTTATTGTTTAATACACATTTAGAAAAAATATATATATACACATCTATCGAGTTGTACCATCTATATGGTTGATGATTTAAGAAAATTAAAATATATATGTTGCTAAATAGTCTTGGAAAAATGCGAGAAAAGCAAAGATAAATAGAATGCCACAAACTTGTATAGACTGTTGAGATCCCCTATCAAAATGGAGAACAAATAAAAAAGGAAAATAATCACAATACTACTCATCAGCTCGAGAATCAACAATGATTATTCAATCATTAATTGCAAATTATATTTCAATTCCTAATTTTTTTTATTTTCAAAATTCTACGAATTAAACACAATTATATCTAGAAATTATATATTAATTGTTAATAAAAATGCTCCTAAAAAAAGTAACAATAATGTTGTATTTTGTTTATTGAAACGGAAATGATATTCCATTTTTATTACCATGAAATATCTAATTCTTTGTTTGATTCCTAGAATTTTTTACCATAAGGAATGTCCATTATATTATAATTCATTCTATTTCTTGGAAGAATGGTTATTCCTCAAAAAAAAAATATTTTTTTTTATAAAAAAAATTACTCCTAATTATAAGGAAAAAAAGGGAAATTGTTATTTCTCTTCAGATCCATTTTGTCCCATAGAACAAAACCTAACGTAAGCTAATCTCTCTCTTTCTTCTTTCGTTCTTCGCCCACCGACTCTTGTTTAGTGTTTTTTTCTTTTTATTTTTTAGTTATTTCTTTATTATTATAACATAGTGATCGCGTATCAATGTAGGATATATTGGAAATCACTAGAAGACCTAATCATTCTGTTTACAAATGAAAACTTCAGTTGTTTTAATGTGTGTTTACTGGATTATGTTGAAGGTTTAGTGATTGTAAATTTTACCCTTTTTTTTTAAATTTCTTATTTGACGATGATGTCAATTATGTGGACTCAAACGCTTAGGGAAAGACAAGTGTGTGGAAAAATTCAAGACACGAGGTATATCCAAAATATACTAAGAGTGCATTGGTTTGTTTGCTTGACATTGGATTAACGTCTATTTCATATCTATTTCAGTCAGATTATTTATCAAGAATAGATACATATAAAATTTAAATATTTGTATTCAAATAAAATACAGATATATATACATATGTAAGCTTTCAATTCCATCCACCATTAAAAGGGGATTACTCTTGGGTCAAGTCGCGCCTAAGATAAAATGCACTAACCTAGCACATAGCTAGCATATTTTTTTCACATGGAATAATACACTGAACTGGGGCAAATATATTGGACCTAGAACTTTTTGCACCAAGAACAAAATACACACCTAGGATACTTTGACTTGTATATAAGTCGCCGTAAAAAAAAAAAAAAAAGCACGACTTGACGAAAGAATTTCCTGTTAAAAGGTTATGTATATCAAAATTGTTAAGGTGCAAGTGTGAGAATCTCACATAAGAAATATGAGTCTTATGAAAAGAGTTTATAAGAAAGGAAGACCCATTAATCCATTATCTTAAGGTTTTTGGTTATAGATGGTGTCAAAAGCTCATTTGTGTAATATTTCACAAAGTCTCTTGAGCCTTAAATGGGAAGAAATCCAACAAACTTTGTGAAGGATTACACATATAGGTTTTTGACACCATCTATAGCCCAAAACCTCAAGGCAATGAGTTAATGGGTCATCCCTTCTTATAAGCTCTTCACATAAGATCCATATTTCCCATATGAGATTACCACACTTGCACCCTAACAAATAGGTTGAGATTCAATATAGTAAGTGTTTAGGAAGGCCAGAAGCAGTAAGATAAGAAGTTTTTCCATCTTGTTGAAGCTAATAGAAATCGCCATATTAGGTTTGAGTTTATACAAATAATTGCATGGCTTTTCCATTTTTTTTTTTTATTTTAGTTAGCGTGATTAATGGTTTTTGGAGACCAGAGGAGAAAAATTGAGTAACTTGTGGATGAAAGAGACTGAAGTGTAATATCATTCCATTAAGTAGTGCTCTTGTCAATATTTATGATTTTCCAATACTTTTCCAAATTTCCTGTTAAAAGGTTATGTATATTTATGATATGTCCTACGGAATCTTCTTGGCGTATCGGACGTATTGACGTGAGGTCAACCCCAGCTTTTTGAATAGCAAGCTACAGCTAAGTATGGAGTTGGATTAATATTCCTGCCCTGCCAACGACATTACGTAATATTGGCGGGCCTTTACGTGGGAACTGTGCAGAGACTTTTTTTTCTTTTGGGGGAAGTATGGTCTTTTTGTTTTGTTTATCTTGTATTCATTTACTGAAGATTTGCTAAGATGTCAAAAAAGATAAAAATATAATATGTATCCTTAGAAAATTTTGTATAAAATATATTGTTTAAACCATTACTCATAAAAAAACATTGAATTAAGATAAATTTACAAATAGGTATAAGAGGCCGCATGTAATTCCATTTATTAACATATGCTTTCATACAAGAAAAGATCACGAATTATTTAATGCAAGATAGTTGTTGTGTTATTAAAAAGAAAAAACTTTTAGTGTTATTAATATGATGTATAATTGGTGATTAATGTATAAGTTCCGATTAAATTTTAATATATAGGTAATTTAAAATATGTATACATATATTCTCCATTACTACCCTTTATCAAATAATATAAATAATTTCTAACCAATTATTTGATTACATGACGTGTTGATACTAATGATTTTTTTGTATTTGCCTTCATACATGATAAGATAAGCTAACAAAGGGGTTGAGAAAGAAATACAAAAATTAAATAAGTATGATCTCAAATTTGCGAGCGACTTGAGCTCGGCTTAACTCGGCTTGAGTTAAATTAGTAAATAAGTCGAGCCTAAGCTTAAAAAAAAAAACAAATTCGTTTATCTAATGAGTCAAGGTTAAACTTCGATTTAGGCTCATAAGCCAACTCGTGAATAGGTTTATAAGTAAGCTCATTAACAAGCTCAATAACTAGCTTGTGAATAAACTCGTTAGAAAACTTATGAGTTTTATATTTTTATTATATAAATATATTTTTAAAAACTAAAATATGTTTAATTACATATGTATATATATCTAACAGCTTTTATATATTATTTTTAGGTTTGAAAAAAGTGAAAAGCAAACTATCTAAGTGAATTGAACTCGAACTTGAATTTCAAGCTCAATAAGAGTTTGGTTAGACCCGATAAAAAGTTCAGCTAAGCTTGAGTTCGATTTGTAAACAAGTCTAGTTTAAGCTTAATATAAAGATCATTTAGCTAAATGAGTTGAGCACAAGCCTGGATTTTGGGCTTGATAAAAAGCTTAGTTTAAGTTTGAGTTTGAATTTGATAATTTCAAAACGGGTCAAGCTCAAGCCTTTAATGGCTCGACTCAACTTAGCTCATTTGCAACCTTAGATTATAAGAGGGTTGAGATTAAAATAGAACAAAACAAAAAAATGTGGATAAAATATTTTATGAAGGCCAAGTTTTATTTATCAAATGCATTTAGGTTATATGTCTAATGTGTTTCACAACTGTTGGAATAAAATCCATGGGAATTTCTTAAGTTGGACAATCTTTGAATTATCTAAAGAACTTTTGGAAATTATGTTCATCACATCTATGTTTGTAAGAAGAAAGTTTTATGAAGAAAGTCGAAGATATTTGAATTGCAAAAAATTTCCAGACCATGATCAAGGGTGTGAAATGTTCAGTTAGCCATGCTCAAGGGAATAGATAAGAATGAATAAACGTCACAACATAATATCTTATAAGTCAAGATTAAGTCAAAGGTTTCAAATTTCAAATGGAAGCTTTCATGATATTTTCAAGCAATGTCTTTCAAGGAGATGGTCTTAAGATATCAATAAGGATAAACTCAGTTCAAATGATAAAAAATAAAAGCCCATGAAGATATAATTTTTTTGTTTTTCAAATCATGTGAGATTTATCTTTAACTGTTACAATTGTTATTCAAGGAGAAAATCACTCATGCTTACCTTTTTTGAGTATAGTTGTTAACTTCAAGATACAAAAGAGCTTCAAGTTAAAAAATCCAAATACATAACACTTTGAATACGCCATACTTACATGTAAAAAATATCAAAGCTCATATTTCTAGCAACTGTTAGAAGATCCATTAAAACCTAATAGTGAACTTGCATACATTCAATATTTTTATTTTATTTCATATTACAAACTATTCAACTTTTTCGTTGAGGGTCGATTGAGTACTTTGTAGAGAGAATTATATTTGAATATTGTAGTTATCAAATTAAATTAATTCATCTCTCTTTAGAAGGATGTTATAACTAGCATTCACCTTTTCAAAACGTATTGAGATATTAAGATGAAGTGGGAAGACAATTGTAATGGATGCTGGTTATACAATGCTCAATGATCTTTAAGTTTGAGGCTAGTCATTCATCATAATACATTGGATAGAAGAAGATTTGACCCCAAAGACTAGCCAGCAATAATAATTATCCAAGTTTATGGATTAGATACATTAGGAGTAAACGTAACCCTAATCACGATAATAACAAAACCGATTAATCAAACAATTAATCAACCTGTGATCATAGGTTAATCTTCTCTTGCCAAAGCAATAAACAATAAAATAATGCGGAATTGTAAAATGGATAACTCAAAGATATAACTTGGAAAACCTAATGCGGGGAAAACCATGGGACCATCATCGCTCAAATCTTCCATTATAAACAATATAATGGGATTACAAGTTTTCCTCACTAGATCTATCTAGTATATCTCACAATTTTTACCACAACCGGTAGATTACAACAGGAAGAAGATTTTGTTCTAGAGTTTCTCACTTTAGTATTTCCTCTTTTTTCTCTCTTTCTCTCTCTAGAATTCTCTTTCTACGCTTGAGAAGAGGCACATCACTTGTTCATACACACCCTAGGACAATAAGAACCATTTATATGCAAAACACAAAGGTTGGCACGACATAAACCAAGGCTGATGGCGTAGGGGTGGCGTTAGAATGCTACAGTTCTGGAACCAACGTACATCGTCTCAACATTAGCAATGTGCCCGCCCTACACCAGTGTTGTAGACCCCAACACTGATGGTGTTGAAGCCGGCGTTGGCACTCTTGTGCTCTCGACAATAATTCTCAAATTTTCAAGGCTAACTATTAGTTGCTGTAGGCCGGCAGTGTAGCTTATCCCACCACAGGTGTACAACCAAATTCATCTTTGTTTTGCACAAAATCTATAAACCTCGAAAATTTTCACACTAGTACACGATACTAATATAGAAAATGTAATTTATCTAGTAAATCTAGAACTCAACAAAAACCCAAGAATAGATCTATGAGTTGAATTTAGCTAGTTTATGATTTAAAAGCCTGAATGAAAACTTCCTTGACCTTAATTGATACCAAAAACGAGATTTTGTATTTTGAGTTGATAACCAAGATATAATTAAAGGTAACCCAAATTTTTTAAACCCCGAAACTTGTCATACGAATAGAAATAGATAGGGATATATAAATATAGAAAATAAATTGTTACCATTGAACACAACAAAGACTTGAGACTAGAACTATGAGTAGTAATGAGCCTATATCTAGTTTTAAACTCTAAAACAAAGATTCCTAGATAGTATTAAGTACTACTAATAAGATTTCATAGTAGGTATCAAAAAGCCAAAATATAAAGATAACTTGACTAAGATATTAAGTGTGATAATGAGTAAATAACCAATTACGCTTATAGTTACGAAACAATAACCTAAAGATAAACCGTTAGAGTTATAAATACACAATAAAAACATAAATAGATGTATAACTAATAATCTAGACTCCAAATGAATATTTGGATCACACCATTTTTTTAACTAAGATATTTTTAAGCTATTGGAGTTTAAAACAAAAATTGAACTACTAAGCTATTAAAACCATAATCACAAGAGCTAAAACTCTAAAAATAATTAATCATGTAAAATTTAAACTAAAAGTTGAACTTAATAGCAATCTAAAATTTTTTTAGGACTATAAAATACTTTTAGTCAAGAACTCTCAAATAAATGATATATTTGTACCCCGAATAGCTTAATGAATTACCCTAAAACTAAGATAATTATTAACTAACAAATATAATAATATTTTCTCCTTAAATCTATCCAAAATTTCGGTGCAAGTGGGTGTGAATTGTGGCTTTGATTTTCTAGGATGAATGCAAGCGAAATCCTCCTCATTTAGTCTAAATTATACTCATTTAAGTCAACAAAATACCACACACACCAATCAAATGGAGGCAACACATCAAGCTCAATAAATGCAGTAAAATACGCACACAAATGGAGGAGAAATCTGGAAAAAATTTCACACAATGAGAATAGCCATTCATGCCCTTCCCATCCTCTATGTATATACTATAATGAATAAATGAACAAAAAACATTATTGCCCAGCAAAAAACGTTCCCAACAAACCTTAATCATCTCATAAAAACAACAAAACTCGAACACAAGCTCACCTCCATTAAAACATGCACAAGCTTAGACTCAAAGCACAACAAGGTAACTTGATTCATCTTGGCTTGTTATTTGTTAAAAACAATGTTTTAAACTAATTCCTGATGATCATAGGATCATAACTCATGTAAACCCTTGAAATTTTCATAATTCTTAAAAAATAATTCTAGACGTCAAAAGAAAAAACCAAAACCAAAACCCTAAAAATGGAACCAAGTTAAAACCAAATTCTAAATAAGATCAAATACAAAAATCCTTAACCTTAAGAAGAAGAGAACCCTAAAAACAAAATGGAAAATTCAACAATGGATTAATTCAACATACGTATACCAATCAAATCATCTATCCAATTCCTAACACGCAAATCAAGATGATATATCCAAATAACGCTCGATAGTAAAATACTAAAACCTAAAATCCTTTGGTGAATTTTACAATAAAAATTTTCAATTTCCACCAAGAGACAAACTGAGTCAACCCATAACCCTAGACTCTGTCAAACAATTCTAAGAATTGAAAAAATATTAAATAATCACGAATAAAATAAAATAAACCATAGATGTTGAACCAAAAATATAACATGAAAAAAACTCTAAAATTTTATAATCTTACGAATAAAATCAACAAGTCAGAAGTTAAACCAGAATCCTAAAAGTCAACGAAGTCTACAACAAACCCTAGAGTTTAAGATCTGGCAATCCTGCGCTCTTAGACCCTAAACAACGGAACTAAAATAATTATTGATAAAATTTCGTAATAATATAGGGAAGCTTAAAAATATCAGATTCGCAAATTTCTAGTGTTTTTTGGATCCGAACGAGATCAATTTTCAAAAACCATGCTCTGATATACCGGACGATAAAAATATTCCGTTAATACCGTTAGACTCGTAATAAAATAATAAATCCAAAAATATCAGTTTCATAATTTTTGGGTGTCTAAAAATATCTGATATACCCCGTTTAAGTGTATTTTTATTACTACTGGTATTTTATTTGTCCAGTCTACTATTCATAGTACTATTCCCACTATTCATATATCTCTACTTTTTCTATTACCTATTCTTACAACCTATATACATATTTCTTACAATTTAATTTTTCCATAAAATTCTACACCACATATTACTAAATTTCTCTTACAATTTTCTTTTAAAATTAATTTTTGATCACTTCTCTCTCCCCCCCTTAAGTTGTCGTCCACCCCTCTCTCTTTCACTCTCAAATTATTTTCTTTTCAATTAATTTAATTACATATAATTTTCACTTCAAAACTCTATAAATACCCCTTCACCCCATCACTCCTTCATTCTTTCACACAACTAATTTTACTACCAAAACTCTCTCAAAATCTCCTCTCAAATACTCTCTCCATTACTCTCTCAAAACACTCCTAAGCTTTCTTCTTCTTCTTCATACACAAAACCTGTTTACATATACTACTCTCAACTTCAATTTAGGTGAAAATTCTTTTCATATTTTTACTATCATGTCATGTAACTTTACATGACCATGGTGAGAGTTTCCTAAACTTAATCTTATAGAAGCTACACTATATTCATGTATTGTTCTTGTCCATGAACATTCATTTCTATATTTTTATGTTGTTATTATACTTTACTCATATTACGTTGTTATTATGCTAACTTCTTATTCATATCTAACTAAATATATTTATATATCTATATATATATATATATTCTTTAGAGCATATAAGCTCACTTTTTATTTATTTACTTTCATGCTTTCCAATTTATTTACTTATTTTATGCTATTTTAAAGCTAGTCTTTCTAATCTTAAACTTATCTTTATCAAGTCAAAACAACTTTTTCCTTATTTTCTTTTTCTTTTTGGGACTAGTTTATTCTTAGTCCCAGGTTGCCTTGATGAAGTTAATGCTCCTAATACTTGACGGGGTTACCTTGATGAAGCTAAGGTTTACAATACTTGATATTATTATCTTAGTTATTATTTGCCTCTTACATTTTTCTTATGTTTTCATTTTCATACTTCATACTCATATACATGCTTCCTCATAATGTTATTGTCTTAACAAAAATCTAAAGTAGCATTTTCTTTAATAAAAGATATGAAACCAACCTTTCTTATATATACATATGTCACCAAATCAAGACTTTGTTATCACATCCATAGGAAAAAATTTTCTTTTTCACCTTCTTTTCAAACTCATTAAGATTTTTCCTAAATAACAATAAAGATGATTTTCTCAAAGAGGTTAACTAACAAAGTAAATATTTTCTTTTACCATGATGAGTCGCTTAAAGTTATAAAACTTGGTATTAATAAGTTGTGATATGCACGTTTTTTATAAAAAGCTCAAGATTGGAATCTTTTCAACTTCTTAATAAAAAAAAAGACTAAAAAGTAAACTATTTTCGAAGTTGAGATAAAATCCATCCACTAATTTATAAACTCATTTAGAAAAGTAAAGGTTTCCAAGTTTAAATAATATACCCGTTTTCAAAGAAATAAAAAGGATATAAAATTGATAAATTTCGAAAAATAATAGTTATTGTCAACAACGTAGGAAAATAATGAAATATGATTTTCCTTCCAAACAAAAATGGTAAAAGACTTAAGAAATAAAAATTTATTTTAAAGGGATTAGGAAATGAAAGTATAATAGGAAAAAGATTTGGTTATCAAATTGTTTCCTTTTAAAAGAAGAAATATAAATAACTCAAATTTTATATGATATCAACAACTTAATAGTAATTTTAGAAATTTCAATCCTTAACACTATAAGTAAAATTTTGTAAGAAATCAAAGTTAAGAAAAATTAACTTATTATAGAAAAGAAATTGGAAGACAAAATAAGAAATATATCCATTTACAATAACCCAAGAATTTATGAAGTTCTTTCAAAACAACTAGAAAAGAGAATGTTAAAAATTCGAGTTTTCAAGATTGTAAGATGAATTGCTTTGTGAAAAATAATCGTTAAGACAACACCATTAAATTTTGCATAATATATGAGATTATACATATATATATATATATATTCCATAGGATTTCTCCAAATATACAAATATCTACCTTTTAATACAAGTATTTTCGGATAAAGAAAAATTTGCAAACTTGTGTTTAAAAAACTACAATTTTCATGATGAATCTGTACCCTACAGTTTCGGAACCCAAACAACCTTAATGAAAATAATAACCTTAGAAATGGATAGATCTTTTCGAATAGATAGAAAACGATATATTATATGCGAAATTCCGAGATAAAAGTTATTGCCATTTTAAATTGGAATTTCATTCTATGCGATTTTTTACGAACATAGTGAAATAGAATTAGAAAGTTTAAATAGAATTTCTACGAAATACTCATCCCAAGTATTTCTTTTGTCTAGGTGACATGAAATACGAGATTTTCCTTCTTGAGGATTACTACGACTAAGAAGATTGCGTAATGGACGAGTGAGTTATTCCTCTTAATTTCGTTACTTGCTTGTGCTTGTAAAGTAGTGGCATTAGTATGCTAAGAGAAGATAAAAATGATGGGGAATTCTAAGATATATATATATATATATATTGTGTGTGTGTGTGTGTGTGTGTGTGTGTGTGTGTGTGTAATTCTATGCATATGTGATGAAATAAGAATTAAGAATATCACAACTTCAAACTGCCTATTTAAGTGTTTGTTTACTTACTTATATGACTGCTTATTATTTGCTAAATTGATAGATCGCCCCCTAATAAACCTTAATAAGGTTTGGCTTAAGAAAAATAAAATGCTCACGCATAGCATCCATCGAGTCACATTTCTTTCGAAAGGTTACTACTTCTACGCGTAGAGTTAGATTGGTTGTTATCGTGTTGGGACACGAGTCATGTTTCTTCCTAGAGAATCCAAATCACTTGGGGAATGCGACTCTAGGTTCAGAGCCAAGCTAACCAAACGCTTTGGGCGGGGCTTAGGGACTAGCAGTAAAAGATCGAGGATCTTCGTCAATAATTCCTTAACCTTCGATACAGAGGGGTAAACCCATTCTATATATGGTTTCAGATAACTATATATATTTGTGTAATCACGTGGTTTTTGTATAGCATATGCATGAAAATTTAAATGAACTTGTTTGAAATCATATTGCGAATGAAAAGGAATACATCATTAAGCTAGTTATAAGCTTGTATCCCCATAGATTTTGTTGAAACAGGTATACCCGTGGCTTTAATCAAAGATCATGACATTAAGGAAGTCATGGATGGATGTTAAACTTTTATGAAGGTAGTGAGAACATAGGATGAAGTTACTTTGTAAGATTCTTATATATAATGTATGCTATGTTAGTATTTTGGAAATTTCTAAGAAGTAACTTATATTGACTGAAAGACAATAGCGGGGTATGCCCCTAAAATTGTAATAAACCCATTTATGTTTTATGATAAGTATTCTCCATACCTTGTTACTTAATCATTATCAATGTAAATTGCACTACTCCGATGCGTTTCCTTAGTTGTGATGTATGCCTTGTACATGATATGGAAGCCTTTGCGTGACTAAGGTAGTCATTCGTAGGTTTTAGTATCGTGTACGACGAACTACCACGTTTAGGGTACCCCTCAGGGCGTGACAACCTAACCAAAAACAAGCTTCGAATCACACCAAACAAGCTCAATGAGGTAAAATTTCGTAAACCCTAAGTTACATTCTTATATTTCGAAAATCATGGAATATGTTGTTTAATGTATACATATATCAGGTATAAGCTTGTAGGAATGATTTGGAAGTCCCATGCACATGAAAAATGGTGCGAAATTGGCCAATCTCATGGGGAAGATGATGAACAGTGTCTTCCCTAGATGAGCACCAAAGGAACACGGGTGTGTTTCACCCGTGTACCTCTTGCCATCCAATTTTTTTTAAAAAAAAAATTGATTTATTTAAACTAAAATTATAATAATAATAATTATTAATATATTATTGATGTTATTATTATTTCTTTATTTTATATATATATATTATTAGGAATGTTATTATTATATTATAGGAGTTGTAGTTGTAGTTGTTGAATATTGAGTTTAAAACTAAAGTGTCCAATATTATTAATTATATGATATTTAAGGATATTATTATTATTATTATTATTTTATTATTATTATGTTATATTGATATTATTAATATCATAAAAAATTAATATTAATATACAATTGTTTTCACTAAATTAATCAAAGTTTAGGATATTTTACAATTATAGTTATTAATATTATTATTAATATTACCATTACCATTAATACTAAAAGTATTTTGATTAATAATATTGTTGGAATTATTGTTTTAAAATATTACTGTAGTTAATATTAATAATAAAACGAAAAGTTAAGCTTAAGGTTATTTTGATATCATTAAAAAGTATTAATATTACTACTAGTATTAACTTTAATGTGTATGATTTTTGAATTACTATTAATATTATTTATATTATGAGTAGTATGAGTATTATCATTATTATAATTATTATTATTTTTTAAAACATATTATTATTAATAATGTCGTAATTGTTGTTATTATTATTATTAGTAGTAGTAGTAGTAGTAGTAGTAGTATAATGGCACAAAGATATTATTATTAATATTTCTAAAATTAATTTTAATTGTTCAAATCTTAATATTACTAATTTTATTATCATTATAGATGAATTTAGTATATTTTACAAGTAAAAGTAGAATTATGGTAATTATTAAGTATTTATTGATTTATATACGCATAGACATACATATAACAATGAAAATCTAAATAAGCTAAATTTTTTAATAAAGTGATATCTATACATAACAAGAAAATTATATCAAGTAAATCAAGAGAAACACGATAACACCAAAACAATAATAAATAAATACGAGTTATTATAATGAGTCAGATAAGAAACAATATAAAAATAGCAATAATAATAGCTAAAAAACATAAGCTAACCAAATATCAATTTTTCAAATAACACGATGATTGTATATAAGTATCAAACAAGATCAAGACAAGAAAAATGAAAATAAAAATTAAATAATACTTGATTATCATAGGACCGTTAAAGGATCAATATAGTAATAGAATGAAGACCCAATATCAATATAAGACACTTAGACACTCATAGGAGTTTAATCATATAGTTTATGTGATATTGATGAATATATTAATCATCTCAATAGGTGACCTTGGTGTAAATCCCCGAAATTTTTGGATTCGAATTATAATTTAAACCCTAATCGGAAGTCAACCGGATTTTCTAGAGTCAACAAAACCTTAGTTTACCGTAATCGCTTAAGTCCGGTATTACCGTTTTCTCTAACCCTAGAAAACGAAGTGGGAATAATTAGGTAAAATAGTTCGAATAACTATAGGTTATATAAAAATATTAGTTTTACGAAATTCAAGTGTCCTTTGAACCCAATCGGGCATAGTTCTTGAAAAACGTCCCAGGGCTTAGAATAGTAAAAATATTCTAAATATACCGTTAGACTCGTAAAAATATGAGATTTTTAAAAATATCAATTTCGTAATTTTTCGTAGCTAAAAATATCAGATATCGCATTTATACGCGTATTTTCTTACTACCGATATTTAATTGTCATGTCTACTTTTACATTACACTATTTTCTACTATTCTACACTATTCATCTATCTCTATTTTTTCTTACAACCTATTCTTACAACTCATACACCTATTTCTTACACATTTTCTTTTCCAATACAATTTCATATCTTTCATTTCTTACTTTTAATTAACAAAATAACAAAAAAAAAAAAAAATTCCCTTTCTCTTCCCCCCTCAAATTTGTGCCGACCACCCCCCTATTATGCCTCAATTTGTTTTATTTTTCACTTATTTAATTAACACAAATTATCTCCCACATTTTCTTATAAATACCCCTTCATACTTCCACTTCTTTCACACTTCTTCTACACTAAAGTTACTATACCAAAATCTCTCCCAAAAATTCTCTAAGAAGTCTCTTACAAGAAGTTCTCTTCTTCTTCTTTCTTTTAGGTAATATGCCTTCAAGAATTTCCTATGTTCATCTACTTAGTATGAACTTAGTGTGTGTTTTCTAAAACCATGAAGGTTAAGAAAGCAACAATAGGTTCATACTTTATTTTTGTTCATAATCTCAACTCCTTTATGTTTCCTTTATATTCATAACTATCTAAATATCTATATAGCTATATATAATATTTAGAGCATATAAGCTCATTGTCTTGCAATTTATTTACCTTTCATGCAATTTATTTACTTCCTTGCAATTTATTTAAATTCAAGTTGTTTTTAAGACTAGTCTTTCTAGTCTTAGACTTGTCCTCATCAAGTCAAAACTTTTTCTTTTATTTTTGAGACTAGTCTTTCCTTAGTCCCGGGGTACCTTGATGAAGCTAAAGTTCCAATACTTGGTTTACTTTCTTATTTGCTTAATCTTTCAAGTTATTATGTTCCTTTATATTTTATACTTTATGATTCATATTCATGCATGAACATAATAGTTTTGTCTCAACAAATAAATGAAGAAATGATTTCTTAAACATAAAGATTCTTTTTCTAAAAATAAAATTAGGAAGCTAATGTTTCTAAAAATTAAAGAAGTTATCTTAAATAAAACTTAGAAGTTCATAAGGAATTTTACAAACATACATAACATTAGAAGAACTTTTTAAAAGTAAACAAAGATTTTTCAACTTCATTTTTTTTTTCATAAAATAGAAATTCCTTTTCATAAAAAATAAGATGATCTCAAGAAGTCAAGAAATCATTTTCTAAATATAGAAGTATTAAATACTTTAAAGAAATGTTGGAAGCTAAGCTTAGGAAATCGTTTCTTAGGAATATAAGGAATTAAGGAAAAGAAAAGAAATACTCAACTTAATATAATTTTAAAACCAATACAAGCAATTAAATTCAGAGAAAGAAATACTCATTTCAAATAACTCCAAATCTTTTCAAAGTAAAATAGACACTTTAAAAATTCTTAAAGTTCAAAATCTTTCCAAACTTACTTTTTATAAATTGAGACAACTTCATTTACTTCATACATTTGTCATGAGTCAATAAATATATATGAATATACTTTCCAAAAGTTTTACAAGTTATTATATTATCTATCTCTTCAAGTGAGTTTTTGATAAAAGGAAGAAAACAAGTTTTTACAAATTCGTAATAAATCTGGTCGCAGTTTTTTGGAACCCAAACAACTTAGTTTAATGAAAATAAGTTTAGAAATAGATAGATCTTTTCGAGTAGGTAGAAAACGGTATATTATACGCGAATTTCCGAGTTAAAATGAGCAAGTTATTGCCATTTTAATTTGGAATTTCCTCTTATACGATTTTACCGCGATTTTAAGAAAAGTTTAGAATCTTCAAGAATAGAAGTTCATGAAATGCTCATTTCTTCTTGATTAGATAATCTCGAGGAGGATTGTTCATATCCCAAAGATTACTATGATTAGTGAAATCCCGAACGACTCATCCATTTCAAGAAAGGTGTCATCATGGCCGAGTGAGTTTACTCCCCGATATTTTTCATACTCTTGATTGTGCTTGTAAAAATTAGTTGCACTAGAATTTAGGTAAAAATCAAAAGGAAGTTGTATGATAATATGTTGAAAGAATTCTAAGTATATCAAAACTCGATTTTTGTAATAAAGTTGTATGTGCATTAATATCTTGAAGTGTTTGAAATTGGTTGATCACTTGAATGAAGTTAAATATAACTACTAGACCTTAATTAAGAAATTATTCATGCACTTCATATGTTGAGTCACATTTCGTTCACTACTATACAATTAGTGGGACAAGTGTATAATAGTGGTGGTAGGCAGAATCGGTATATCATGTAAATGGCGAGTAGGAGCCGGTAAAAACTACAAAAATTGGTGGCTAGTAGGAGCCTGTAATAACTACAAGTTTTTGATGGTGTATAGGAGCCGATAAGAGCTATAAAAGTATTTTAAAAGTTATGGTTGTAATTGGCTTGAATACCCAACCCCGAATGAAGGGCGTAATTCATTCAACATATGATTCCCGGAAGGTCATATGTCTTGTATGCTCACATGGTTGTTGCATTTCATATGTTTGAATAATAAAATTGGTTGATAATTTACTTCGAGTATGAATTTTGGGATTTACTCACTAAGCCCATAATCTTACACTCCTATAGGTATTTGTATTCTCAGGAACACCTGTTTTTGTGTCCGAAGCCTCCCCATATCCGTGTAAGTTTTATATATTGAAGCTTTTGGAGGAAATCTGCTCAAAGACTTAGATTAGAATCCCTTTGAAATCTTTAATGTAGTATTTTGGATGTTGTAAAGTCTATCACGATCCTTGGGATTAGCAGGGGTACACCCCTAAGAAATCATGTAATAGACCTTTGGTTATTAATGATATAATATATTTTATTTCTGGATTCTTATATGTTCATCCTTACTTACTTAAACTATGCTTCCCAAAAGCGTCTCCTATTACCGTGCTAGATGCCTTACATGTAATACTAAGACTTTCGCATGACTAAGGTAGTCATTCTTAAGTCTTAATATATGTAACGGACTGCCATGTTTAGGGTACCCTTCGGGGCGTGACACTTGGTACTTGTGAGGATTTTCCTCACAATTATTATGACTAGCCAATATGAGCAGATGAGTAACTCAATCTTATTACATTGTATGTGCTTGTAGCTTAGCGAATCTTTAATAAAAGATAAATAACCTGAATGTGTTGTGTGGGTTTATAGGAACTGTTTGCTGTATGAAATATTGATTACCAAGTCACTCAAAGGATAATAATAATAAAATTATGTATGACTATATTGTTTGAGTTACATATTGATTATTTGTGTATTGAATGATCACCATAAACATGATTTAAACTAGTGGTACCATAAAGAAAATTGAGCATGCATTGCATGGATTGCATAAAATAGCATTTGAGTAAATGGCAGCCTACTACGTATTAGTATTTCGGATCTCTAGTAATGCTTGGTTTATCTAGGCAAGGAAGCTATGAGTTAATCGCAAGATTACCTTTGTTCTGTTGACACCATAAGAACTAAATGGTAAATGAAGGACGTCGCATATAGCATTGCTTGAAAGGACTAACATTTAGTGGAGCTTATAAAGCTAAAACAAGAAATGAGTGTTAAAGACATGATAAATTCAAAGAGACAATTAAAGTGAGTATTGTTGTTTTCCTGAAAGCTTAGTCTATCTTAGGTAGGTAGGCTATAGTATTGTGTTCCCTCAACCCCGATGGAAGGGCGTAAATCTTCATCCTGCTTTGGATTCTGGGTTATCCAGGCTTGTATTTGTACATATGCTTATATGATTGTTAATAAACTTATTTGATATGTGGTAAGTTCTGGTTATTCACTGAGCCCGTGATTTCGCTCACACTCTAACAGTCCTTTTAAGTTTACACTACGACCTTAGCTCATTACTTCCAGGAGCATGGTCCCATTGAGAATTTAGAAGCTGGAAGCTTATGGAGTAGTTCGGGTTAAGATATTTATTTCTTTTTCTAGTTACAAGTAGTTAGCATTTGAAAATTTAGTTATGTATCTTGTTTACTACTACTAGGTACATTCGGGGCATGACAAAATCTCCTCATCTTCAAGTCCTCTTCTAAATATATGTCCTATACTTTGGATACCCTTGATTTGAATATCTTCTAAATATATAAAATATATTTAGGATCTCCTTATGTAAGTATGCTAGTCCATTCCTACTTTGATTCCAAAGTCTTATAAATATATATCCAACATATATTTAGGCTTCCTTTGGTTATAGACCCATATGACTTAGATCTATAATCTCAACAATCTCCTTCTTTAACTCATATGGGGGTTATCCCCAATCCTACTACCTTCTTATAGCACCTTTTGTCATACTGAAATCTTTCACAACCAGCTTTTGTCTTGTTCCTTAATTGTGAGCTCTTATCATCAATCTTCACCCATTTGTTCTTCAAAGGTCCCTTGCCCTTAGGTAATTTCACCAAGCCAATTTTCCTGTTCTCATGCAAGGATTTCAGTCCATCTTGCATGGCTCCACCCTTTCTTGACTTCATCTCATTCCCCATGGCTTTCTGATGACCATCTGACTCTCCCCCATCAGTGAGTATTTTATAGTCATTTGGACTAAATCTAACTGATGCTCTCCTATCTTTTGTATATCTTCTCTTCTTGAACCTTTGATGAGTCTCTTAGGATTCTTTAACCGAATCTCCCCCATTTGTGCCATCATTAAAACCTCCATGTAAGAGTACAGGATTCACATCTCCTTTACTTAACTTTGTTGACATTAAATAAAGGGTATTCTTCTTCTTCTTTCCCTTTGCCATAATAAGAGAACCCTTGGTGAGCTTCCATCCTCTTTCACCAAAGTAGCTACTATAGCCATCATCATCAAGCTTTCCTGCAAAAATAAGGTTAAGTTGGATATCTAGAACAGATCTGACATATCTAAGAATGAGCCTACAACCTGTGTTAGTCTTTAAAACTATATTTCCAATGCCAACAATCCTAGATTTTCCATCATTTCCCATCCTAACATTACGAAAATTTCCAACAGTATAGGTTGAGAAGAACTCACCATGTGAAGTCACATGGTAGGAGGCACCAGAATCAACAAACTAGTCATCATTATGACTTGCAAGGCTAACACACTTCTCATTTCAGGCAATGACAATCTCATCATCATTTGTTGCTGTAGCAACTATGTCTATATCCTCTTCTTCACCTTTACTTTTCTCTTCTTCCAAAGTCTGCACTCTTGCTTCATGTGACCTAGCTTATCATAATAGTAGCATTTAAAATTTTTCTTTCCTCTTGACTTAGACCATACCTTGGATTTCTGATAAAGTCATATTTTACTCAAATTTCCATTAATCAAATCATGTTTATATGTTATAGATTTTATAGAAATCAATTGGAAATGGTACTTAAATGTTCTTAAATTGTTATTTCAAGTCATTGAGGATTTAGAATACAAATTCAAGCAAATAAGAGAAGATTTATACAATTTTAGGCAAGAACAAAAGCAATACCGGCACTTATGCAATTCAGCACCGCTGGCCTCGAAATGCAAACAAGTGGCCTTCATCATAAAATAGCAACACCGCTAGCTTTGGATGGAAATCTTTACCAGTGCTGCAAATTTTTATACATATGCCGCAAAATCCTTGGCTACGTCGCCGGCTTTGAGCTGGTGTTGAGCGTGTACAGAATGCAAATTTTTAAAGCCGGATCGAACACTGCCTTATTGAAGAAGAAATTAAGCCAACTTCTGCAATTTTAAAGATACGTCGGCACAGTGAGAAATCAAAGCTGCCAGTGTTCACAAGGGAAAATCAAGCGGTTTGTGACTTTTCATTGTAACTGGAACGGTTACGCCGCCGGTGTTGAAGACGTCGTATATTTATTCTTGCTCTCGAAATTAATTTTCACATTAAAGGTCGGTCAAATTTAATTCAAGGTTGCTGGCCTTTAATGCTGGTGTAACTCCCCTGCGACCCTTCATATAAATTTATCTTTTTGTCATTTGTGAAAGATAAGAAAGCCTAGGCACAATTTCTCTCTTCTTTTTCATAGCTTCTTGACAGATTAGGGTATAGAACACTAAAGTAGTTAACTTTTTAATTTGTTTACGGATTCCACATTGGGATTTAAGCAGAAAACATCATTTGAATTTGGATTTCAAGAACAGGATTATTTTGACAAGGTGTTTTTGTTCTTAAAAAAAAAAAAAGTAGAAACCTTAGGCATAAAAATCATTCCATTCCTTGTTGCTCCTAGATCTAGAATTAGGGTTTGAACACTAGTTAAATTATCTTATTGATTGAATAAGATTCCACACCGGGATTTAAGTGGAAAACATTGTTTGGATTTGGATTTCAAGAACAAGATTTCTTTGACAGGTGATTTTGTTCTTTTTCTCATATTTAAATGTTGGATGATATCTGATGCTTGATTCCTTTGATCTTAAATCGGTTTTGAGTTGTTGATCTAATTCATATGATTGATGATTTCTGTTGTTGATTAAATCTTTGTTTATATTCAGATTGTTGATGATTTTTCACAAATCATGTATTTTATATTACATATGGAATTCATGATGGATTAGGATTGCAATTGGGAAATTCTCTTCTAATTCATATTGTGAATATCTAATTAGGATTTGAAATCACATAAGGATATGGAATTTGAATTCTATTAAGGTTTGGTAAATTACATAGATTTGTCAATTTATCATTTTCCTAGGAATAGGGAACATTGATTGGGAAATCTAGGATAATAGTTCACTTGGAAGAAGGGATTATTATCTGGTGCTTATTTGATTAAAATACTGAACCCATTGACAGTTTGTATTAGCAATTGTATTTCTAATCACTAGCATACATTGATGGATTATTCAGATCTGTTGGCTCATAAATATCAATTCAAAGGTATTGGAAATCCAAGATTTTTATTAGTTTAGTTATATTAAAAGAAAATCTAAAAAAAAAAAGAGAAACAAAGTTTGATTTGCCTAGCTATGAACTTGGACTGATATAGTTGATAGCTAGTCCTCACTCCCTATGGATTCGACTCGGTATTCACCGAAATTTTATTACTGCACACGCACCCAATACACTATCGGTTAAAGATCTGCTCATTTAAAGGAAATTGAATATAACTAAAAAGAGTTTTTAAAAGCATATATTGAAAAAGCGTGATCAATTTCTCAGATCCATCATCTTCATTAGATGATCTTCTATACCTGCTTCTACCATTCATTCCTAGCTTACTAGTAACAAGTGCCCTATAATCATCTTTAGAATCAGATCTTGTGATAAGATCCTTCTTCTTAGCCTCTTCATTCATTCGGCTATCCTTTACCATTGCAAGGGGGAGTGTTCCCTCTAGGGTAGAGTTACTGACTAACACAACCAGTGTTCCCAACTATCAGGTAAGGAACTCAACAACAATAGTGTCTGGATCTCATCATCAAGCACCACCTTATGGTAGACAACAGATTCACCAGCCATTGAAAATCATTCAAGTGCTCCGTTATATTAGATCCATCCCGGTATTTTAGATTTACAACTTTCCTAATCAATAAGGTTTTATTCTAGGTTGTCTACCTCTTATACATGGATTCCAACTTCTTCATAGGACATCCACTCTCATTTCCTAGCCACATGATGATTCACATTGTGAACCACCGCCATCTGATATAACTGACAGTTTTACCATGCATGATTACTCAATCTGCATTAGATTTATTCTCTGGCTTCACAGTGTCACCACTCAAAGGTAGATATAAATCTTTGCAATACAATAGATTTTCCATCATAGATTTCCATATGGAGTAATTTGTTGAATTCAGTTTGATCATCATACCTGATGATTCTGCCATGTCTGTGCTGCAATAAAACCCTAGTTCTTTTTAATCCTTGCTATGATACCACTTGTAGAAGAAAGCTAACTTTAATCATGATAACAACAAAATCGACTAATCAAACAATTAATCAACTTGTGACCAGAGGTTAAATCTCCTCTTTCCAAAGCGATAAACAATAAAACAATGCGAAACTTAAAATAGACAACATCAGGATATAACGTGGAAAACCCAATGCGGGAAAAAACATGGGACTAGCAGTGCTCAGATCTTCCACTATAAACAATATAATGGATAAGAAGTTTTTCTCACTAGATCCGTCTAGTGGATCTCAACATTCTTTACCATAACCGGTGGATTACAATAGGAACAAGATTTTCTTCGATAGTTTTTTTACTATAGGATTTCCTCTTTTTTCTCTCTTTCTCTCTCTAGAATTCTCTTTCTAGGCATGATAAGAGGCACATTACTTGTTCACATAAACCCTAGGACAATAAGAACTATTTATATGCAAAACACAAAGGTTGGTGCAACATAAACCAAGGCTGGCAGTGTAGAACCAACATACGCTGGTGGTGTAAACCCTAACACCAGTGGCATTACAGTCAGTGTTGGTACTTATGTGCTTTTGGCAAGAATTCACAATTTTGCAAAGCTAGATATTGCTTGTTGCAAGCCATAGTGTAGCTTATCTTACTGCAGCACAAAATTCATCTTTGTTTTGGACAAAATCTCCTTATCTTCAAGTCCTCTATGTACCCATACTCCGCCAGCAGTATAGACCCCAACACCGACGATGTAAACCCCAACACCGGTGGCATTGAAGCTAGCATTGGCACTCCTGTGCTCTTGGAAATAATTCTTAATTTTTCAAGGCCAGCTATTGCTTGTTATAGGTTGGCGGGATAGCTTACCCTACTAGAGGTGTACAACAAAATTCAACTTTGTTTTATACAAAATCTCCTTATCTTTAAGTCTTCTTCCAAGTATATGTCATATACTTAGGATATCCTTATGCAAGCCTATTGATCCATTCCTACTTCGATTCCAAAGACTTTTAAATATATATCCAACATATATTTAGGTTTCGTTTGGTTATAGACCCATATGAGTTGGATCTATAACCCCAACAAGATATCTCGACTCAACATGGACCACTCAATAGTTAATATTCTCCCCTTTATATATGTCTGCTTTTGAATAAGGGCCTACTATTTTGATAACACCCCTTTACTAAAGGGTGTGCTACTAAAGCATATGAGAATGCAATGGTCTTGTAATCCTAGTGCACACCTTCTATGAATAGTTGCTAAAACAGGTTGTCTTTTTTATGCTTTTGATGCATGAGAAATCCAAATAGCTATGTCGCCGTTTTCTTTAAGGTATGAATAAATGATGAAAGTGTAAGATGGATAAAAAGCAAGAGACTAGTCAACATTCATTACAAAAATCTTCCCAAGTCATTTTAATATTGTGGTCCATGAAAAAGAAAATATACAGCAAAAATGGAGAATGAATTCCAAAACATTAAGATTACCTCTTTCGATTTATATCAACTTATTAGAACAAAGACAAAAACCTCTCGAAGTCTTATATACGGTGAGTGAAATAGCTTTCATTTCCATTTGTTTTTCTGTTTTCATCAATCTTTCCATGCAACGTCAATCTGCAACGTATACTAATCAGAGTGCAAAACTTGGTATATAAGCAAAATAGCTCTAAAGCCTCAAAAGTTATATATGTTTGTTGTTGACTTTTGAGTATTCCCCAACATATTAGAATGTCGCAAGACGATTGTTCCTTTACCTAATTAATATCATATACCGTATTAATGATTGCTTCTACATACATTTTATAAGAATATATGTGCACGATATATTATATGTTTGTATAGATAATTTCTCAGTATTGGACATTGTCACTTGCCTATATTCGCGACATTATTTTATTAAAGGTTTACAATTATGAGAGGCTTTTGGTATGCAGTTACAACATGCCAATATACATCTACTAACACGGACATTGATATAGAGTAAATTTAGGTCGATATTACATCCAAGTTTGTGGCAAGTTTGTATTACCTGATTTTCATTTGTATCTATATTGGTATTTAGTGCATTTATATCTTATCTATATTTAATCTATTTATGATTATGAGTGAAAATGTTTGTTTTTAATTTGTATCTTAATAAATAGTTTGAATTGAAATGCTAGTGTGTCGTCTACATTCCAAATAACCAAACTATGAACAGAAAAGATTTCATCAAATTGGTCTTATGCGAATTGTTTTTATCATATATGGAAAATATGCATCAACAATTTAAAAATAATTTAAAGAGAGAGCTTCTACTATTATAGGGCGTGTAAAGCGTCTAACGACTAACTATATAAGATGAGAGAGCAAGATAAATGAAAGGAAGGAGAAAACTAAAAGGAGATCGAGTTCAACTGAAAAACTTATATGTAAAAATTTGATAATAAATTAAAGGATAAATTCAAAAAAATTATAAATGTGTTTTCATCTTTTGCAAACACATGACTCGTGTTAATTTTTTTGACAAATAAGTGATCTAAGTTTTATGCAAAAGTGTTAATACTATTATTAGTGTCCTTTTGGTAAAAAAAATTAATTTATTGAAAAATATTACTAATAAAAAAAATAAATTGATTATTAAAAACTATTTTTAAAAAACCAAACAATTTGAAAGGAAATGTAAAATTGATTTTTTGACCGATAAGATATTGATGCATGTCTTCTAAAATTATTAAATAATATTGACACTTTTGAATTAAATTATGCTTACCAATGTACTAAAAAAAAAATTAACATGGGTCAAATATGTACAAATGGGCTAAAACACGTGTAGGGTTATTGTGATTAACCATAAATTAAATTATTGTTTTGGAATCTCCTCTCTTATTTTCCTTTTTGTTTCAATTTCTAAGTTTGTTCATGCGTTTGAGCCTTAAAATCAAATTATTTTTACATTTACTCATTTAAGGAATTTGTTGTACACATATCAAAATCACAAGTCAAATATATATTATATGAGTTTATGTTATATATATATATATATATATATTTTAAATAATAATGATGAAAAAAATATTTTGGTGCAAACCATTATCTAAAATTAAGAATTAGGTATACAATTCTAATATTTATGATTTTTTGGTTATACGTGATTTTATACGATGCAAGTATCTAACGAGTAATAAGATTTTGATTTTGACACTATCACATATGTGTTCTTCCAAATTCATGGTGTTGTCCAAAATATTTATGGAAGTTTGGTGGGTGTACGAGTGAGGTTAATCCCTTCCAGCTGATGGCTGCTGGACCTTACCTATATTAATATTTAAATAAATTTGATGATATAATACTTACTTATAAATTGATCAAATTAAACCATACAGGTATGAACTGATGAAATACAGATGCTCATCTGATACAGATCCGATACCAACAAAAATCTGACATCCAAACAAGCCCATATAGCTATTGTTGCAGTTGCTACTATTATTTTCTTGATCTATCCAATTTGCTAAGTGCTTTATATGCTATACCTTTAGGAATTTTTGGTACTTTCAACTTCATGGTTGCAAATCAATCATCAACTAACTTCAAATCTCCATATAATATTTTAATAATGCAAAAAAATAATAATAATAATAACACAAGCAATAATAAAAAAGTGATAGAATTTCCTTTAATCATCGATTTGAAAGTTTCACCTTCTTTTGTGTCCTCAATCAACACATCTCACTCTTTGACAATTTTGATCTTGCTACCAGATTTTGAATCAACATTGGTGATCTCAATAGTTATATAAACATTATAATTAAATTTAAAATATAAAAATAATTATTATACCAAATTATATGCATTACTGTCGATTAATAAAAATTGAAAACATACGTATGTATATATACATAAATATTATTTTGAAAGAGGGGGGGGGGGGGGGGGGTGGGGGTGTGGTGGTTAGTGTTCGGTTTTCGATGTCTTAAGAGATGGCATCTATAAACCCGAAACTTTCACGATAATACACGACTCTAGAATAGAAAAAAATGAATGAACTAATTAGTAAACCTAGAATTCAACAAAGACCAAAGATTAGATCCATAATTTAAATTTTGGCCGGGTTAGGATCTATAAACTGAATAAAGAACTTCTTTGACCCTAACTGATACCAAAAACGAGATTTCGTATCTTGAACAGATAATTCAAGATATGATTAAAGGAAACTTAAATTTTCAAATGTGAATCCTTGTCATACAAATAGATTAAATGGAAAATATAAATATAGAAATTAAATAACTACTATTACACTCAATAAAGACCCGAGACTAGAATAATGCGTAGTAATGAACTTATACTTAGACTTAAACCCTAAAATTCGAGATTCCTAGTTAGTAATAAACACTATTGATAAGATTTCATACTGGGTATCCAAACTTAAAATATATAAATAATTTAGCTTATATATCTGAGGCGATATTAAGCAATTGATCAATTATGTTTATAGTTGGGAAATGACAACCTTAAGATAAACGTTAGAATTATAATACACAACAAAAACATAAACTAGTATATAACTCAAAATCTAAACTTCAAACAAATATTTGAATTATACTATTGTTCAAATTAGGGTTTTCTTAAGCCCTTGAAGCCTAAAACAAAAATTGACCCAACAAGCTTAGAAAACCTAAATCGCAGGAGATAAAATTTCAAAAACAAATAATCACGTAAAATTAAAACTTAAATTTATATTGTTTGATAAACTAAATATTTTGTAGGACTCATTAAAAATATTTTGTGTAAAAACTCTCATATATTAGCTAAATTATACCCGATTAATGTAATAAACTCCCTGAAAATTTAGCTAAATATTATCTAAATAATATAATATATATATAACACTTGCAGGATACGTATAAACATATATGGAGGGCCTTGATCTTCTTGCATTGAGAGAACCGAATTTGCTCAAATAATTCATTCTAAGTCAACAAAAATCAACCCATAAGCCAATCCAAATGTGCAAAATCAACTCCACATTAATGACAAAGAGAACAACTGATGAAACAGGAGCAAGTAGAGACAATTCAGATCAAACATTAAAGGAAAAACACGCAGCAAATACTCAATTTTTTTCCATGTATACATACAATTAAGACACTTAAAGAGAATGCAAACAAACACCACTTCCTCTTAACTTTCCAGATCAAATCTACTCATGATCAATAGCTAAAACACCGTGGAGATAGAAATTAAACCGCACATACAATCCCAGTATGAATCGAAGGAAAAATAATACGAAAAAATGCTTGAAACGAGCTTAAGGTGGGTTGATGTAATTCGACATGTTTTCTTTCAAACTAAGGATTGAAACTGACTTCTGAATATCTTAGGAACATAACCAACACAAAAAGGAGCTTCGAATTTCATCAAAGTGGCTCGACAAAGGTGTTTATGAAAACCCTAGTTCTACCTTGGTGATCTGAAAATCGTGGAACATGTTGTTTTGATGTTCTAATGTAATATTTAGATAGTTTAGTGTCTTAGGAACTCATAGGAGCTGAAAAATCGACCTTAGAACGTCGGCAATCGATCATAATCGATCAAGCCCATCGGGGAAGACAATGAATAGTTCTTCCCTGATGAGCACGGGGAGGAACAGGGGCGTGTTCCACCCGTGTGCCTCTCAGCCCCATTTAAAAATAAAAAAAAGAAGAAAAACGAGGTTAATTAAATCAGATTATATAATAATTAATGTTATAAGTAATTTTAGGATTATTATTTATTTATTTATTTTTGTATAAATTATAAATGATATTGCCATTTAGTAATATAATATCAAAATTTTTGAAAAATTGAGTTTAGAAAAATGAAATTTTTTTTCGGTATGATGAATATATGATATTTAAATATATATAATGAGTCTATTAACATTAACAAGAGAAGATTATTAGTAATATAAATCATCATTGTTAATTAATCCAAGTTCATTAAGTTTTACAACTATAATTGTTAATATTCCTAATATTATTAAAAGAATTCTTAAATTAATAATGTTTTTGAAATTATCATTTCTTAAATAATCTTATATGTAATCTCTAAAATAAAAACTCAAAAGTTAAGGTTAAAGTTATTTTAGTAATCTTATTATTAATTTTTTTTACTATAAATGGTAAGAATTTATAAATTAGTATTGATTAAATTATAAGACAAGTATTACAAGTATTGTTATTGTGAACAACATTTGTTTTACTTTATTTTATTTTTATGGTTATTGTCTTTTTTGGAATTATTATTATTATTGTTATTATTATTAATTGCTATTGTTTTTATTATTTGCGGCAAATAAGAAAATTTTGAAAATAATTATAATTAAGTTAGCAAATCTTTGTATTAATAAATTTATTGTCATTAAGGTTATATTTAATTAGTTTATAGGAAAAATTACGAGTTTAGTAAATACTAAATATTTATCTAAATAAATAATTATATATAATTAGATAACAATGGAAATTTAAATAGTCTAAATTTGTGAATATAGAGATATCTATATTTTACGAGAAAAATTTATCAAGAAAATAGAAAGGAAATTGATAGTTTTAAACAATAAAAATAAATTAACCAAATTGTCAAAATTCCTGAATACCTGATTAATAGATTTAAATATCAAACAAAATCAAATCAAGTAACTTGAGATAAAGGTGAATTAGTACTTAAGTATCGTAAAATCTTCAATGAATTAGTATAACAATAGAACGAAAAACCCAACAACACATTAGGACACTTAGAAATTCATAGGAGTTGGGTTATATAGTCTTATATCATTAATGATTATAGTAACATCTCAATAGGTAACATGGTTATTGGTGAGGACTTTCCTGACGATTACTACGACTGAACAACATGAGCAGATGCGTAACTCAGTCTTACTACATTGGATGTACTTATAAAGCTAGCGAACCTTAAATAAAAGATAATAAAAACATTGGGTGTACTGTTTGGTTTGTAGAAATTGTGTATTGTATTGATTGCCAAGTCACTCTATTGGAAGTGACAACAGAGTTGTATATGACTATATTGCTTTTATAACATGATTGAATGTCCGTAATGCTTGATCACCTTCAAAATGATTAAAAACTACTGGTACCACAAAGGAAATTTTACATGCATTGCATATTTTACATAAAATAGCATTTGAGTAAGTAGTGGCCTACTACGTATTAGTATTTCAGATCTCTGGTAATGCTTGGATTATCTAGGCCAGAGAGCTATTAGTTAATCGCAAGATTACCTTTGTTCTGTTAATACCATAGGAACTAAATGGTAAATGAAGAATGCCGCTTATGGTATTGCATGGAAATAACTAACACTTAGTGGAGTTTCTAAAGCTAAAGCAGGAAATAAATAACAAAACACAATAAGTTCAAAGAGATAATTAAATTGAACATTACTATTTCCAGAAAGCTTAGTCTCTCCTGGGTAGGTGAACCATAGATTGTGATCCTTCAATCCCCATGAGAAGGCACAAATCTTCATCATGTTTGGATTCCGGGTTATCCAAGCTTGTACTATACATATGTTTGATTGATACATTTCATATGATTGTTAAATAAATTGTATGTATTATGTGGTAAGTTCTAGTTATTCACTGAGCTTGTGGTTTAGCTCACACTTCAACAGTCCTTTTAGGTTTACTCTACGACCTTGGCTTATTACTACCAAGAGCATAGTCCCGGTAAGAAATTAGAAGCCAGAAGTTTAAAGACTAGAATAGGATAAGAATATATATCTCTATTTATCTTTAGTTGCAAGTATCTTGCATTAGAACCATTAACTATGTGTTTGCAGGAGTTCATAGGAATTATATGGTCTGTAATATTTTATTAGTGTGACGGTTGTTTACTAATTTATGTCTTATATATATTTGTTCATCTTATCTAAGCAACTAAAAGATCCTATTTATTGAAAACATGTCATTCTCGGAAAGTAAACTAGTAATGGAAATCAAGTATTTCTTGTTTACCACTACTAGGGTACTCTCGGGGCGTGACAGCACCAGCTCTGATAAATAACATTTTTACAAATAAATAAATAAAATAAAACTGTCATTAAAAAAAATGCGCATGAAATATGGTCTGTTTGGAGAACTGCCCACTACGGATAAAATACTCATAAAAGCCCCCACTATACTCAAACATCCACCCTATAACATCTATTTAATTTAATTAATTATTTTTTTTAAAGCACTCATGTAATGGGTACATTGCTAGTATACATAATGCTCTTAGAAATTTGCGGAAACAAAAGGAAAGGAAAAGGATAAACTAAGTTATGAGGTGGTTGATAGCGTAAATGAGGCTGTTTTCACATCTATAACCTAGGGAAGTGGGTTGAGCTTCAATAGAGCAAGTGTTTATGAAGTGCCAGGAGCAGTAAGATAAGAAGTTTTTCCATCTTGTTAAAGCTAATAGAAATGGCCATATTAGTTTTGAGTTGATCCAAGTGATTGCATGGCTTTTCCATTTATTGATTTTATTTAGCGTGATTAATGGTTTTTGGAGACCAGATGGAGAAAATCGAGGAACATATGGATGAAAGAGACCGAAGTGTAATATCAATATTTGTGATTTTCCAATACTTTTCCAAATTTTAAGAGACACTTGTCTTGACTATAAAAGAAAAAAGACAAAAGAAGAAGGAAAAAAAAAATGGAACAGAGGTTACAGATTACCCTTGATGTGTCCTACGGAATCTTCTTGGCGTATGGGACGTATTGACTTGAGGTCAACCCCAGCTTTTTGAAGAGCTAGCTACAGCTAAGTATGGAGTCGGATTAATATTCCTGCCCTAGCAACGACATTACGTAATATTGGCGGGCCTTACGTGGGAACTGGGAAGAGACTTCCTTTCCTTTGTTCCATTTTAATCAATTTCTTTCCACGCAGTTTCAATCTGCATCATATACTAATTGGAGTGCAAATTTTGGTATGAAGGCAAAAGCCTTCTAAGTCTTAAATTTCTGTGTTTTTGTTGTTGGATTTTGAGTTTATCGTATATAAGGTAATGACTAGAGAATGAAAAGCATAAGATGGAGAAAAAAAGCTTAAGATTAATTAACATTCATCACAAAAGCCTTCCAATGTAATTTTTAATATCAAGGTCCATGAAAAAACATATAAGAAAAACGACAAACGAATTCCAAAATATTTGATATCTCTTTCGATTATATGATTAACCTATTAGACCAAAGATTCAAACCTCTCAAAGTCTTATATACTGCGAGTGAAATGACTTTCACTTCCTTTCCTTTGCTTCTTTTTAATCAATTTCTTTCCATGCAATTTCAATTTGCATCATGTACTAATCAGAGTGCAAAAATTAGTATGAAAGCAAAAGCTCTCAGAGCCTCAAAAGTTCTTTATGTTTGTTGTTGGATTTCAAGTGTTCCGTTTTCATTAAGGTGATGAAGGGAGGATGAAAAGCATAAGATGAAGAAAGAGCATAACATTATCAACATTCATCACAAAAGTCTTCCTAAGTTATTGTAATGTCGGGGTCCATGAAAAAACATATAAGAGAAATGGCAAAGGAATTGCAAAACATTTAATATTTCTTTTGATTTTATAATCAACCTATTAGACCATTGACCAAAACCACTTAAAGTTATATATACAACAAGAGAAATAACTTTCACTTCTTTTCTTCGTTCCTTTCAGTTTCATGCTTGCATCATGTACTAATCAGAGTGCAAAACTTGGTATGAAAGCAAAAGCTATCAGAGCCTTAAAAATTTTGTGTATTTGTTGTTGGATCTTGAGTGTTCTGTCTTCATTAAGGTAATGAATGGAGGAAAAGCACAAGATGGAGAAAAAGCATAACACTAATCAACATTCATCGCAAAAGTCTTCCTTAGTCATATTAATATCTAAGTCCATGAAAAACAAATAAGGAAAATGGAAAACGAATTGCAATACATTTAATATCTCTTTCAATTTTATAATCAACCTATTAGACCAAAGACTAGAACCTATTAAAGTCTTATATATGATAAGCAAAATAAATTTCACTCCCTTTTCTTCGTTCCTGTTTAATCAATTTCTTTCCATGCAATTTCAATTTGCATCATGTGCAAATTGGAGTACAAAACTTAGTATGAAAGCAAATGCTCTCGAAGTCTCAAATTTTTTTGTGTTTGTTGTTAGATTTTGAGTGTTCTGCTTTCCTTAAGGTAATGAATGGAAGATGAAAAGCATAAGATGGAGAAAAAGCATAACACTAATTAACATTCATCACAAAAGTCTTCCCAAGTCATTTTAATATAAAATACATATAAGGAAAATGGCAAACGAATTCTAATACATTTAATATCTCTTTTGATTTTATAGTCAACCTATTAGACTAAAGACTAAAATCCCTTAAGGTCTTTCCATGCATTTTAATCAATTTCTTTCACTTCCTTTCCTTCGTTCCATTTTAATCAATTTCTTTCCATGCAATTCAATATGTATCATGTACTAATCAGAGTACATAACTTGGTATGAAAGAAAATGCTCTCAAAGTCTGAAATTTTTTTGTGTTTGTTGTTGGATTTTGAGCATTCTATTTTCTTTAAGGTAATGAATGGAGGATGAAAAGCATAAGATGGAGAGAAAGCATAACACTAATCAACATTCATCACAAAAGTCTTCCCAAGTCATTTTAATATAAAATACATATAAGGACAATGGCAAACAAATTCCAATACATTTAATATCTCTTTCGATTTTATAATCAACCTATTAGATTAAAGACTAAAATATCTTAAGGTCTTTTCGTGCAGTTTAATCAATTTCTTTCACTTCCTTTCTTTCGTTCCTTTCTAATCAATTTCTTTCCAGGTAGTTCAATCTGTATCATGTACTAATCAGAGTACATAACATGGTATGAAAAAAATGCTCTCGGATTCTCAAATTTCTGTGTTTGTTGTCGGATATTGAGTGTTCTGTTTTTTTTAAGGTAATCACTAGAGGATGAAAAGCATACGAAGTAGAAAAAGCATAACACTAATCAACATTCATTACAAAAGTCTTCCAAGTCATTTTTTTAACATTAGGGTCCATGAAAAAACATATAAAGAAAATGACAAACAAATTCTAAAACATTCAATATCTCTTTCCATTATATAATAAACCTACTAGACTAAAGATCAAACCTCTCAAAGTCTTATATACGGTGAGCTAAATAACTTTCGCTTCCATTCGTTTGTTCCTTTTTAATCAATTTCTTTCAATGTTGTTTCAATCTACATTATGTACAAATTAGAGTGCAAAACTTGGTATGAAAGCAAAAGCTCTCAAGAGCCTCAAAAGTTCTGTATGTTTTTTGTTAGATTTTGTGTGTTCCGTTTTCTTTAAGGTAGTTAATAGAGGATGAAAAGAAAAAGGTGGAGAAGAAGAAAAGACTAATCAACATTCATCATAAAAGTCCTTCTAAGTCATTTTAATATGGGGTTCCATGAAAAACATACAAGGAAAATGGAAAACTAATTCCACAACATTTAATATCTCTTTCAATTTTATAATCAACCTATTAAACCAAAGACTAAAACCTCTCGAAGTTTAATATACAGTGAACGGAATAACTTTCACTTTGTTGCCTTTGTTCCTTTTTAATCAATTTTTTTCCATGCAGTTTCAATTTGTATCATGTAATAATCAAAGTACATAACATGGTATAAAAGCAAAAGCTCTCGAAGTCTCAAAATTTGTGTGTTTGTTGTTGGATTTTGAGTGTTCCATTTTCTTTAAGGTAATGAAAAGAGGATGAAAAGCATAAGATGGAGAAAAAGCATACACTAATTGACATTCATCACAAAAGTCTTCGAATGTCATTTAAATATTAGGGTCAATGGAAAAACATATAAAGAAATTGGAATATGAATTCCAAAATATTCAGTATCTCTTTCAATTTTATAATCAACCTAGTAGACCAAAGATCAATATTTACAGTGAGCTGAAAAACTTTCACTTCCATTCATTTGTTCCTTTTTAACCAATTTCTTTCCATGCAGTTTCCGTTTGCATCATGTACTAATTGGAGTGCAAAACTTGGTATAAAAGCAAAAGCTCATGGAGCCTCAAAAGTTTTGTATATTTATTGTTGGATTTTGAGTGTTCCATTTTCTTTAAGGTAATGAATGGAGGATGAAAAGCATAAAATGGAAAAAGAAAAAACATAAAACTAATCAACATTCATCACAAAAGTCTTCCAAGTCATTTTAATATTGGGGTCCATGAAAGAACATATGAGGAAAATGGCAACAAGTTCCAAAACATTTAATATCTCTTTGGATTTTATAATGAACATAATAGACCAAAGAACCAACCTCTCAAAGTTTAATATATGGCGAGCAAAATAACTTTCACTTCCTTTCCTTTGTTCCTTTTTAATCAATTTCTTTCCATGTTGTTTCATTTGCATCGTGTATTAATCGAAGTGCAAAACTTGGTATGAAAGCTAAAACTATCAGTCTCAAAATTTATGTATGCTTGTTGTTGGATTTTGAGTGTTTCGTTTTCTTTAAGGTAATGAATTGAGGATGAAAAGGATAACACTAATCAATATTCATCACAAAAGTCTTCCTAAGTCATTTTAATATTGAAGTCCATGAAAAAACATATAAGGAAAATGACAAAAAAAATTCCAAAATATTTAATATCTCTGAATTTTATAATAAACCTAGTAGACCGAAGACCAAAACCTCTCAAAGTTTTATATATGGCGAGCGAAATAACTTTTACTTCCTTTCCTTTATTCTTTTTAATCATTCCATGCTGTTGCATTCTGCATTATGTATTAATGAGTGCAAAACTTGGTATGAAAGCAAAAGCTCTTTGAGTGTCAAAATTTATGTGTGTTTTTTGTTGGATTTTGAGTGTTCCTTCTTTATGGTAATGAATTGAGGATGAAAAGCATAAGATGGAGAAAAATCATAAGACTAATCAACATTCATCAAAAATGCCTTCCCAAGTCATTTTAATATCAGGGTCCATGAAAAAAACATGTAAAGAAACGACAAACAAATTCCAAAACATTCAATATCTCTTCTAATTTTATAATCAATCTATTAGACAAAAAACCAAATCCTTTCAAAGTGTTATATATGGTGCGTTGAATAGCTTTCACTTCCATTTGTTTGTTCCTTTTTAATCAATTTCTTTCCATGAAGTTTTATTCTACATCATGTACTAATCAAAGTGAAAATTTTGGTATGAAATCAAAAGGTTACGGAGCCACAAAAGTTTTGTGTTTGTTGTTGGACTTTGAGTGTTCCATTTTCTTTAAGGTAACAAATGGAGGTTGAAAAACATAAGATGGAGAAAAGGCATAAGATTAACCGACATTCATCACAAAAGTCCTCCCAAGTCATTTTAATATTGACGACTATGAAAAAACATATAAGGAGAATGGCAAATGAATTCTAAAACATTTGTTATCTCTTTCGATTTTATAATCCACCTATTAGACCAAAGACCAAAACTCTCAAAGTTTTATACAATGAGTGAAATAACTTTCATTTCCTTTCCTTTGTTCCTTTTTAATCAATTTCTTTTCATACAGTTTCAATATGCATCATGTATTAATTGGAATGAAAACTTGGTATGAAAGCAAAAGCTCTTGGAGCTTCAAAAGTTCTGTGTGTTTGTTGTTGGATTTGGGTGTTTCATTTTCTTTAAGGTAATGAGTAGAGGATGAAAAGTATAAAATAGAGAAAAAGTATAAGACTAATCAACATTCATTAGAAAAGTCTTCTTAAGCCATTTTAATATTGAGGTCCATAAAAAAATATAAGGAAAATGGCAAACAAATTCCAAAGCATTTAGTATCTCTTTTGATTTTATAATTAACCTATTAGACCAAAGACCCAAATCTCTCAAAGTCTTATATACGGTGAGTGAAATAACTTTCACTTCCATTTGTTGGCTCCTTTTTATTAAAATTTTTTCCATGCAAATTCAATTTACATAATGTACTAATCAAAGTGCAAAACTTGTTATGAAAGCAAAAGCTCACAGAGTCTCAAAAGTTCTGTGTTTGTTATTGGATTTTGAGTGCTCCGTTTTCTTTAAGGTAATGAATAGACGATGAAAAGTATAAGATGGAAAAAAAGAATAAGACTAATCAAAATTCATCACAAAAGTCTTCCCAAGTCATTTAATATCGGGTCCATGAAAAAACATATGAGGAATGGCAAAAAATTCAAAACATTTAATATCTCTTTCGATTTTATAATCAACCTATTAGACCAAAGACCAACCTCTCAAAGTCTTATATATGGTGAGAAAAATAACTTTCACTTCCTTTCATTTTTTGCTTTCTAATCAATTTCTTTACTTGCAATTTCAATCTACATCATGTACTACTCGAAGTGCAAAACTTGGTATGAAAGTAAATGCTCTAGAGCCTCAAATGTTCTTGTGTCCATTGTTGGATTTTGAGTGTTCCGAACATTTTAGAATGTCGAGATAAATATTGTTTCCTTTTACCTAAGTAATAACACACCGTATTATGGTTGTTTTACAGTATATTTTATGAGAATATCTGTGTACGATATATTATATGTTTGTATACATAAATTTTTGTGTTGGATGTTGTCACTTGCCCATGTTCGGGACATAATTTTAATTAAAGGTTTATAATTACGAGGAGCTTTTTGTATGGAGTGGTATGATACCAATATACATCTAATGACATAGAGATTGATGCAGAGTAAATTTGGTCAATTACATGCGAGTTTGCAACAAATTTGTATTGTCTAATTTTCATTTGTATCTATATTGATATTTGATTTGCATTTATATCTTATGTGCTTATGATCTATTTATGAGTGAAAATGCCTGTTTCTAATCTGTATCATGACAAACAGTTTAAACTAAAATGGTCACATGCTGTCCATGTTCCAATAAACTAAAATATGAACAGAATAGATTTCATCGTGTTGGTTTATACGAATTGTTTTATCATGTGTGGAAATATGCATCAACAATTCAAAAATAATTTAAAGAGATAGCTTCTACTGTTATAGGGCTCGTAAAGTGGCTAACAAATAATTATATAAGATGAGAGACTGAGATAAATGAAAGGAAGGGAAAAAGTAAAAGAAGATAGTGTTGAATTGGAAAATTTGATTAAAAATTGATAATAAATTAAAGGGTAAATTACAAAACCTTAAGACTTGTGTTATTTTTATTTTTATTTTTTTTATAAATAGGTTTTTCTAAGTTTCATGCAAAAGTGTTAATACTATTATGAGTGTCTTTTTGGTCAAACAATATTATTAAATAAAAAAAATAAGTAGAATATTAAAAACTATTTTTAAAGAACCAAACAATTTGAAAAGAAACGTAAAATTGATTTTTTACGATCAATAAAATATTGACGCGTATCCTTTTAAAATTATTAAATAATATTTATACTTTTAAATTAAATTCATGTCACCTATTTATAAGAAAAATTAACATGTGTCATATATTTATAAATAAGCCAAAACACTGGTAGGATTATTGTAGTTAACCCTAAATTAAATTATTGGTTTTGGAATCTCCTCTCTTATGCTTTCCTTTTGGTTTCAATTTTTGAGTCTGTTCATGTAGTTGAGCCCTTAAGTCAAATTGTTTGCATTTTACTCATTTGAGGAATTTGCTTGACACATATCAAAATCACAAGTCAAATATATATTTTTATGTATTTATGTTTTTATATATTTTTTCCTTAATAATACTGAATGAAAAAAAATGTTTTGATGTAGAATTTATCTATAATTATGAATTTAGGTGTACAATTCTATGTTTATAATTTTATTGGTTTTGCATGATTTTATAAGATGCTATATATTCTGATGAACAATAAACTATGATGAAAATTTCCATCTAAAGCTGTACGTGATTCTTCCAAAATTCATGGGTGTTGTAAAAATTGCTTTTTTTTTTTTTTTTTTTGGTGGGTGTAGGAGTGAGGCGAATCCTTTCCAATTGATGGCCACTAGACTTCGGCCTATATTATTTCATTTAAATTATTGATAATAATATTTTGTGAATTAATTGTTCTGAACCAATCAAGAATTAGACACAAGTTACTTTAGATAAAAAATTTATCAATTAACAAAAGGATTTAAATAAAATATCTTTTTAAATATTGAACACTCAAATAAAAAAAATAGAAAAGATAAGGATTTGGATAGAAAATAATAAAAGATTGCGACAACATAATCCGATGGACACTTTATACACAGAAAAGAGGATGTGATCGTAAACGATGAAATATTGTGTGGTGCATGTTTGAGTTGATGTTTAACGTTTTCTATTGTTGACTAGTCTCCTGTCCATCCAACACGTTATGCCTTTAGTTATGATCAAAAGTTACTTTCACTTCCTTTCCTTTTTTGCTTTCTAACCAATTTCTTTACATGCAATTTCAATCTACATCATCTACTATTCAGAGTGCAAAAGTTGGTATGAAAGTAAATGCTCTCAGAGCCTCAAATGTTCTCTATGTCCGTTGTTGGATTTTGAGTGTTCCGAGCATTTTAGAATGTCGAGATAAATATTGTTTCTTTTTATCTAATTAATATCACACACCGTATTATGGTTGTTTTATAGTATATTTTATGAGAATATGTGTGTTCGATATATTATATATTTGTATACGATAAATTTTTGTGTTGGATGTTGTCACTTGCCCATGTTCGGGACATAATTTTAATTAAAGGTTTATAATTACGAGGAGCTTTTGGTATGGAGTTATACGATACCAATATACACCTGACATAGAGATTGATGCAGAGTAAATTTAGGTCGATATTACGTGCGAGTTTGTGATAGATTTGTATTGTTTAATTTTTGTTTATATTGCATTTATATCTTATCTACTTATGATCTATTTATGAGTGAAAATGTCTGTTTCTAATATGTATCAACAATTTAAACTAAAACGGTCACATGCTGTCCATTTTTCAATGAACTAAAATATGAACAGAATAGATTTCATCGTGTTGGTTTATACGAATTGTTTTTATCATGTGTGGAAATATGCATCAACAAATTCAAAAATAATTTAAAGAGATAGCTTCTATTGTTATAGGGCTCGTAAAGTAGCTAACAAATAATTATATAAGATGAGAGACTGAGATAAATGAAAGGAAGGGAAAAAGTAAAAGAAATAGTGTTGAATTGGAAAATTTGATTAAAAATTGATAATAAATAAAGGGAAAATTACAAAACCTTATCTCTATTTTTGTCTATTTATAAACATATGAATTGTGTTATTTTTATTTTTATTTTTATTGATAAATAGGTTTTCTATGTTTCATGCAAAAGTGTTAATACTATTATGAGTGTCTTTTTGGTCAAACAATATTATTAAATAAAATAAAATAAGTAGAATATTAAAAACTATTTTTAAAGAACCAAACAATTTGAAAACTATTCTTAAGCTCAAGTCATTGCATTAAGCTCAGGTTGTTTCCTTGTTGTTGCTCAAGTCGATGTGTTAAGCTTAAGTTGATGTATTGAGCTTAGGTTGTTGCATTGAGCTTAGGTTGTTACATTAAGCTTAGG
Organism: Combretum micranthum; assembly: GCA_024138025.1. Classification (NCBI taxonomy): domain Eukaryota; kingdom Viridiplantae; phylum Streptophyta; class Magnoliopsida; order Myrtales; family Combretaceae; genus Combretum; species Combretum micranthum. Next base: position 643,068 of record JAMXBD010000422.1, read on the forward strand.
TCGATGCATTAAGCATTGCGCTCCGGTTGATGCATTGAGCTCAAGTCAATGCATTGAGCTCAGGTCATTGTGTTGAGCTAAAAATCTACTATTGTTGCATAAAAATTGCATCTTTTTTCCTTTTTAATCATAGTTGATCCACATCATGCGATTTATTATTTTCTAGCAAAAATTCATCATAAAAATGCTAATTATCACGAAAGTGTAAATAAATGTAGTATTAAATGTGTATAAAATAGACATTTATCAACCTTGTTATTAGAATCTGTGATTATTTTAACGATCGTAATTATTTTATAGATCATGGATCCTATCGTTCTATAATTTGATTACAAACTAGTTTAATTTTATTGCTCATGGGACCTATCGAACATAATCTTATCCATATCCTTTCTTTTATTTGTTCTTTAATATATAAGAAAAAACCCTAAAATTTCATATCTAGATTCAACCCCTCTAGCTCGTGTCAGATTTGGTAATAGAGCAAAGGTTTTGTACAGTTTGTTGTTCGACACAATTTATTTTAAGTTTGTTAGGTTGGTTTTATTTTGTGAATTGTGTTGCTAAATTTTTGTTGTGTTGTATGTTATTGATTGGCTGAACAGATGTCGTCTAATGGTAGCAATAGCGTGAATGGTAGTAATGCTACGGCTAAGAGATGATAACAACAACAATGGTTGCTAAGCATAAGGGAATTGAGAATATTAAGCTAAAAATTCCTCCTTTCACTAGTAGCAATAAAACATAGAAATTTCTAGATTGGGTACCACGGGTGGAGAAAGTATTTGACTGTTATGAGTAGGATGAGCACATGAAAGTGAAGATTGCTTCTCCGGCATTTTCTAATTATGCTAGTTTGTTGTGGGATAAGTTATAGGTTGAGAAATGAAGGGCTGATGGAGAAATTGTGCATTCATGGGCTTTGATGAAAATATTGATGACACGTAGATTTTGCCAGATTATATAAATAGGAGATGCTGATGTAATTACAGTCCTTAAGATAGGGAAAGTGGAGAGTAGAAGAATATGTGAAGAGTTTTGAAACTTTGATGGCAAGATGTGAAATTAGACTAAAGATGGATATTGTCATAGTATATAGCTCTAGCACTACCAAAACCTAGAGATGTAACTAAGTTGGCTAGCATAGTTAAGAGCATCAACGTAGACGGTTTGAGAAATGATATCACTATAGTAAGTGAGATGATGAAGAGATGAAAGAGGATGTGAAAGAGAAGAATAAGGGAAAAGTAGTAGATGATAAAGTGTCTGATTAGACACAACAACAAAGGAACTGAGATATTGAATGTTTCAAGTGTTTGGAACATGGCCACATCGCTTCTCAGTGCCCTAATAAGAAAGTTATGGTCATGAAGGGGAATTAGATTGAAAACGAGGAAGAAGAACAGAAGATTAGTGAAGAAGACGAGATAGACATGTCGAATGTTCCTTTGAATTTCTAAGATGTAGTACTTGAGTAGGAGAATGTGATTCTAGATCAACAAACTAATCTATTTTATGTTTAGAGTTCAGTACAGGGAAAATCTTGTTTGACTATAATTGATGGTGGTAGTTGTGCCAATGTTATTTTTGCTGTATTGGTTTCTAAACTGGGGTTACAGGTGGCACCATCTAAGTCCATATGCTCTTCATTGGCTTAGTCATCAGAGTTGCTCGTGTGCATAAATAGGTTCATGTACCTCTTTCTATTGTGATTATACTAATGAGTTGTGTGATGTAGTACCTATGAATGCTACACACTTGATCCATGAAAGACCATAGTAGTATAATCTCATAGCCACCTTTGATGGGTACAAGAAAGAATATACCATTCAGCAAGGGGAAAAAGCATACAAGCTACTACCTATGAGTCCTGTAGAGATACAACAAGTAAAAATGATGCATATTAAGAAGATTAAAGAATTGAAAAGTTTGTTTGCATAGACCAGCAGGATGACAACTCAAAATCTAACTCTGGAAGGTCAAAGATTGAAGGATCAAGGTTCAAGGATGAATCTTCTTAAACCAGGGGGTAATGATCGGAATCAGCAAGACCGAAGTCATTGAAAAGAAAAACATATTCAAAGTTGACACAAAGGATTGAAGCTTGGAATAACAGATCTTTACACCGGTGCTAACATCACCGGCCTTGCTGATTATGCTGCCGACTTTGCTGAAGTACACCGCCAGCTTATGGCCAGCCTTGAAGATGACCAGAATTAAAATTTGTAGAGGCGACACCAAGGCTGTCAGCTTATGTAACAAAGGCTGTCAGCTTTGGACGTATAGGTTGCTAATGTACAGCCGACCTTCCTTTGACAAGAGTTTTATTTTATATTTTTTTTTGTCTTTTGAGTTTCCTTGTTTTGGTCTTTAAAACTATTTTGATGTAAACATTTAGGAGATCAGTTTTATGTTATCTTTTGAACACTTTTGGTGGGTGAAACCCTTTGTGCTGATTTGAACATTCAGATTTAATCCTATGTATTCTTGAGTTCTTATCAATTCTCGTGTCATATAGAATTGTGGTGAACCTTGTTATTAAGTCTTGCGATTCTTTAACATAATTAATTTATAGATCATGGATCCTATCGTTCTATAATCTGATTACAAACTAGTTCAATTTATTTTGTGAGACTATCGAATAATAATTTATCCATATCTTTCTTTTATTTTATTCTTTCATAACAAGAAAAACCCTAAAATTTCATATCTAGACTCAACCCCCTCCAGCTTGCATCACCCATCTTCTCAGTCAATTGATCCATAACCACATTGTTGGGTTTTATTATCAATTTTGCAGCGGAATTTTTCTTTAAAATTAAAACCCTAATTCCAGTATCTATGTGTTTTTTATTAGATACAAAAACAAAAAAACGAAAATAAAAGTTCAAGTTTTATTACCTTTTAGATTTCAAAAAGGTATTTGATGATACAGATCTGTAGACGTTGCCACGTTGCGAACGCTGTCTACGGTATCCACACGAGAATGACCTTGATTTGGATTTTCCTCTTGCGTGCTAGCGCAATCTAGAACGCTTCTAGATTTGGTTTCGAAGGGGCTCCTAGAGATACGAATTTCTCACACTCTCTAGGTTTTGAAAATTTCTTTTAGGTTTGCAGAATTTCTCTGCCGTCTAATGTGACGTCAAAGAGTCTGACCTAAAAGGCTGTCTATAGATCTATATATATAGAATATAGGAAACCCTAGAAGATAAATATGATGAGATATTTATTTAATATTTAACAAAATACATTATTTCATTAAATATTAATTATATGTCATAATCATTTATTATTCTTAAACTATTTAAGAATAATAAATATAATAATTCCTATAGGTTTAATTATAAACCCATAAAATGAAAATATCAAATATTTGGCCTTAGGCAAAAACACTAACACACATCCAATCGACGTTCTAGAGTTGCACCTAGCTGCTCATCAATAATCTGTTTGATTTTCTAATCCATAGATCATCACGATCATAGATCTCATCCACTGCATGTCGTTGATTAGCTTGCTACACGGTGCCATGGCTCTCTAAGAGTAAATGTGGCTCTGATTCCTAGGGCTACAAACAAGCCGAGCTATTCGCAAGCTACTCCAACTCAGCTCGTTTAGCTTGACTCGGCTAAGTTCGTTTAGCTAAATGAGCCGAGCTCAAGCTCCGTCTCCAGCTCGTTTAGCTAAACAAGCTGAGCCTGAGCTTCTCCTCAAGCTCACGCCGGCTCGTGAACAGGCTCGTTATGAGCTCGAGAACAAAGCTTGTAAACAAGCTCGTTAAGAGCTCGCAAGCCAAGCTCATGAACGGACTCATTTAATATATATATATATATATATAACATTGATGTTATATTATTAATATATATTAATGTAATATTATATAAAATTATTTATATTAATTTATTATTATAAATATAATTAAAAATAATTATATAAGCTAAATGAGCCGAGCTCAAGCTCGTTTAACGAAACGAGCCCAAGCTTGAGCTCGACTGGTTTAGCTAAACAAGCTTAAACAAGCCGAGCTCGAGCTTGAAAAAGCTTAACGGGCTCGGGCCTAAGCCTATATATTCGAGGCTCGTTAAAAGCCCAGCTCAGCTCAAGCCAATTAAAAAATAAACAAGCCAAGCCCAAGCTTGCAAAAGCCCAGCTCGTTTGCACCCCTACTGATGCCTACTGAGCGGTGGGATAATTAGGAAGATAATCACAAGCATAGATTTTTTTTCAATAGGAATTTTTTTTTTTTTAGTCTCTTTCCTTTTTCAATATCATTTAATGTATTTTTAATAGGATTTTTTTTAGCCTTTTCCTTTTTTGGTAGGGTTGCTTATAAATGTATGTTGTAAGACAATGAGAACATAAGTTATTTAGAAATACAAAATAATTAATCCGTCTTTATTCTTTATTCCCAAATTTTAGATTCTTGCATAGAATTTCTGATTTTTATGTCAGTTATCTAGGTTCTTAGAATTCTTAGGTAAACTAAGCTCGTCTTCAGCAATTATGCTCAATTCAATGAATTTCAATTTTATTTCAATCTTCATGTTCTATGTATTGCAAAATCAACGGATCATGGTAGTTTTCCTTTTCTTTCAATGCATCACTTTCCTTGAGAATATTTTAGGCTGCATAGACATGTATAATATGTATAAAAGTTTATGTTTAATACACATTTTAGAAAAAATAATAATATAATATATATATATATACACATCTATCGAGTTGTACCATCTATATGGTTGATGATTTAAGAAAATTAAATATATATGTTGCTAAATAGTCTTGGAAAAATGCGTGAAAAGCAAAGATAAATAGAATACCACAAACTTGTATAGACTGTTGAGATCCCTATCAAAATGAAAACAAATAAAAAAGGAAAATAATCACAATACTACTCATCAGCTCGAGAATCAACAATGATATTCAATCATTAATTGCAAATTATATTTCAATTCCTAATTTTTTTATTTTCAAAACTCTACGAATTAAACACAATTATATCTGGAAATTATATATTAATTGTAATAAAAATGCATGTATAAAAAAAAAGTTACAATAATGTTGTATTTTGTTTATTGAAATGGAAATGATATTCCATTTTTATTATCATGAAAATCTAACTTTGTTTGATTCCTAAAATTTTTTACCATAAGGGATGTCCATTATATGATAATTCATTCTATTTCTTGGAAGAGTGTTATTCCTCACAAAAAAAATATTTTTTTATTAAAAAATTACTCCTAATTATAAGGAAAAAAAAAAAAGAAATTGTTATTTCTCTTCAGATCCATTCTATCCCATAGAACAAAACTAACGTAAGCTAACATCTCTCTTTCTTCTTTCGTTCTCGCCCACCGACTCTTTTAGTGTTTTTTCTTTTATTTTTTAGTTATTTCTTTATTATTATAACATAGTGATCCATATCAATGTAGGATATATTGGAAATCACTAGAAGACCTAATTATTTCTGTTTACAAATGAACTTCAGTTTTTAATGTGTGTTTACTGAATTATGTTGAAGGTTTAGTGATTGTAAATTTTACTATTTTTTTAATTTCTTATTTGACGATGATGTCAATTATGTGGACTCAAACACTTAGGAAAGACATGTATGTGGAAAATTTCAAGACACAAGGTATATCCAAAATACTACGAGTGCATTGTTTTTTGCTGACATTGGATTAACGTCTATTTCATATCATTTTAGTCAAATTATTTATCAAGAATAGATACAGATAAAATTTAAATATTTGTATTCAAATAAAATACAGATATATAATATGTAAGCTTTCAATTCCATCCACCATTAAAAGGGGATTACTCTTGGATCAAGTTGCGCCTAAGATAAAATATACTAACCTAGCACATAGCTAGCATATTTTTTTCACATGGATTAAATATACTGAACTGGGACAAATATATTGGACCTAGAACTTCTTGCACCAAGAACAAAATACACCATCTAGGACACTTTGACTTGTATATAAGTCGCCATAAAAAAAAAAATGAAGCATGACTTGATGTAAGAATTTCCTATTAAAAGGTTATGTATATCAAAATTGTTAGGGTGCAAGTGTGCGAATCTCACATAGGAAATATGAGTCTTATGAGAAGAGTTTATAAGAAGGAAAGACCACTAACCATTATCTTAAGATTTTTTGTTATAAAGTGTCAAAAGCTTATTTGTGTAATATTTCACAAGTCTCTTGAGCCTTCAATGGGAAAAATCCAACGAACTTTGTGAAGGATTACACAATGGACTTTTGACACCATCTATAGCCCAAAACCTCAAAACAATAAGTTAATGGGTCATCCCTTCTTATAAACTCTTCACATAAAATCCATATTTCCCATGTGAGATTCTCATATTGCAACACTAACAAATAAGTTGAGATTCAATATGTAAGTGTTTAGGAAGGCCAGGGCAGTAAGATAAGAAGTTTTTCCATCTTGTTAAAGCTAATAGAAATCGCCATATTAGGTTTGAGTTTATACAAATAATTGCATGCTTTCCATTTTTTATTTTAGTTAGCGTGATTAATGGTTTTTGGAGACCAGAGGAGAAAAATTGAGTAACTTGTGGATGAAAGAGACTGAAGTGTAATATCATTCCATTAAGTAGTGCTCTTGTCAATATTTATGATTTTCCAATTCTTTTCCAAATTTTAAGAGACACTTATCTTGACCATAAAAGAAAAAAAGACAAAAGAAGAAGGAACAAAAGAACAGAGATTACAGATTACCGTTGATATGTCCTACGGAATCTTCTTGGCGTATGGACGTATTGACTTGAGGTCAACCCAGCATTTTCAATAGCAAGCTACAGCTAAGTATGGAGTTGGATTAATATTCCTGCCCGCCAACGACATTACGTCATATTGGCGGGCCTTTACGTGGGAACTGGCAGAGACTTTTTTTCTTTTGTGGAAGTATGGTCTTTTGTTTTTTTTTATCTGTATCATTTACTGAAGATTTGTAAGATGTCAAAAAAGATAAAAATATAATATGTATCCTTAAAAAATTTTGTATAAAATACATTGTTTAAACCATTACTCATAAGAAAACATTGAATTAAGATAAATTTACAAATAGTATAGTAATATACGGATAAAATAAAGGTAAAAAAAATCTAAGAGGCCGCATGTAATTCCATTATTAACATATGCTTTCATACAAGAAAAGATCACGAATTATTTAATGCAAGATAGTTGTTGTGTTAGTAAAAAAGAAAACTTCCAGTGTTATTAATATGATGTATAATTGGTGATTAATGTATAATTCCGATTAAATTTTAATAATATAGGTAATTTAAAATATATATACATATATTCACATTACTACCCTTATCAAATAATATAAATAATTTCTAACCAATTATTTGATTACATGACGTGTTCATACTAATGATTTTTTGTATTTGCCTTCATACATGATAAGATAAGCTAACAAAGGGGTTGAGAAAGAAATACAAAAATTAAATAAGTATGATCTCAAATTTGCGAGCGACTTGAGCTTGGCTTATCTCAGCTTGAGTTCAATTAGTAATTAAGTCGAGCCTAAGCTTAAAAAAAAAAAAAAACCAAATTCGTTTATCTAATGAGTCAAGGTTAAACTTCGATTTAGGCTCATAAGCCAACTCATGAATATGTTTATAAGTAAGCTCATTAGCAAGCTCAATAACTAGCTTGTGAATAAACTCGTTAGAAAACTTATGAGTTTTATATTTTTATTATATAAAATATATTATTTAAAAAACTAAAATATGTTTAATTACATATGTATATATATCTAACGGCTTTTATATATTATTTTTAGGTTTGAAAAAAGTGAAAAGCAAACTATCTAAGTGAATTGAACTTGAACTTGAATTTCAAGCTCAATAAGAATTTGGTTAGACCCAATAAAAAGCTCAGCTAAGCTCGAGTTCGATTTGTAAACAAGCCTAGTTTAAGCTTAATATAAAGATCATTTAGCTAAATGAGTTGAGTACAAGCCTGGATTTTAGGCTTCATAAAAGGCTTAGTTTAAGTTCGAGTTTGAATTTGATAATTTCAAAATGGGTCAAGCTCCAGCCTTTAATGGCTCGGCTCAACTTAGCTCATTTGCAACCTTAGATTATAAGAGGGTTGAGATTAAAACAGAACAAAAAAAAAATGTGGATAAAATATTTTTTGAAGGCCAAGTTTTATTTATCAAATGTATTTAGGTAATATGTCTAATGCGTTTCACACCAATTAGAATAAAATCCATGGGAATTTCTTAAGTTGGACAATCTTTGAATTATCTGAAGGACTTTTGGAAATTATGTTCATCACATCTATGTTTGTAAGAAGAAAGTTTTATGAAGAAAGTCGAAGATATTTGAATTGCAAAAAAATTCCAAACCATGATCAAGGGAGTGAAATGTTCAGTTAGCCATGCTCAAGAGAATAGATAAGAATGAATAAACTTCACAACATAATATCTTATAAGTCAAGATTAAGTCAAAGGTTTCAAATTTCAAATGGAAGCTTTCATGATATTTTCAAGCAATGTCTTTCAAGGAGATGGTCTTAAGATATCAATAAGGATAAACTCAATTCAAATGATAAAAAATAAAAGCCCATGAAGATAGAATTTTTTTTTTCAAATCATGTGAGATTTATCTTTAACCGTTACAATTGTTTTTCAAGGAGAAAATCACTCATGCTTACCTTTTTTGAGTATAGTTGTTAACTTTAAGATATTAAAGAGCTTCAAGTTCAAAAATCTGAAGACACAACACTTTGAATACACCATACTCACAAGTAAAAAACATCAAAGCTCATATTTCAAGCAACTGTCAGAAGCTCCATTAAAACCTAATAGTGAACTTGCATACATTCAATATTTTTATTTTATTTCATATTACAAACTATTCAGCTCTTTTGTTGAGGATTGATAGAGTACTTTGTAGAGAGAATTATATTTGAATATTGTAGTTATCGAATTAAATTAATTCATCTCTCTTTAGAAGGATGTTGTAACTAGCATTCACCTTTTTGAAAAGTATGGAGATATTAAGATGACGTGGGAGGACAATTGTAATGGATGTTGGTTATACAATGCTTAATGATCTTTAAGTTTGAGGCTATTGTCATTCATCAATACATTGGATAGAAGAAGATTCGACCCCAAAGACTAGCCAACACTAATAATTATCCAGGTTTATGGATTAGATACGTTAAGAGTAAGCGTAACCCTAATCACGATAATAACAAAACCGATTAATCAAACAATTAATCGACCTGTGATCATAGGTTAAATCTTCTCTAGCCAAAGCGATAAACAATAAAATAATACGGAATTATAGAATAGATAACACTAAGATATAACCTGGAAAACCTAATGCGGGAAAAACCACGGGACCAGCATCGCTCAAATTTTCCATTATAAACATGGGATTACAAGTTTTCCTCACTAGATTTATCTAGTAGATCTCACAATTTTCACCACGACCGGTAGATTACAACAGGAAGAAGATTTTCTTCTAGAGTTTCTCACTTTAGTATTTCCTCTCTTTTCTCTCTTTCTCTCTCTAGAATTCTCTTTCTAGGCTTGAGAAGAGGCACATCACTTGTTCATACAATCCCTAGGACAATAAGAACTATTTATATGCAAAACACAAAGGTTGGCACGACATAAACCAAGGCTGGTGGCATAGGAGTGGCGTTAGAATGCCACTGTTCTAGAACTAACGTACATTGTCTCAACGTTAGCAATGTACCCACCCTACACCAGTGTTGTAGACCCCAACACTGATGGTGTTTAAGCCGGTGTTGGCACTCTGTGCTCTCGACAATAATTCTCAATTTTCAAGGCCGACTATTAGTTGTTGTAGGTCGGCAGTGTAGCTTATCCCACTATAGGTGTACTACCAAATTCATCTTTGTTTTGCACAAAATCTGTAAACCTCGAAAATTTTCACACTAGTACATGACACTAAAACAGAAAATGTGAAGTCACTAGTAAACCTAGAACTCAACCAAAAACCCAAGAATAGATCTATGAGTTGAATTTAGCTTGTTTATGATTTAAAAGCCTGAATAAAAACTTCCTTGATCTTAATTGATACCAAAAACGAGATTTTGTATCTTGAGCTGATAACCTAAGATATAATTAAAGGTAACCCAAATTTTTTAAACCCCGAAACTTGTCATACAAATAAAAATAGATAGAGATATATAAATATAGAAAATAAATTGTTACCATTGAACTCAACAAAAACTTGAGACTAGAACTATGAGTAATAATGAGCCTATATATAGTTTTAAACTCTAAAACAAAGATTCCTAGATAGTATTTAAGTACTACTAATAAGATTTCATAGTAGGTATCAAAAACCCGAAATATAAAGATAACTTGACTAAGATATTAAGTGTGATAATGAGTAAATAACCAATTACGCTTATAGTTAGGAAATAATAACCTAAAGATAAACCATTAGAGTTATAAATTCACAATAAAAACATAAACAGATGTATAACTAATAATCTAGACTCTAAATGAATATTTGGATCATTCCATTGTTTAAACTAAGATATTTTTAAGCTATTGGAGCTTAAAAAAAAATTGAACTACTAAGCTATTAAAACCATAATCACAAGAGCTAAAAGTCTGAAAAATAATTAATCGTGTAAAATTTAAACTAAAAGTTGAACTTAATAGCAATCTAAAATTTTTTTAGGACTATAAACATACTTTTAGTCAAGAACTCTCAAATAAATGATATATTTGTACCCCGAATAGCTTAATGAATTACCCTAAAACTAAGATCATTATTAACTAACAAATATAATAATATTTTCTCCTTAAATCTATCCAAAATTTCGGTGCAAGTGGGTGTGAATTGTGGCTTTGATTTTCTAGGATGAATACAAGCTGAAATCCTCCTCATTTTAGTCTAAATTATACTCATTTAAGTCAACAAAATACACACACACACCAATCAAATGGAGACAACACATCAAGCTCAATAAATGTAGTAAAAGATGCACACAAACGGAGGAGAAATCTGGAAAATTTTTCACACAATGAGAACCGCCATTCATGCCCTTCCCATCCTCTATATATATACTATAATGAACAAACGAACAAAAAACATTGTTGCCCAGCTAAAAACGTTCCCAACAAACCTTAATCATCTCATAAACATAACAAAACTTGAACACAAGCTCACCTCCATTAAAACATGCACAAGCTCAGACTTAAAGCACAACAAGCTAAGTTGATTCATCTTGGCTTGTTATTTGTTAAAAATAATGTTTTAAACTAATTCCTGATGATCATAGGATCATAACTCTGTAAACCCTTGAAATTTTCATAATTCTTAAAAAATAATCCTAGAAGTCAAAAAAAAAAAAAAAAACCAAACCAAAACCCTAAAAATCGAACCAAGTTAAAACTAAATTCTAAATAAGATCAAATACGAAAATCCTTAACCTTAAGAAGAAGAGAACCCTAAAAACAAAATGGAAAATTCAACAATCGATTGATTCAACGTACGTATACCAATCAAATCATCTATCCAATTCCTAACACGCAAATCAAGATGATATATCCGAATAATGCTCGATAGTAAAATACTAAAACCTCAAATCCTTTGGTGAATTTTACAATAAAAATTTTCAATTTCCACCAAGAGTCAAACTGAGTCAACCCATAACCCTAGACTCTGTTAAACAATTCTGAGAATTGAAAAATATTAAATAATCACGAATAAAATAAAATAAACCATAGATGTTGAACCAAAAATATAACACGGAAAAAACTCCGAAATTTTATAATCTTACGAATAAAATCAACAAGTCAGAAGTCAAACCAGAACTCTAAAAGCCAACGAAGTCTACAACAAACCCTAGAGTTTGAGATATGGTAATCCGCGCTCTTAGACCCTAAACAATGGAACTAAAGTAATTATTGATAAAATTTCATAATAATATAGGGAAGCTTAAAAATATCATATTCACAAATTTCTAGTTTTTTTGGATCCGAACGAGATTAGTTTTCAAAAACCATACCCTATATACCGAACGATAAAAATATTCGTTAATACTGTTAGACTCGTAATAAAATAAGAAATCAAAAAAATATCAATTTCATAATTTTTCGGTGTCTAAAAATATCTTATATACCATGTTTACGTATATTTTTATTACTAGTAGTATATTTTTTGTCCAGTCTACTATTCATATATCTTCACTTTTTCTACAACCTATTCTTACAACCTATATACCTATTTCTTACAATTTATTTTTCTATAAAAATTCTACACCACATATTACTAAACTTCTCTTATAATTTTCTTTTAAAATTAATTTTTAATCACTTCTCTCTCTCTCTCTCTTCCTTAAGTTGTCATCTACCCCTCTCTCTCCACTCTCAAATTATTTTCTTTTTCAATTTATTTAATTACATATAATTTTCACTCCAAAACTCTATAAATAGCCCTTCACCCCATTACTCCTTCATTCTTTCACACAACTCATTTTACTACCAAAACTCTCTCAAAATCTCCTCTCAAATACTCTCTCCATTACTCTCTCAAAACACTCCTAAGCTTTCTTCTTCTTCATACACAAAACCCGTTTGCATATATTGCTCTCAACTTCAATTTAGGTAAAAATTCTTTTCATATTTTTACTATATTGTCATGTAACTTTACATGACCACGGTGAGAGTTTCCTAAACTTAATGTTCTGGAAGCTACACTATGTTCATGTATTGTTCTTATTCATGAACATTCATTTCTATATTTTTATGTTGTTCTTATACTTTACTCATATTATTGTTGTTATTATGATAACTTCTTATTCATATCTAACTAAATATATTTATATATCTATATATATATATGTATTCTTTAGAGCATATAAGCTCACTTTTTATTTATTTACTTTCATGCTTTCCAATTTATTTACTTATTTTATGCTATTTTAAGACTAGTCTTTCTAGTCTTAAACTTATCCTTATCAAGTCAAAACAACTTTTTTCTTCTTTTCTTTTTCTTTTTGGGACTAGTCTATTCTTAGTCCTGGGTTGCTTTGATGAAGTTAAGGCTCCTAATACTTGACCGGGTTACTTTGATGAAGCTAAAATTTATAATACTTGATATTATTATCTTGGTTATTATTTGCCTCTTAAATCTTTCTTATGTTTTCATTTTCATACTACATACTCATATACATGTTTTCTCATAATGTTATTGTCTTAACAAAAATCTAAAGTAGAATTTTCCTTAATAAAAGATGTGAAACCAACCTTTCTTATATATAATATATATATATATATTTTCACCAAATCAAGACTTTATTATCACATCCATAGGAAAAAATTTTCTTTTTCACCTTCTTTTCAAATTCACTAAGATTTTTCCTAAATAACAATAAAGATGATTTTCTCAAAGAGGTTAACTAACAAAGTAAATATCTTCTTTTACCATGATAAGTCACTTAAAGTTATAAAACTTGGTATTAATAAGTTGTGATATGCACATTTTTCATAAAAAGTTCAAGATTGGAATCTTTTCAACTTCTTAATCAAAAAAAAAAAAAACTAAATAGTAAACTAGTTTTCAAAGTTGAGATAAAATCCATCCACTAATTTATAAACTCATTTAGAAAAGTGAAGGTTTCCAAGTTTAAATAATATACCCATTTTCAATGAAATAAAAAGGATATACACTTGATAACTTTCGAAAAACAATAGTTATTATCAACAACATAGGAAAATAATGAAATATGATTTTCCTTCCAAATAAAAATGGTAAAAGACTTAAGAATAAAAATTTATTTTAAAGGATTAGAAATGAATATAATAGGAAAAAGATTTGGTTATCAAACTGTTTCCTTTTAAAAGAAGAAATATAATAACTCAAATTTTATGATATCAACAACTTAATAGTAATTTTAGAAATTTCAATCCTTAACACTATAAGTAAAATTTTGTAAGAAATCAAAGTTAAGAAAAATTAAATTATTATAGAAAAGAAATTGGAAAACAAAATAAGAAATATATCCACTTACAATAACCCAAGAATTTATTCAAAACAACTAGAAAAGAGAATGTTAAAAATTCAAGTTTTCAACACTGTAAGATGGATTGTTGTGAAAAAATCGTTAAGACAACACCATTAAATTTTGCATAATATACGAGGCTATATATATATATATATATATATATTTTTTTTTTCCAAAGGATTTCTCCAACTATACAAATATGTACCTTTTGATACAAGTATTTTCGGATAAAGAAAAGTTTGCAAACTTGTGTTTAGAAAACTACAATTTTCATGATGAATATGTACCCTATAGTTTCGGAACCCGAACGACCTTATATGACATTAATAACCTTAGAAATGGGTAGATCTTTTCGAATAGATAGAAAACGATATATTATATCTGAAATTTCAAGTTAAAATGAGCAAGTTATTGCCATTTTAAATTGGAATTTCATTCTATGCGATTTTTTACAAACATAGTGAAATAGAATTAGAAAGTTTAAGTAAAATTTCTACAAAATACTCATCCCGAGTATTTCTTTTGTCTAGGTGACATGAAATACGAGATTTCCCTTCCTGAGGATTACTATGACTAAGAAGATTGCGTAATAGACGAGTGAGTTATTCCTCTTAATTTCGTTACTTGCTTGTGCTTGTAAAGTAGTGGCATTAGTATGCTAAGAGAAGATAAAAATGGATATGTATGGGGAATTCTGCTATATAATATATATATATATGTAATTCTATGCCTATGTGATGAAATAAGAATTAAGAATATCACAACTTCAAACTGCCTGTTTAAGTGTTTTATTTACTAACTTATATGATTGCTTATTATTTGCTAAATTGATTGATAGCCCCCTAATAAACCTTAATAAGGTTTGGCTTAAGAAAAATAAAACGCTCACGCATAGCATCCATTGAGTCACATTTCTTTCGAAAGGCTGCTACTACTACGCGTAGAGTTGGATTGGTTGTTATTGTACTAGGACACGAGCCATGTTCCTTCGTAGAGAATCCAAATTACTTAGGGAATGCGACTTTAGTTCAGAGCTGAGCTAACCAAACGCTTTGGGCGGGGCCTAAGGACTAGCAGTAGAAGATCGAGGATCTTCATCAACAATTCCCTAACCTTCGATACAGAGAGGTAAATCCGTTCTATATATGGTTTTCGAATAACTATATATATATTTGTGTAATCACGTGGTTTTTATATAGCATATGCGTGAAAATTTAAATGAACTTGTTCGAAATCAGGGTGCGAATGAAAAAGGAATACATCATTAAGCTAGTTGTAAGCTTATACCCCCATAGATTTTGTTGAAAGAGGTATACCCGTGCTTTAATCAAAGATCATGACATTAAGAAAGTCATGGTTGGATGTTCAACTTTTATGAAGATAGTGAGAACATAGGATGAAGTTACTTTGTAAGATTCTTATATATTATTAGTGATTGTGCCCTAGGCCAATTACTAAGTATTATTATTTCATGTACTAGTGGTCAATCACCAATTAGTGATTTATTTTTAAAAAAAAAAAAATCCAATGGAAGAATAAATAAATTAATTATGAATAATAATTTGCTATCACTACTAACCCTAGTAAGATTAGGGCATTATTGTCAGTGCAAAATACTAACATAATATAAATAGGTGTAATAGTGTCTCATTAGAATTAAGACTTTTACTGTCACATTAGACGGCAGAGAAACTCTGTAACCCTAAAGAGAGAGAAAAACTCAGATATTCCTCATCAATCAAGAAAGGTTCTTGATTGCGCTAGCACGTAAGAATTGATTCCTTTTTGGGTGGCTTGTTCGTGTAAACTACGTAAAGGGCACAACGAAATCGTGGTGTCTTTTAGATCCGGATCGCAAGATTTTGATTTCAAATCTCTAGATACGAAATTGCAAGGTAAATCAAGAATTTATTCCTCTTGTTATCAAATTTAACCAAAGCACTTGGATTCTGATTTTAGGGTTTTTAATTTTCCGCTACAAATTTTTATGAAAATTTGGATAAAAACCCTACAGAGCCGCTTGTGTTTTTTATTAGATTGAAATCTGATTTATGATTTGCATGTGATGCTATGAAATTTGAATTTTTGAAATTCGATTTTATACATGTTAATTGTGAAATTAATTTGAGTTTATGAAGAACTCAATCAATACAAATACGGATTTGTAATTTTATTATAGCACCTTGCTTTGAGGGATTGATTAAATCTGGTGTAATTTGATTACAATAGATTTTTAGGATTTTTTTTTAAAGTGTATTTTTGTAGTTTTCGTACGTGATACAAATTGTTATTAAATAAAGCAGATTAGATCTGCTATTACGCGATCTGAGTTAGGCATCTTTGTTTCGCTCTGGATAATTCAGTCACGAAATTTGGTGTCTAGATCACCCATTAATTGGATGTGCGTTTGTTTTTTAAAATATAATAATAATAAAATACAAACGAACTAACAGATCAGATCTGTTTGACGCTTCTGAATTGATGCGGCCATGTGTTGGATGTTTGATTTTAATTCGATATGCAATTTATACCGTTGTAATTCACGGACGAGAATTGAAAAGCGCCTGTTTGCATGTCTTATAATTCTGGATTGGATTCAAACTATGCGCTTAGACATGCAGAATTAGACGTCTATTTTTTAAGAATTAAAAAAAATCGAGCAATCAACTTGTTGTGCGATCATGAATTGCGTCCGTATTTGTGGGCGCATCAGTTTTGATTGAAGAACAGATTTGGATCTGTTTGAGCGTCTGTATGCATTCGTTTTCTATAAAACAAATTAAATGAACAGCGTGGCTGAATTGAATCTGTACGTGGTCAACGTGTCTGACTTTGTGCTTAACTATATCCAATTTTGCATATTGGATCTGCTCATCTCGAACATTTGTTAATTTAAATTAAAAAAAATGCGTATATTCTTGGGATCTTTTATATATATGATATGGTTCAATTGTTGAACAAATCTGGGTTATTTATTAAAAAAATATTTGTTCAATCGTTGAACAGTTTATGAGTTTTAAGAAATGATTTTCATGAATGTTTTAGAAACAATTTTTAAGGGTTTTAAAAAGGGAATTTTAATTTTTCAAAAGGTTTTCCCTTACACATATTCAATTTTTCGTTTAGGTTCTAGGGGCGCTGCCCCTGCAACCCGCAGGGGACGTTATCCCCTTGACCCTTGCCCGTTAATTGGTTAGCGAGACCACCGCAAGGGACTCTGTCCCCTTGACCCCTGCAAGGTGTTGACCCCAACTGTAAATAAGCGCTATCCCCTTGACCCTGCAAGGTGTACAACCTTCCATAATAAAATAATAGTTAACATAATATGTACTTATGAAATGTTGTATATTATGTGTATGACTATTATATGTGCTTATGTTATGTATATGGTGCATAGCATGGCCCTAAGACCTATGTGATTGGCAGGTTCTATTCCTTTATTTTTATGGGTTGTGATTTCATATATACACCTGTGTCGTTTTTGTTTTATTGTAAATAGTTGTAGGACTTTTTGTATCTTTTTTTTTGTAATAAAATACATGAAGATGTAATGAAGACCTTCCTTAATCCATGATGATGGAGAAGCAAGGATCAAGATGAAGATACAAGAAAGTTTTCAACTCATGACCATAAAAGATGGTTTTCACCTTAGGATTGGACCATTGATCTTCATATTGGCTTATGAAGATCAATATAGATTAAAGGGCCATGCTATGACACATTTTCTTTTATATAAGCATGATGTATCATGTGAGATGATATTTGTATATGTATGTGATACTATATTTACCACTTTGTATGTTTAATATCCATCATACATGATGATAAAATGGAATATTAAATAATTAAAATCCCTCAATAATTTTAAGTTGAATGCCACCCATAACTAAACACCTGTCAAGACTTCGATCACCATAATGTAGGTCTGCCAAAGTAGAGTGCATTAGGTTATCATAGTAAGGCAGGATGAGTAATAGTGCTACTCATAAGTTTAATATGGTTAACTTAATTAGGTATCAAAATGGTTTTGGGCCTAAGGCATTAGATGGAATTTAAATATGCAGTGACATATGATGTCAAAAATTCCATAAACAATCTAAGAATTACATGTGATGTAATTGGTAAAGAGTTACCTACCTAAACAACTTAATTTTAAGTGTCATGCCAAAGCTGACTTAGAGTTAAGTGAAATATGGATCTTAGCCCACTAAAATGCAATAATTAAATATGAAGTACATTAATAAAGAGGGTTATTGATTTTAGTGGGAGTTTTAATTTTATGCCTCAATTATATGTATTAAAATAAACTTTGCATATCTAATTGTAGATCAATGGCTACAAACAACACATCAAATATATCATTGCGATCTGTTCTTGAGAAGGACAAGCTGGTTGGAACCAATTTTCTTGATTGGTTCAGAAACTTGAGAATTGTTCTCAAGCACGAAAAGAAACTTTATGTCCTTGATGAGCCCATTCCTGAGGAACCTCCCGCTAATGCTCCAAGAGCTGAAAAGGATGCTTATAGGAAGCATTCTGATCACTCTTTGGAAGTAGGATGCCTAATGCTTGCAACCATGAGTCCAGAACTTCAGAAGGGTCTGGAAAACATGGAGGCTTATGAGATGATCCTCATCTTAAGGAAATGTTCCAGCAGCAAGCTAGGCATGAGAGGTATGAGACTACCCAAGCCTTACATTCTTGTAAGATGGTGGAAGGAGGTTCAGTGAGTGCCCATGTCCTAAAGATGAAAGGCTATATTGATCATCTTGATAGGCTTGGTTTTCCAATAAGTCAGGAATTTGCTACTGATTTGATCCTAAATTCACTGACAGATAGTTATGACCAGTTTGTCATGAACTATACAATGAATAATATGGACAAAACAATCTCTGAATTGCATTCGATGCTCAAGACTGCTGAGGTCAATATCAAAAAGAAGAAACCCAGCAATGTCTTGATGGTTCAGAAAGGAAAAGGCATGAAGAAGAAAGGTAAAGGCAATGCTAAGGCTAAGAAAAGTTCAAAGCCTAAGCCCAAGCCTAAACCAAAGGCAAAGCCTCCTAAGGAAGGAGTTTGCTTTCACTGCAATGAACCAGGTCATTGGAAGAGAAACTGCAAACTCTATTTGGAAGATTTAAAGAAGAAGAAGAGTAGTGAGACTACTGCTTCAGGTATTTATGTTATAGAAATAAATTTATCTACTTCTACTTCTGGGTATTAGATACCGATGTGGATCTCACATTTGTACAAATGTGCAGGGTCTCAGTAGGAGTAGAGATCTGAAGAAGGGCGAAGTCGACCTACGAGTTGGAAATGGAGCAAAAGTTGCTGCTCTAACTGTTGGGACTTATGAATTGATTTTGCCCAGTGGGCTTTTGTTAGTGTTGAACAATTGCTTTTATGTTCCTACTTTGAGTAGGAATATTATTTGTTTCTTGTTTAGACAATGAAGGTTTCTCTTTTATTATTAAGAATAATAAATGTTCTATTTATAATAAAGACATGTTTTATGCAAATGCTGATTTACATGACGGTCTTTATGTTCTGAATCTGAAACCTGATAACAAAACTATCTATAACATAAATACTAAGAAACTTAAATCCAATGATTTAAATATGACCTACCTATGGCATTGTCGTCTTGGTCATATAAACGAGAAACGCATATCAAAACTCCATAAAGATGGAATTTTAGATTCATTTGATTTTGAATCATTTGAAATATGCAAATCTTGTTTATTAGGCAAGATGACGAAAGATCCTTTTACTGGACATAGTGAAAGGGCAACTGATTTATTGGGTTGATACATACCGATGTATGTGGTCCATTAAGCGTTGCTGCAAGAGGAGGTTATTTGTATTTCATCACATTTACTGATGATTTCAGTAGATATGGATATGTCTTTTTGATGAGGCATAAGTCTGAATCATTTGAAATGTTTAAAGCTTTTCAGAATGAAGTACAAAATCAGCTTGGTAAGACCATTAAGGTACTTCGATCAGATCGAGGTGCGAATATCTAAGCCAAGAATTTAATGACCATCTTAGAAATTGTGGAATAGTTTCACAATTAACTCCACCTGGAACACCACAGTGGAATGGTGTATCAGAAAGGAGAAATAGAACCTTACTAGATATGGTTCGATCTATGATGAGTCAAACAGATCTTCCTCCATCCTTTTGGGGCCATGCCCTAGAAACAGCTGCATTCACGTTAAATCGTGTTCCTTCTAAGGTGGTAGAAAAGACACCATATGAGATATGGACTGGAAAAGGCCTAGTCTGTCTTTCCTCAAGATTTGGGTTGTGAGGCTTATGTGAGACGTCAAGCCTCAGACAAATTAGGACCTAAATCAGATAAATGCCTTTTTGTGGGATATCCAAAAGAAACCAAAGGATACTACTTTTATAATCCCTCTGAAAACAAAGTGTTTGTTGCTCGGAATGGTATCTTCTTAGAAAAAGGTTTATCTGTGGAAGAACCAGTGGGAGTAAAGTAAATCTTGAAGAAGTTCAAGATCCACAAAATAGTGTAATACACACTGGAAAGTCAACAAGGCACACAGTTACCTGTTGACCCTCCACAAGTAACACAAGACCCACGCAGGTCCGATAGGGTACGACATCAACCTGAGAGATATGGATTTCTCATAACAGATAGTCGTGATGTGTTGCTCATAGATCAAGATGAGCCCACTACCTATCAAGACCTAATGGGTCCAGATTCCGAGAAATGGTTGGATGCCATGAAATCTGAATTGCAATCCATGCACGACAATCAAGTATGGACTTTGATTGATCCACCTGAAGGTACTAAGACCATTGGGTGTAAGTGGGTTTTCAAAAAGAAGACTGATATGGATGGCAAAGTGCATACCTTTAAAGCACGACTAGTGGCAAAGGGCTTTAAGCAAACTCATGGTATAGACTATGATGAAACCTTTTCACCAGTTGCTATGCTCAAATCCATCAGATTCTCATTGCCATTGCTGCGTATTATGATTACGAGATATGGCAGATGGATGTCAAAACAGCGTTTCTTAATGGAAACCTACTTGAGGATGTGTATATGACACAACCTGAGGGTTTTGTTCATCCTGAAAATCTAAAGGTTTGCAAGCTTCAAAGATCCATTTATGGATTGAAGCAAGCATCTCGGAGTTGGAATCTTCGTTTTGATGAAGCAGTCAAAGAGTTTGGATTCATTAAAAACGAAGATGAACCTTGTGTTTACAAGAAAATTAGTGGGAGTACAATTGTCTTTCTAGTGCTATATGTAGATGACATATTACTCATTGGAAACACATTCCTACCATGCAGAAGGTCAAGTCTTGGTTAGGAAAGTGTTTCTCAATGAAAGACTTAGGTGAGGCTGCCTATATTTTAGGCATTAAGATCTATAGGGATAGATCTAGAAAAATCATTGGCCTAAGTCTGAGTGCATATATAGACAAAGTACTGAATAGGTTCAGTATGCAAGATTCAAAAAGAGGATTCTTGCCAATGTCGCATGGTATAAATCTTAGCAAGACTCAATGTCCTATGACAAAAGATGAGCATAACTAGTAGATACCAATCAGATCCCGGTGAACCTCACTGGACAATAGTCAAGAATATTCTTAAGTACTTAATAAGAGCTAAAGATGTATTCTTGATATATGGAGGATTGGAAGACGAGCTAGTTGTAAATGGTTACACAGATGCAAGTTTCCAATCTGACAAGGATGATTTTAGATCGCAATCTGGATATTGTCATTTGATAGTTATATATATATATATATATATATATAAACAAAGGCATTTCTTTTGTATTGTTTGCATATTTACTTTATAATAGAAATCCATGAATAATTTATTATTCTAAATATTCCTAGATGCTCATTATTATGGGAATGATAATGAATTAAATCTAGTATGAGTTTTTATTTGGTAAACATGGGATGTCTATTTGTATGGTGATACAAATGAAACTTATAGGCACATATTAGATGACTCTGTGCTGAACTGACCCACTATGAGATCACTACATGGAATATTGTCATAAGTGATTTTCATAATAATTATGTCAACGTATCCTTAGACCTGAAATCACCATAGGTTCCAACATGAGAAACGTTATGTTTCAACTCAATCAAACGTTATCTTTAACTGGATAATTATAAAGGTTAAGTCTAGGCATAATATATATTATGTAGAGGAAGTTGAGTGATTAAGATGGGATTTGTCCCTCTCGTTATGAGAGAGATATCTCTGGGCCCCTCGATAAGTGAGACTGAGAAATGCATGGCCATGCTCAAATGAATTGATAGTGTGATTAATTTCATTTGTATAATTAGATCACTTAGAGATCGAGAAATAACAAGATTGAATGATATAAGAATGACACTATCCATGTCTTATATTCGATCTAGATATCGCGAGATAAAAGAATGATGACATAAGTTATAGAACAGGTAAAATCGGATCACCGATCTTCATTTGATTTGGGTAAACATAATGTCTTGTTAGAGGCCGCTTATGTTTTGTTTACTGAAAAATGATTTTTAAGTTAATTGCCAATATCAAATGAACCTACAGGGTCACACACAAAAGAATAAGCAAAATGGGATTATGGATTTTAGATATATGTGTGATTTGGCCTAGTGCAAGTGGGAGATTGTTAGTGATTGTGCCCTAGGCCAATTACTAAGTATTATTATTTCATGTACTAGAGGCCAATCACCAATTAGTGATTTATTTAAAAAAAAAAAACCAATGGGAAGAATAAATAAATTATTATTATGAATAATAATTTACTATCACGACCAACCCCAGTAAGATTAGGGGCATTATTGTTAGTGCAAAATACTAACATAATATAAATAGGTGTGATAGTGTCTCATTAGGGTTAAGACTTTTACTGTTACATTAGACGGTAGAGAAACTCTGTAACCCTAAAGAGAGGAAAATCTTAGATCTTCCTCATCAATCTAGAAAGGTTCTAGATTGCGCTAGCATGCAAGAATTGATTCCTTTTTAGGTGGCTTGCTCATGTGGACTATGTAAAGGGCACAACGAAATCGTGGTGTCTTGTAAATCCGGAATACAAGAGTTTGATTTCAAATCTCTGGATACAAAATTGCAAGGTAAATCAAGAATTTATTCCTCTTGTTATCAAATTTAATCAAAGCACTTGGATTCCGGTTTTAGGGTTTTTAATTTTCCGCTACAAATTTTTATGAAATTCGTATAAAAACCCTACATATATAATATATGATATGTTAGTATTTTGGAAATTTCTAAGAAGTATACTTATATTGACTTGAAGACAATAGCGAGGTATGCCCCTAAGAATTGTAATCAACCACATTTATGTTTTATGATAAGTATTCTCCATACCTTGTTACTTAATCATTATCAATGTAAATTACACTACTCCGATGTGTTCCCTTAGTTGTGATGTGCGCCTTGTACATGATATGGAAGCCTTTGCATGACTAAGATAGTCATTCTTAGGTTTTAGTATCGTGTACGAAGAACTGCCACGTTTATGGTACCCCTTAGGACATGACAACCTAACCAAAAACAAGCTTCGAATCACACCAAACAAGCTCAATGAGGTAAAATTTCGTAAACCCTAAGTTACATTCTTAAATTTCGAAAATCATGAAATATGTTGTTTAATGTATACATATATCATGTATAAGCTTGTAGGAATGACTTAGAAGTCCCATGCACATGAAAAATGGTGCGAAATTGGCCAATCTCATTAGGAAAGATGATGAACAGTGTCTTCCCCAGATGAGCACGAGAGGAACACAGGCGTGTTTCACCCTGTGTACCTCTCGCCATCCAATTTTTTTTAAATGATTTATTTAAACTAAAATTATAATAATTATTATTATAATTTATATTGTTAATGTTATTATTATTTCTTTATTTTTTTATATATTATTAGGAATGTTATTATTATTATAGGAGTTGTAGTTGTAGTTGTAGTTGTTGAATATTGAGTTTAAAACTAAAGTGTCCAATATTATTAATTATATGATATCTAAAGATATTATTATTATTATTATTATAGGTATAGTTATTATGTTATATTGATATTATTAGTATCATAAAAATTTAATATTAATATACAATTGTTTTCACTAAATTAATTAAAGTTTAGGATATTTTACAATTATAGTTATTAATATTATTATTATTAATATTGCCATTACCATTAATATTAAAAGTATTTTGATTAATAATATCGTTGGAATTATTGTTTTAAAATATTACTGTAGTTAATATTAATAATAAAACCAAAAGTTAAGCTTAAGGTTATTTTGATATCATTAAAAAGTATTAATATTACTACTAGTATTAACTTTAATGTGTATCATTATAGATGAATTTAGTATATTTTACAAGTAAAAGTAGAATTATGGTAATTATTAAGTATTTATTGATTTATATACGCATAGACATACATATAACAATGGAAATTTAAATAAGCTAAATTTTTAATAAAGTGATATCTATACATAACAAGAAAATTTTATCAAGTAAATCAAGAGAAACACGATAACACCAAAATAATAATAAATAAATACGAGTTACTATAATAAGTCAGATAAGGAACAATATAAAAATAGCAATAATAATAGCTATAAAAATATAAGCTGACCAAATATCAATTTTTCAAATAACCCGATGATTGTATATAAGTATCAAACAAGATCAAGACAAGCAAAATGAAAATAAATATTAAATAATACTTGATTATTATAGGACCATTAAAGGACCAATATACTAATAGAATGAAGACCCAATATCAATATAGGATACTTAGACACTCATAGAAGTTTAATCATATAGTTTATGTGATATTAATGAATATATTAATCATTTCAACAGGTGACCTTGGTACTTGTGAGGATTTTCCTCATGATTATTATGATAGCCAATATGAACAGATGAGTAACTTAGTCTTATACATTGTATGTGCTTGTAGCTTAACGAATCTTTAATAAAAGATAAATAACCTGAATGTGTTGTGTGGGTTTATAGGAACTATTTGCTGTATGAAATATTGATTGCCAAGTCACTCAAAGAATAATAATAATAAAATTAGGTATGACTATATTGTTTGAGTTACATGTTGATTATTTGTGTATTGATTGATCACCATAAACATGATTTAAACTACTGGTACCATAAAGAAAATTGAACACGTATTGCATGGATTGCATAAAATAGCATTTGAGTAAATGGTAGCCTACTATGTGTTAGTATTTCGGATCTCTAGTAATGCTTGGTTTATCTAGGCAAGGAAGCTATTATTTAATCGCAAGATTACCTTTGTTCTGTTGACACCATAAGAACTAAATGGTAAATGAAGGATGTCGCTTATAGCATTGCTTGAAAAGACTAACACTTAGTGGAGCTTCTAAAGCTAAAACAATAAATGAGTGTTAAAGACATGATAAATTCAAAGAGACAATTAAAGTGAGTATTATTGTTTTCTCGAAAGCTTAGTCTCTCCTAGGTAGGTAGGCTATAATATTGTGTTCCTTCAACCCTGATGAGAGGGCGTAAATCTTCATCCTACTTTGGATTCTGGGTTATCCAGGCTTGTATTTGTACATATGCTTGATTGATGTATTTCATATGATTGTTAATAAACTTAGTTGATATGTGGTAAGTTCTGGTTATTCACTAAGCCCATGATTTCTCTACACTCCAACAATCCTTTTAAGTTTACACTACGACGTTAGCTCATTACTTCCAGGAGCATGGTCCCATTAAGAATTTAGAAGCTGGAAGCTTATGGAGTAGTTCGGGTTAAGATATTTATTCCTTTTTCTAGTTACGAGTAGTTAGCATTGGAAACTTTACTTATGTATCTTGTTTACTACTACTAGGTACCCTTAGGTGTGACAAAATCTCCTCATCGTCAAGTCCTCTTCCAAGTATATGTCCTATACTTTGGATACCCTTGATTTGAATATCTTCTAAATATATAAAATATATTTAAGATCTCCTTGTGCAAGCATGCTGTTCCATTCCTACTTTGATTCCAAAGTCTTGTAAATATATATCCTACATATATTTAGGCTTCCTTTAGTTATAGACCCATATGAGTTGGATCTATAATCTCAACAATCTCCTTCTCCAACTTATATGGGGGTTGTCCCTAATCCTGCTGCCTTCTTATAGCACCTTTTATCATACTAAAATCTTTCACAACCAGCTTTTGTCTTGTTCCTTAATCGTGAGCTCTTATCATCAATCTTCACCCATTTGTTCTTCAAAGGTCCCTTGCCCTTAGGCAATTTCACCAAACCAATTTTCCTGTTCTCATGCAAGGATTTCAATCCATCGTGCATGGCTCCACCCTTTCTTGACTTCATCTCATTCCCCATGGCTTTCTGATGACCATCTGACTCTCCCCCATCAGTGAGTATTTTATAGTCATTTGGACTAAATCTAACTGATGCTCTCCTATCTTTTGTATATCTTCTCATCTTGAACCTTTGATGAGTCTCTTGGGATTCTTTAATCAAATCTCCCCCATTTCTGCCATCATTAGAACCTCCATGTGAGAGTACAGGATTCACATCTCCTTTTGTTGATTCTCTATATATCTTGGGAACAACAACTTTACTTAGATTTGTTGACATTAAGTAAAGGGTATTCTTCTTCTTTCCTTTTGCCATAATGAGAGAACCCTTGGTGAGCTTCCATCCTCTTTCACCAAAGTAGCTACTATAGCCATCATCATCAAGCTTTCCTACAAAAATAAGGTTAAGGTGGATATCTAAAACATATCTGAGAGTGAGCCTACAACCTATGTTAGTCTTTAAAACTATGTTTCCAATGCCAACAATCCTGGATTTTCCATCATTTCCCATCCTAACATTACCAAAATTTCCAATAGTATAGGTTAAGAAGAACTCACCATGTGAAGTTACATGGCAGGAGGCACTAGAATCAAAAAACTAGTCATCATCATGACTTATATGGCTAACACACTTCTCATCTCAAGCAATGACAATCTCATCATCATTTGTTACTGTAGCAGCTATGTATACATCCTCTTCTTCACCTTTACCTTTCTCTCTCTTCCAAAGTCTGCACTCTCGCTTCATGTGACCTGGCTTATCATAATAGTAGCATTTAGAAGTTTTCTTTCCTCTTGACTTAGACCATACCTTGGATTTCTCAGATCCATCATCTTCATTAGATGAGCTTCTATACTTGCTTCTACCATTCATTCCTAACTTACTAGCAACAAGTGCCCTAAAATCATCCTTAGAATCAAATCCTGTGACAAAATCCTTAGAATCATCCGGCTATCCTTTACCGTTGCAAGGGTGAGTGTTCCCTCTGGGGTAGAGTTACTGACTAACACAACCACTGTTCCCAACTATCAGGTAAGGAACTCAACAACAATAGTGTCTAGATCTCATCATCAAGCACCACCTTCATGGTAGACAACAGATTCACCAGCCCTTGAAAATCATTCAAGTGCTCCGTTATATTGGATCCATCCCGGTATTTTAGATTTACAACTTTCCTAATCAATGAGGTTTTATTCTAGGTTGTCTACCTCTTGTATATGGATTCCAACTTCTCCATAGGACATCCACTCTCATTTCCTGGCCACATGATGATTCACATTGTGATCCACCTGTCATATGATATAACTGACAGTTTTACCATGCACGATTACTCAATCTGCATTAGATTTATTCTTTAGCTTCGCAGTGTCGCCACTCAAAGGTAGATATAAATCTTTGCTATACAACAGATTTTCCATCATAGATTTCCATATGGAGTAATTTGTTGAATTCAGTTTGAGCATCGTACCTGATGATTCTACCATGTCTATGCTGAAATAAAACCCCAATTCTTTTTTAATCCTATGATATCATTTGTTAGAAGAAAGCCTAACTCTAATCATGATAACAACAAAATCAATTAATCAAACAATTAATCAACCTGTGACCAGAGGTTAAATCTCCTCTTTCCAAAGCGATAAACAATAAAACAATGCGAAACTATAAAATAGATAACATCAGGATATAACGTGAAAAACCCAATACGGCAAAAACCATGGGACTAGCAATGCTCAAATCTTCCACTATAAACAATATAATGGGATAACAAGTTTTTCTCACTAGATCTGTCTAGTGGATCTCAACATTCTTTACCATAACCGGTGGATTACGATAGGAACAAGATTTTCTTCGAGAGTTTTTTGCTCTAGGATTTCCTCTTTTTTCTCTCTTTCTCTCTTTCTCTCTCTAGAATTCTCTTTCTAGGCTTGAGAAAAGGCACATTACTTGTTCACATAAACCCTAGGACAATAAGAACTATTTATATGCAAAACACAAATGTTGGCACAACATAAACCAAGGTTGGCGGTGTAGAACCAACATACGCTTGTGGTGTAAACCCTAACACTAGTAGCATTACAGTCGGTGTTGGTACTTATGTGCTCTTGGCAAGAGTTCCCCATTTTTCAAGGCTAGATATTGCTTCTTGCAAGCCATAGTGTAGCTTATCTTACTACAGCACAAAATTCATCTTTGTTTTGGACAAAATCTCTTTATCTTCAAGTCCTCTATGTACCCACACTCCGCTAGCAGTATAGACCCCAACACCAACAATGTAGACCCCAACACCGGTAGCATGGAAGCCAGTGTCGGCACTCCTATGCTCTCAGCAATAATTCTCAATTTTTCAAGGCTGGCTATTGCTTGTTATAGGTCGGTGATGTAGCTTACCCTACTAGAGGTCTACAACAAAATACAACTTTGTTTTATACAAAATCTCCATATCTTTAAGTCTTCTTCCAAGTATATATCATATACTTAGGATACCCTTGAGTTAAATATCTTCTAAATATATAAACATATATTTAGGATCTCCTTATGCAAGCCTGTTGATCCATTCCCACTTCGATTCCAAAGACTTGTAAATATATATCCAACATATATTTAGGTTTCATTTGGTTATAAACCCATATGAGTTGGATCTATAACCCCAACAAGATATCTCGACTCAACATGGACCACTCAATAGTTGATTTCTCCCCTTTATATATGTCTGCTTTTGAAGTAAGGGCCTACCTATTTTTGATACCACCCTTTACTAAGGGTGTGCTACTAAAGCATATGAGAACGCAATGGTCTTGTAATCCTATGTGGCACACCTTCTATGAATAGTGTTGCCAAGAACAGGTTGTCTTTTTTCTTGCTTTTGATGCATATGAGAAATCTAAATAGCTATGTCACCGTTTTCTTTAAGGTAATGAATAAAGGATGAAAAGTGTAAGATGGATAAAAAGCAAGAGACTAGTCAACATTCATTACAAAAATCTTCCCAAGTCATTTTAATATTGTGGTCCGTGAAAAAGAAAATATATAGCGAAAATGGAGAATGAATTCCAAAACATTTAAGATTACCTCTTTCGATTTTATATCAACTTATTAGAACAAAGACCAAAACCTCTCGAAGTCTTATATACGGTGAGTGAAATATCTTTTATTTCCATTTCTTTGTTCTGTTTTCATCAATTTCTTTCCATGCAGCGTCAATGTGCAACGTATACTAATCAGAGCAAAACTTGGTATATAAGCAAAAGCTCTTAAAGCCTCAAAAGTTATATATGTTTGTTGTTGGATTTTGAGTATTCCCAACATATTAGAATGTCGCAACACGTATTGTTTCCTTTTACCTTATTAATATCATATACCGTATTATGGTTGCTTCATACAGTATATTTTATAAGAATATATGTGCACAATATATTATATGTTTGTATAGAGTAATTTTCAGTATTGGACATTGTCACTTGCCTATATTCGTGACATTATTTTTATTAAAGGTTTACAATTATGAGTGGCTTTTGGTATGGAGTTGTAACATGCCAATATACATCTACTGACATGGACATTGATATAGAGTAAATTTAAGTCGATATTACATGCAAGTTTGTGGCAAATTTGTATTGCCTTGTTTCCATTTGTATCTATATTGGTATTTAGTTTGCATTTATATCTTATCTATATCTAATCTATTTATGATTTATGAGTAAAAATGTTTGTTTTTAATTTGTATCTTAATAAATAGTTTGAATTGAAATGCTAGTGTGTCGTCTACATTCCAACTAACCAAACTATGAACAGAAAAGATTTCATCAAGTTGGTCTTATGCGAATTGTTTTTATCATATTTGGTAGATATGCATCAACAATTTAAAAATAATTTAAAGAGAGAGCTTCTACTATTATAGGGCGTGTAAAGCGTCTAACGAATAACTACATAAGATGAGAAAGCAAGATAAATGAAAGGAAGGAGAAAACTAAAAGGAGATCGAGTTCAACTGAAAAACTGATATGTAAAAATTTGATAATAAATTAAAGGATAAATTCAAAAAATTATAAATGTTTTCATCTTTTGCAAACACATGATTCGTGTTAATTGCTTTTGACAAATAAGCGATCTAAGTTTATGCAAAAGTGTTAATACTATTATTAGTGTCCTTTTGGTAAAAAAAAATTAATTTATTGAAAAATATTTACTAATAAAAAAATAAATCGATTATTAAAAACTATTTTTAAAAAACCAAACAATTTGAAAAGAAATGTAAAATTGATTTTTTATGACCGATAAGATATTAATGCATGTCTTCTAAAATTATTCAATAATATTGACACTTTTAAATTAAATTATGCTTACCAATGTACTAAAAAAAATTAACATGGGTCAAACATGTACAAATGGACTAAAACAAATGTAGGGTTATTGTGATTAACCATAAATTAAATTGTTGGTTTTGGAATCTCCTCTCTTATGTTTCCTTTTTGTTTCAATTTCTAAGTCTGTTCATGCATTTGAGCCTTAAAATCAAATTGTTTACATTTTACTCATTTGAGGAATTTGTTGTATACATATCAAAATCACAAGTCAAATATATATTTATATGAGTTTATGTTATATATATATATTTTTAAATAATAATGGATGAAAAAAATATTTTGGTGCAAACATTATCTGAAATTATGAATTTAGGTATACAATTCTATATATTTATGATTTTATTGGTTTTACGTGATTTTATATGATGCTACGTATTCTAATGAATAATAAGATTCTGATTTTGACACTATCGCCATATGTGTTCTTCCAAAATTCAAGGGTGTTGTCAAAATAGTTTATTGGAAGTTTGGTGCGTGTACCAGTGAGGTTAATCCCTTCTAGCTGATGGCCGCTGGACCTTGACCTGTATTATTTCATTTACATAAATTTGATGATAATATTTACTTATAAATTGATCAAATTGAACCATTAGATATGATAGTGATGAAATATAGATGCTCATCTGATACAGATCCGATACCAACAAAAATCTGACATCCAAACATGCACATATAGCTTTTGTTGCAATTGCTACTATTATTTTCTTAATCTATCCAATTTGCTAAGTGCTTCATATGCTATACCTTTAGGAATTTTCGGTACTTTCAACTTCATGGTTGCAAATCAATCATCAACTAACTTCAAATCTCCATATAATATTTAGATAATGCAAAAAAAATAAAAATAGTAATAACACACAAGCAATAATAAAAAAGTGATAGAATTTCCTTTAATCATCGATTTGAAAGTTTCACCTTCTTTTGTGTCCTCAATCAACACATCTCACTCTTTGACAATTTTGATCTTGCTACCAGATTTTGAATCAACATTGGTGATCTCAATAGTTATATAAAACATTATAATTAAATTTAAAATATAAAGATAATTATTATACCAAATTATATGCATTACTGTCGATTAATAAAAATTGAAAACATACGCATGTATATATACATAAATATTATTTAAGAGGGTGGAGGGGGTCTGATGTCTTAAGAGATGGCATCAGCTTCGATAAATAACATTTTTTGCAAATAAATAAATAAATAAAATAAAATAAAACTGTCATTAAAAAAAATTTGCATGAAATATGGTCTGTTTGGAGAACTGCCCACTACGGATAAAATACTCATAAAAGTCCCTACTATACTCAAACATCCACCCTATAACATCTATTTAATTTAATTAATTATTTTTTTTAAAGCACTCATGTAATGGGTACATTGCTAGTATACATAATGCTCGTAGAAATTTGCGGAAACAAAAGGAAAGGAAAAGGATAAACTAAGTTATGAGGTGGTTGATAGCGTAAATGAGGCTGTTTTCACATCTATAACCTAGGGAAGTGGGTTGAAGTGTCAGGACCAGTAAGATAAAGAACTTTTTCCATCTTGTTAAAGCTAATAGAAATGGCCATATTAGTTTGAGTTGATCCAAGTGATTGCATGGCTTTTCCATTTATTGATTTTATTTAGCGTGATTAATGGTTTTTGGAGACCAGATGGAGAGAAATGGAGGAACATATGGATGAAAGAAACCGAAGCGTAATATCGTTCTATTAAGTAGTGCTCTTGTCAATATTTATGATTTTCCAATACTTTTCCAAATTTTAAGGGACACTTGTCTTGACTATAAAAGAAAAAAGACAAAAGAAGCAGGAAAAAAAATAGAACAGAGATTACAGATTACCCTTGATGTGTCCTACGGAATCTTCTTGGCGTACGGGACGTATTGACTTGAGGTCAACCCCAGCTTTTTGAAGAGCTAGCTACAGCTAAGTATGGAGTCAGATTAATATTCCTGCCCTGGCAACGACATTACGTAATATTGGCGGGCCTTACGTGGGAACTGGGAAGAGACATCCTTTCCTTTGTTCCATTTTAATCAATTTCTTTCCATGCAGTTTCAATCTGCATCATGTATTAATTGGAGCGCAAAATTTGGTATGAAGGCAAAAGCCTCTTAAGTCTTAAATTTCTATGTTTTTGTTGTTGGATTTTGAGTTTTCCGTTTTTTATAAGGTAACGACTAGAGAATGAAAAGCATAAGATGGAAAAAAAAGCTTAAGATTAATTAACATTCATCACAAAAGCCTTCTCATGTAATTTTTAATATCAGGATCCATGAAAAAACATATAAGGAAAATGACAAACGAATTCCAAAATACTTAATATCTCTTTCGATTATATGATTAACCTATTAGATCAAAGACTAAAACCTCTTAAAGTCTTATATACTACGAGTGAAATGACTTTCACTTCCTTTCCTTTGCTTTTTTTTAATCAATTTCTTTTCATGCAGTTTCAATTTGCATCATGTACTAATCAGAGTGCAAAAATTAGTATGAAGCAAAAGCTCTTAGAGCCTCAAAAGTTCTTTATGTTTGTTGTTGGATTTCAAGTGTTCCATTTTCATTAAGGTAATGAAGGAAGGATGAAAAGCATAAGATGAAGAAAGAGCATAACACTTATCAACATTCATCACAAAAGTCTTCCTAAGTTATTGTAATGTCGGTGTCCATGGAAAAAACATATAAGAGAAATGGCAAATGAATTCCAAAACATTTAATATTTCTTTCGATTTTATAATCAACCTATTAGACCATAGACCAAAACCACTCAAAGTTATATATATAACAAGCAAAATAACTTTCACTTCTTTTCTTCGTTCCTTTTGAATCAATTTCTTTCCTTTCAGTTTCATGTCTGCATCATGTACTAATCAGAGTGCAAAACTTGGTATGAAAGCAAAAGCTCCAGAGCCTCAAAAATTGTGTGTATTTGTTGTTGGATCTTGAGTGTTCTATCTTCATTAAGGTAATGAATGGAGGAAAAGCACAAGAGGAGAAAAAGCATAACACTAATCAACATTCATCGCAAAAGTCTTCCTAAGTCATATTAATATCTGAGTCCATGAAAAAAAATAAGGAAAATGGAAAACGAATTCCAATACATTTAATATCTCTTTCAATTTTATAATCAACCTATTAGACCAAAGACTAAAACCTATTAAAGTCTTATATATGATAAGCAAAATAAATTTCACTTCCTTTTCTTCGTTCCTTTTAAATCAATTTCTTTTCATGCAGTTTCAATTTGCATCATGTACAAATCGGAGTACAAAACTTAGTGCGAAAGCAAATGCTCTCGAAGTCTCAAAATTTTTTGTGTTTGTTTTTGGATTTTAAGTGTTCTGCTTTCTTTAAGGTAATGAATGGAGGATGAAAAGCATAAGATGGAGAAAAAGCATAACACTAATCAACATTCATCACAAAAGTCTTCCCAAGTCATTTTAATTAAAATACATATAAGGAAAATGGCAAACGAATTCTAATACATTTAATATCTCTTTTGATTTTATAATCAACCTATTAGACTAAAGACAAAAAGTCTCTTAAGGTCTTTCCATGTAATTTAATCAATTTCTTTCACTTCCTTTCCTTCATTCCTTTTTAATCAATTTCTTTCCATGTAGTTCAATCTGTATCATGTACTAAGCAGAGTACATAACTTGGTATGAAAGAAAATGCTCTCGAAGTCTCAAATTTTTTGTGTTTGTTGTTGGATTTTGAGTGTTCTGTTTTCTTTAAGGTAATGAATGGAGGATGAAAAGCATAAGATGGAGAGAAAGCATAACACTAATCAACATTCATCACAAAAGTCTTCCCAAGTCATTTTAATATAAAATGCATATAAGGAAAATGGCAAACGAATTCCAATACATTTAATATCTCTTTGATTTTATAACCAACCTGTTAAACTAAAGACTAAAATGTCTTAAGGTCTTTCCATGCGGTTTAATCAATTTCTTTCACTTCCTTTCCTTCGTTCCTTTTTAATCAATTTCTTTCCGTGCAGTTCAATCTGTATCATGTACTAATCAGAGTACATAACCTCGTATGAAAGAAAATGCTCTCGGATTCTCAAATTCCTATGTGTTTGTTGTTAGATTTTGAGTGTTCTCTTTCCTTTAAGGTAATCACTAGAGGATGAAATGCATACGAAGTAGAAAAAGCATAACACTAATCAACATTCATTACAAAAGTCTTCCAAGTCATTTTTTTAATACCAGGATCCATGAAAAAAACATATAAAGAAAATGACAAACAAATTCCAAAACATTCAATATCTCTTTCCATTATATAATAAATCTACTAGACCAATGATCAAACATCTCAAAGTCTTATATACAGTGAGCAGAATAACTTTCATTTATATTCATTTGTTCCTTTTTAATCAATTTCTTTCAATGTTGTTTCAATCTACATTATGTACAAATTAGAGTGCAAAACTTGGTATGAAACAAAAGCTCTCAAGAGCCTCAAAAGTTCTGTGTTTTGTTGTTAGATTTTTGTGTTCCGTTTTCTTTAAGGTAATTAATAGAGGATGAAAAGAAAAATGTGGAGAAGAAGCATAAGACTAATCAACATTCATCATAAAAGTCCTTCTAAGTCATTTTAATATGGGTGTCCATGAAAAACATACAAGGAAAATGGCAAACCAATTCCACAACATTTAATATCTCTTTCAATTTTATAATCAACCTATTAAACCAAAGACTAAAACTTCTCAAAGTTTAATATACGATGAG
The DNA here is from genome assembly GCA_024138025.1 of Combretum micranthum. NCBI lineage: Eukaryota > Viridiplantae > Streptophyta > Magnoliopsida > Myrtales > Combretaceae > Combretum > Combretum micranthum. Next base: position 678,595 of record JAMXBD010000422.1, read on the forward strand.
CGAAATAACTTTCGCTTTGTTGCCTTTGTTTCTTTTTAATCAATTTCTTTCCATGCAATTTCAATTTGTGTCATGTAATAATCAAAGTACATAACATGGTATAAAAGCAAAAGCTCTCAAAGTCCCAAAATTTGTGTGGTTGTTGTTGGATTTTGAGTGTTCCATTTTCTTTAAGGTAATGAATAGTAGATGAAAAGCATAAGATGGAGAAAAAGCATTACACTAATTGACATTCATCACAAAATCTTCGAAAGTCACTTAAATATTAGGGTCCATGAAAAAACATATAAAGAAATTGGAATATGAATTCCAAAACATTCAATATCTCTTTCGATTTTATAATCAACCTAGTAGACCAAATATCAAAACCTCTCGAAGTCTTATTTACAGTGAGCTGAATAACTTTCACTTCCATTCATTTGTTCCTTTTTAATCAATTTCTTTCCATGCAGTTTCGGTCTACATCATGTACTAATCGGAGTGCAAAACTTGGTATAAAAGCAAAAGCTCATGGAGCCTAAAAAGTTTTGTATATTTATTGTTGGATTTTGAGTGTTCCATTTTCTTTAAGGCAATGAATGGAGGATGAAAAGCATAAAATGAAGAAAAAACATAAAACTAATCAATATTCATCACAAAAGTCTTCCCAAGTCATTTTAATATTGGGGTCCATGAAAGAACATATGAGGAAAATGGCAAACAATTTCCAAAACATTCAAATATCTCTTTGGATTTTATAATGAACATAATAGACCAAAGACCCAAACGTCTCAAAGTTTAATATATGGCGAGCAAAATAACTTACACTTCAATCAATTTCTTTCCATGTTGTTTCATTCTGCATCGTGTATTAATCGAAGTGCAAAACTTAGTATGAAAGCTAAAACTATCGGAGTCTCAAAATTTATGAATGCTTGTTGTTGGATTTGATTGTTTCGTTTTCTTTAAGGTAATGAATTGAGGATGAAAAAGATAACACTAATCAATATTCATCACAAAAGTCTTCCCAGTCATTTTAATATTGAGGTCCATGAAAAAACATATAAGGAAAATGACAAAAAAATTCCAAAATATTTAATATCTCTTTGAATTTTATAATAAACCTAGTAGATCAAAGACCAAAACCTCTCAAAGTTTTATATATGGTAAGCGAAATAACTTTAACTTCCTTTCCTTTATTCCTTTTTAATCATTCCATGCTGTTGCATTATGCATTATGTATTAATCGGAGTGCAAAACTTGGTATGAAAGTAAAAGATCTTGGAGTGTCAAAATTTATGTGTGTTTTTTGTTGGATTTTGAGTGTTCCTTCTTTATGGTAATGAATTGAGGATGAAAAGCATAAGATGGAGAAAAATCATAAGACTAGTCAACATTCATCAAAAAAGCCTTCCCAAATCATTTTAATATCAGGGTCCATGAAAAAAACATATAAAGAAAATGGCAAACGAATTCCAAAACATTTAATATCTCTTCTAATTTTGTAATCAACCTATTAGACAAAAAACCAAATCCTCTCAAAGTGTTATATATGGAGAGTTGAATAGCTTTCACTTCCATTTGTTTGTTCCTTTTTAATCAATTTCTTTCCATGAAGTTTTATTCTGCATCATGTACTAATCAAAGTGCAAAATTTGGTACGAAATCAAAAGGTTACGGAGCCACAAAAGTTTTGTGTTTGTTGTTGGACTTTGAGTGTTCCATTTTCATTAAGGTAACGAATGGAGGTTGAAAAACATAAGATGGAGAAAAGGCATAAGATTAACCAACACTCATCACAAAAGTCTTCCCAAGTCATTTTAATATTGACGACTATGAAAAAACATATAAGGAGAATGGCAAACGAATTCTAAAACATTTGTTATATCTTTCGATTTTATAATCTACCCATTAGACCAAAGACCAAAACATCTCGAAGTCTTATAAACAATGAGTGAAATAACTTTCATTCGTTTCCTTTGTTCCTTTTTAATCAATTTCTTTTCATAAAGTTTCAATATGCATCATGTATTAATTAGAATGCAAAACTTGGTATGAAAGCAAAAGCTCTTGGAGCTTCAAAAGTTCTGTGTTTGTTGTTAGATTTGGGTGTTTCATTTTCTTTAAGGTAATAAGTAGAGGATGAAAAGTATCAAATAGAGAAAAAGTATAAGACTAGTTAACATTCATCAGAAAAGTCTTCTTAAGCCATTTTAATATTGAGGTCCATAAAAAAAATATAAGGAAAATGGCAAACAAATTCCAAAGCATTTAATATCTCTTTTGATTTTATAATCAACCTATTAGACCAAGACCCAAACCTCTCAAAGTCTTAAATACGGTGAGTGGAATAACTTTCACTTCCATTTGTTTGTTCCTTTTTATTAAAATTTTTTCCAGGCAAATTCAATCTGCATAATGTACTAATCAAAGTGCAAAAATTGTTATGAAAGAAAAAGCTCACAGAGCCTCAAAAGTTTTATGTTTGTTATTGGATTTTGAGTGTTCCGTTTTCTTTAAGGTAATGAATAGACGATGAAAAGTATAAGATGGAAAAAAAGAATAAGACTAATCAAAATTCATCACAAAAGTCTTCCCAAGTCATTTTTATATCGGGGTCCATGAAAAAACATATGAGGAATGGCAAAGAAATTCCAAAACATTTAATATCTCTTTTGATTTTATAATCAACCTATTAGACCAAAGACCTAAACCTCTCAAAGTCTTATATACGGTGAGCAAACTAAGTTTCACTTCCTTTCCTTTGTTGCTTTCTAATCAATTTCTTTACATGCAATTTCAATCTACATCATATACTATTTGGAGTGTAAAACTTGGTATGAAAGTAAATGCTCTCAAAGCCTCAAATGTTCTGTGTGTCCATTGTTGGATTTTGAGTGTTCCGGACATTTTAGCATGTCGAGATAAATATTGTTTCTTTTTACCTAATTAATATATTCTATGAGAATTTCTGTGTACGATATATTATATGTTTGTATACGTTAAATTTTTGTGTTGGACGTTGTCACTTGCCCATGTTCGAGACATAATTTTAATTAAAGGTTTATAATTATGAGGAGCTTTTGGTATGGAGTGGTATGATACCAATATACATCTAATGACATAGAGATCGATGTAGAGTAAATTTAGGTCGATATTACATGCAAGTTTGCGTCAGATTTGTATTGTCTAATTTTCATTTGTATCTATATTTATATTTGATTTGCATTTATGTAAAGACTCGACATGCTCAATTCTCAAATTAAGCATACCAAGTTCCCAACCACGTATAACTCTTACGAATTATACATAAGGTTGTCTTAAAAGAAGGTGTTTATGTTGAACATTGCTATTCGATTTTAGATTGTGAAATCACTCAATTAGATTTTGGCAACAACTGGATTTAGCAGCGGAAAAATAAACTTTAATATAACGTTTCTACATAAAAGTATTTCAAACTTCCACTATTACAAGTGGAAAAAATTTCACTTAAACAAATCTTTACAAAAGCTTATTTACAAAACATGGCCACTGACAAGCCCTTAAATGAAAATACAAATTTATAATTAAATCCAGTCTTTATAGAACAAAACAAAGAAGAAACAAAATACAAATATATCTCGGTCCTATTACATTTCACTCATCTCCCAAATCTTTAAATTCGCCCAATGCTCGAGACAAACATCATCACATCAACAACAACAACAATACAATAACTCATCATCATCAACTTCATCGATATCATCTTATCCACAACAAAACCTGTAAAAAGAATAACAACAACAAGGATGAGCCGACGCCCAGTACACAGTAACACAATCACACACGGAGTGGCACGCGAGCTTAATTAAATGCAATGCATCAATCCACAAGTTATTATCCTTTCATTAAAATAAACAAATCAACAATGGAGACCTCACACTCCGGAACAAGCCAATGGGAATCTAGGGGTCCTAAGTAACAACAGCTGCTTAGGAGATTGATATAGATAGACCGGATATCTATATCTTCTATATCTCCGATAAAGAATATTAATAGCATCATCTAGGGTTCACACTCCTTTATACACTCTACTTATCCTGGTCTATAACATCAATTAGTTCAACGGTCCCATACCCGTGAACTAAAACATATTATTTTCTCTCGAGCCCAAGTAGAGAATATACCGATACAGTTAACCCTATTAGCTACCCACTTAACCAATAAAAGAAACCACCATTGCATCATGGTGAACCATTGCATCATGGATTTGAGTCATTGCATCATGACAAAGGATCGGGCTAAGTGCCTAAACTACCGTGCCATTGCATCATAACAAGGCTGCCGCTCCCCAGTTTCGCATTCAATGACTTAAAGTACAACCAACACTCATCAATTATTAAGCCGAGTTTAAGTTCTTAATCCATATTAGACACCTATCCTAACATCCAACATTTAAGTTACTGCGTACCTTGAATATGAAATCCAAACATAGCCTTGGAAGGAATTTTCAGAAGATAATCCAGAAGATAAATCAGATATCCACTTCTGTTAAGGAAAGAACTCGTATAAGAAACTAAACTAAACTAAACTAAACATCCACTTCATCAAAATCATATAAGAACTTAAGCTATTTATCCATTCATCTCAAACTCATTTTATTAAACCCTATTTGATCAGACACTAAATAGGAACCCCACTATAGCCACGAAGATTGCCCCGCCAAAATATAGATAGTTCTCCTTTGTCTGTCAAAGAATTTCTTTTCTCTTTATTTATAGTGTTTTATTACAAAACCATTAACAAAGAATTCATATACCAAAAACATTCATTTTTCAAGTAAACACACATTTGAAGCAACATATTCCCCATATTATTCAAAGATCATCCTAATTCATTCATCTAAGCTAGTTAATAACTATTAACCCATTTTAGCTTAACATTAGTCAAATTGATTAAAATTAGTCATTTGATTCATTTACTAAGTCAAGTTGATTAAACTTAGACGATCTAATTTATTTTAGCTTAGTAAAGTTCATTAAGCCAAGTTGGACTTAGATTAATTACTAATTCATTATATATCTAAGATCTAGTCACTTAATCCCAAGTTAACTTAAACCTATCCAAATTCATCAAGTTAAATAATCTAATCCATTTTAGTTCATTCAAGTTCATTTAGTCAAGTTGAACCTAGGTTTGTTAACTAAGTTCATTTTATAACTAACTTCTAGATTTAATCTAACTATTTGTTAAATCTATAAATCTACTTAACCCACATTTAATTATATGAATTAATTCACTTAACACATCAAATTTCACTTATCTATCTCATTTTAGCTCAAAAAGATCCATTTCCTAAGCAAAAACACATTTAACAAAGAAAAACAAGTTTTTGACTTTGTTTGAAAAATACAATGGCTTTAAAGAACTAATATTTAAGCATCGATAATTTTCTAATTTGTAAAAACTCAAAACATAAAAATTGTAGATCTCATGTTAAGCTTTCCAACGCATCTTGAATCACCTCAATCGGAGGTCGTATGAAAAAGTTATGATTAATTTACAAAACAATGTCGCAATAGGAAAGAAATCCGAGAGCGCAACACCCTTGGCAACGGGGCCGTTTGGGAGGCTGTTTCAACTCAGGGAAAATGAGATTTTTGATCCGAGAACGCAACACCCCTCCTAACGAGGCCATTTCCAAGGCCGTTTGCTCCAAACACCCCCCCAAATGGGGCCATTTTGACAGGTGTTTGACAGATTTAGTGAATTTCCTGTTTCAAACACAAATTTTACAAAATTTTTACACTTCAAACCTTCACCAAAACACTTTACAACCATCATACTACACCCTACATCCATTCTAACATCTTCAAACGTGCATAAACTTCACATTCACCACATCAAACATCTCAAACTTCATCAACCTCCATAACTACTATTCATCATCTTCTTTTTCATCAAAACCTAACTTCCATCAACCATGAAACCAACAAATAAATATATAAAAGTCAATCTCAACTCATTTCAACACCAATTCATCAATTAGATAAGCAAACAATAAATAAAAAAATATGAATTGAACTAGAAAACTTATCTTTTTGGCTAAATCATGCAACTTCTTGCACTTCTAGCTCTGATTTTCTTCTCTTATTCTCATATTCTACTTGATTCCTCTTTTTCTCTTATTGAAATTGAGATTCATGTCTTGAATTTGCAGAGAGAAAGAAGAAGAAGAAGAAGAAAGAAAGAAAGAAAAGAGAAAACGTAAATGAAAAAGAAAGAAAAAAAAGTAGCAAAAGAAAGAAAAGGAAAGGAAAGGATAAAATTAAATTTATATATTTTAGAAATAGGGTATAGGTTTAGAACTATCAGATCAATATCTATAGTTCCAGAAGTATTTAAAATATGATTTCTAAATCGATAGGTTATGAATTAAGATCTTAAAATAAGAAATTAATTTAGGAATTTAATTTAGATACAAAGATATTTAATTTGAGTTCGGGTTTAAGAACTGATATTTTTATTCAAGCAAATAAACTCAAATTTTGTAAAGATTTAGGAATTAGTGTTTAGGCTAAGAATCAAGAATTTAGGAATCCTCTAAACATTTCAATGACGTTTAGAGAATTTAGGTTTCAAATCTCAAATTTCATTTAATTAATTACTAATCTAACTTTGTCAACTTGTTTATTTATATCCTATGATTAATTTAATTCTTTCAAATCTATCTAAACCCAATTTCTAATATATATGAAGGTTTGGTATTTCAATTTAATCTTATGTGCTTATGATCTATTTATGAGTGAAAATGTCTATTTCTATTCTGTATCATGAAAAACAGTTTAAACTAAAACGGTCACATGCTATCCATGTTCCAACAAACTAAACTATGAACAGAATAGATTTCATCATGTTGGTCTATACAAATTGTTTTTATCATGTGTGGAAATATGCATCAACAATTTAAAAATAATTTAAAGAGATAGCTTCTACTGTTATAGGGCTCGTAAAGTGACTAACAAATAATTTATAAGATGAGAGAGTGAGATAAATGAAAGGAAGGTAAAAAGTAAAAGAAGATAGTGTTGAATTGGAAAATTTGATTAAAAATTGATAATAAATTAAAGGGTAAATTACAAAACCTTACCTCTATTTTTGTCTATTTATAAATATATGACTTGTGTTTTTTTTTTTTATAAATAGGTTCTCTAAGTTTCATGCAAACATGTTAATACTATTATGAGTGTCTTTTTGGTTAAAATATATTATTAAATAAAATAAAATAAGTAGAATATTAAAAACTATTTTTAAAGAACCAAACAATTTTAAAAGAAACGTGAAATTGATTTTTTACGATCAATAAAATATTGACACGTATCCTTTTAAAATTATTAAATAATATCGACATTTTTAAATTAAATTCATGTCACCTATTTATAAGAAAAATTAACATGTGTCATAAATTTATAAATAGGCCAAAACACAGATAGGATTATTATAGTCAACCCTAAATTAAATTATTGGTTTTGGAATCTCCTCTCTTGTGCTTTCCTTTGGTTTCAATTTCTGAGTTTGTTCATGTAGTTGAGCCCTTAAGTCAAATTGTTTGCATTTTACTCATTTGAGGAATTTGCTTGACACATATCAAAATCACAAGTCAAATATATTTTTATGAATTTATGTTTTTATATTTTTTTCTTAATAATATTGGATGAAAAAAAAATGTTTTGATGTAGAATTTATCTATAATTATAAATTTAGGTGTACAATTCTATATGTTTATGATTTTATTGATTTTGCATGATTTATAAGATGCTATATATTTTGATGAACAATAAACTATGATGAAAAAGCTGTACGTGATTCTTCCAAAATTCATGGGTGTTGTAAATGTAAACCCCTAAAAATTTTCATAATTCATAGAAAATAATTCTAAAAGTTTAAAACTGAAATCCTAAAAATCGACTCGAGTTAAAACCAAATTCTAAATCAAGACAAACACCAGAAACGAAACCCTAAAACGCGAACCAAGTTAGAACCTAATTCAAAATAAAGCTCAAAAATGAGATTTCTTAATTTGAGAAATAGGGAACCCTCAAAAACAAAATAGAAAAATCCAACTATCGGTTGAAACAACATTCGTACATCAATCAAATCACCTAACCATTTCCTAACACGCAAATCAAGACAATATATCCAAGCAACGATCAACAACAAAATCTTAAAACCCTCAATAAATTTCAGAATCAAAAATTCCAATTTTCTCCAAAAGTCAAACTGAGTCACCTCATAACCCTAGACTCGGTTAAACGATCCCTATAACTAAAAACTATTAAATAATCACAAATAAAATAAGATAAACCATAGATGTCGAGCTAAAAATATATAAAACGATCAAAACTCGAAAATTATACGATCTTACGAATATCTCGACGAAACCGAAAGTCAAACCGGAACCCTAAAGTCAACAAAGTCTATAACGAACCCTAGTGTTTAAGATTCGGCAATCCCGCGTTTTCAAACCCTAGAAAACGAAATTAAGCCAATAGCTTAAAATAGTTCGTAATAATATAGGGTAACATAAAAATATCAGATTCGCGGATTTCGAGTATCCTTTGGACTCAATCGGGATCCGTGCTCGAAAAGCGTGTCCCGGAGCTCGGAATATTAAAAATATTCCGTTTATACTAATAGACTCGTAAAAATATAAGGATTCCAAAGTTTTAGAATTTTTCAGTAGCTAAAAATTACAGATATAGCTCGATTACGCGTATTTTTATTACTATCGGTACTTTAATTGTCTAGTCTACTATTCATAGTACTTTTCTACTATTCATTACTATTTCACTATCTCTACTTTTTCTTACACCTATTTCTTACTATCTACATACCTATTTTCTTACTTTTTATATTTCCAATATATCTTATATCAAATCATATCTTACATATTAATTATTTTCTTACAAAATTCACTTAAAAATAACTCACTCTCTCTCCCAATACCCATGGCCGATGCTATACCCCTACCATTTTCCCTCAATTATTTTTCTTTTTCAATTTATTTTATTACATCTAAAATTCACTCCAAAAATTCTATAAATACCCCCTTCCTCTTTCATTCTTTCACACAATTCATTGCACTACCAAAACTCTCTCAAATTCTCTACACAAACACTCTCCATAAACTTTTCCTCTACCAAAACTCTCTTTCACCAAATACCCACAAGAATTTCTCTTTATGCGATACAACTACCATCTCTCCATAACCACATAACCATACATTCACCACCATCTTTATACCACAAAAATACCTTAGGTAAAAATTTCTTTCAACCATTTAATTATCCATGTCATGTAACTTAGTATGACTATGGTGTTGTTTTGAAACTCATATAAGTAGTAAAAACAATAACATGTTCATGTTTTGTTCTTGTACATAAGCTTCCTATTTTATTATGTTGTTATTATTTGCTTCTAATCAAGCTTATATAATGTTATGTATACTATGGATATATATTTATTTAGAGCATATAAGCTCATTTGTTATTTATTTACTTTCAAGTTATGCAATTTATTTATTTTATGCAATTATTAAGACTAGTCTTTCTAGTCTTAGACTTGTCCATATCAAGTCAAAACAATCTTTTGTTTATTTTCTTTAATCTTTCGGGACTAGTCCATTCTAAGTCCTGGGATGCCTTGATGAAGTTATGGTTCCAATACTTGATCGGGATACCTTGATGAAGCTAAGGTTCCCAATACTTGATTTTCTTGCTTATTATTTGTTTCTAGTATTTTCTTATGTTCTTATTATATGCTCATGATACTTGCATATACATAATGTTAATGTCTCAACTAATCTAAAAGTATAATTTTATTTTATTAAAGGAACTCAAAACTAGATTTTCTATTATGTGAATTGTTACAAAATAATGAAGTTATTATCAACAACATAAAACTAAAGTAATACAAGTTTTCTCAAAGTTTTCTTAATTAACAAAGATAGTTTACCAAGGAAACATAAGAAATAAATATTTTCTTTATATATTATGGTAATCTAAGTTTTAGTAAAATAATTTGTTAATATTAAAAGTTTTTACAAAAAGCTTAAGATTTAAACTCTTTTTAACTCCATAACAAAACTAAAAAACAAACTAGTTTTTAAAGTTAAAGATAAAACCAACCCATAAAGTTACAAACCCACCTAGGAAAATAATGATTTTCAAGTCCCTAAAGAAAAGACTTATTTTCAAAATAATATAAACAAGATGAGATTTGAAACAAATGATTTTATCAATAAAGATGATTCTTTTCGAAAGAAATAGAAGAGCAAGTTTTAGAAAACAAAACTTATATTTTAAAGTAATAAATATGAGAAGACAAGACTCATTTTCTAAAACCATTATAAATACAAAAAGGTTTTCAACAACTTAATACACTTTTGATAAACTTGATCTTTTATCTGTAGAAGTAAAACTTATGAAAAATTAAGATTAAAAGAAATTTATTTGTTCTTGGAAAAAGAATGAAAAATAAGAATATACTAAGAAAATATAAATTTTCTTCAAATACTTGAAAAGAAATTATCAAAGTTAAAGTTTAAAAACCCAAAATGAATTGTTTTATGAAATAAATTGTTGAGACACTACCATTAGAATATTTGCATATAAAGTGAGCTTATCTATATACTCAAAGTATTTATCAAATATATATTTCATATATATATATATATAATATTGTTACAAAAGGACTTTCTTTAAAATGAAAGTTGAGTTAGAAAATGGATTTGCAAAAGTTTAGAAATAATTCGTTTTAAATCTATACCCAACATTTTCGTAATCCAAATAACCTTGTATGACAAAGATAACCTTAGAAATGGATAGATCTTTTCGAATAGGTAGAAAATAGTACATTATACGCGAAATTCCGAGTTAAAATGAGCAAGTTATGGCCATTTTAAATTGGAATTTCCTCCTATACGATTTTACCACGATTTTAAGAAAAGTTTAGAAAATCCAAGAATAGAAATTTCATGAAAGACTTATCCCAGGTATTTCTTTTGCCTAGGTGACGAAAGATACGAGATTACCCTATCCGAGGATTACTACGACTAAGAAGATCGCAAAATGGACGAGTGAGTTATTTCTCCTAATTTCGTTACCTTGCTTGTGCTTGTAAATAGTAGCATTAGTATACTAAGAAAAGATAAAAATGGATATATATTTGGGGGATTCAGGATTATGTGTATATACGTGATTCTATGTTTATGTGTGAAATAAAAATTAAAAATATCGCAACTTCGAACTGTTTGTTTAAATAATTTGTTTACTTACTTGTATGCTTGTTTATTGTTTGCTAAATTGATTGGTCACCTCTAATAAACCTTAATAAGGTTTGGCTTAAGAAAAATAAAACGCTCATGCATAGCATCCATTGAGTCACATCTATTTCGGAAGGCTGCTACTTACGCGTAGAGTTGGATTGGCTATGATCGTGCGGTATCACGGGTCATGTTCCTTCCTGGAGAATCCAAATCACTCGGGGAAAGCAACTCTAAGTTCGAGCCGAGCCAACCGAACGCTGTGGGTGAGGATCTGGGGACTAGCAGTAGAAGGTCGAGGACCTTCAACCCCGATTCTCTAACCTTTGATACGGAGGGGTAAATCCGTTCTATATATGGTTTCCAGATAATATATATATATTTGCGTAATCATGTGGTTGTTGCATTGATTGCATAGCATATGCGTGAAAATCTAAATGAACTGTTTGAATATACGATGCAAATGAAAAGGAATATCTCACAAGCTAGTTGTAGTTTATACCCCTATAGATTTTGTTGAAACATATACGCGTGGCTTAAATTGAGGATCATGACATCAAGGAAGTCATGGAAGGATGATTAAGCTTCTATGAAAGAAATGGAATCATAAGATGAAGTAATTTTGTAAGGTTCTTTATATGTAATGACCTATATAGATTGGTGATGTATATTTATTTGAAGATAATACAGGGATATGCCCCTAAGAATTGAAATGTAATATGTATGTTTTATGATAAGTATTCTCTTTGCCTTGTTACTTATTTATTATCAATATAAATTGCACTACTCTGATGCGTTCTCTTGGTTGTGATGTACGCCTTGTACATGATATAAAAGCCTTTGCGTGACTAAGGAAGTCATTCCTAAGCTTTGGTATTGTGTACGACGGATTGCCACGTTTAGGGTACCCCTCGGGATGTGACAGTAAAAGTAGCTTTTTTTTTTGGGCCATCGTTGTAAAAATAGTTTAGTGATAGTTTGGTAGGTGTAGGAATGAGGCGAATCCTTTCCAATTGATGAGCGCTGGACCTCGGCTTATATTATTTCATTTAAATATATTCGATAATAATATTTTGTTGAATTAATTGTTCTGAACCAATCAAGAATTAGACACAAGTTAGCTTTAGATAAAAATTTTTATCAAGTTAACAAAAGGATTTAAATAAAATCTTTCTATATATTGAACACTAAAAAAAAAAAATTATAAAAGATAAGGATTTGGATAGAAAAATAATAAAAGATTGCAACAGCGTAATCCGATGGACATTTTATACACGGAAAAGAGGATGTGATCGTAAACGATGAAATATTGTGTGGTGCACGTTTGAGTCAATGTTTAACATTTTCTGTTGTTGACTAGTCTCCTATCCATCCAACACGTTATACCTTTAGTTAGATCAATAATAGTTTAATTATTTTTTTAATCCTGAAATCCACATTTTGAATTTTATAACAAAACTTAACAGGTTAAAAACCTCTCAAACTCTTATATAATGAACTGAACTCCACCACTTAATATGAAAGCATAACTAGAGTTTTAGAATATTATTTGATTGATCGTTTAGATTATTTTGATTTCCAAAACACTTTTAAAATATTATTAATGACAATTATACTTGATATCCTATAGTTTAGACCAAATGCATTAAATAATCAATTTTTAAAATGTCGAGTGCAAATTCTTCAGATATCTAATAAAAAACGGTTATAGAACTCTTTTTGGCCAACTTCCACAAACACTTTGTTGCATTTCTTGAAAGAAATAGAATTAGTATTCAACATTTATTACCATAGAATATTATTTCTTGTTCCATTTGTAACAAATTATACCTTAGGGAAACATTATTTCATATAATATGAAATAGATAAGGAAATATTCCTCTTCTCTCCATCAAAGTAATTGCTACTTGTCGAGCCTAAAAATTTTCCATTTTCCTTAATTGGACTCATATTAAGGCCATCCCACTTAATAAAAGTACTGAACAAAATTAAATAAGATTTTGAAAAATTGTTTAAAAATAATTAGTTTTAAAACTCTAGAGCCTCCACCAACTGAAGTTGTAAAAAATACAAAATTAAGGATAGTTAGGCGGTAATTTAAGCTATACTAGTCCACGAGCTTTTCTAAAAAATAAAATTTTAAAAAAATATTAACCAAAGAAATTCTAGACTTGAGCTAACCTATTACACTTAAAAAGGGTACCACTTGAAAGCTTTTAAAAATGAATGAGCCTTAATTAAAATATCATATATATACATACACATTAAAATTTACAATAACAATGAAAAAAGAAAATGATAAAGTGATGAAAATTGCTTGAGAGCTGTTGAGATCCTAATAACTTGAAATATATCAAATTAATAAAGAGTAACTAAACTCCTAAAAAGACACAAAATAATTAAAGCCAATAAAAAGCCATAAAAGAATATCAAATTATGGAAAATACTTATAAAAATGTAAAAATATATTAAAATTAAGAAAAATGCAAACACGGGAAAAATAATTTTTGTATATTTATATTTGATTACTTCGCAGGTGTTTACATGTCCGCTATACCAAAATCAAACTCTTGTAGTTTTTTTTTTTTATAAAAATTTAATGTGAATAGATTTTAATCTCTAAAAAAATTGTCAAATTTACATTTTTAAGCAAATTGAATTCTTACACTTTGAAAAAAATTCTAGGTACCTAATTTAAAAGGTTTCATTTTTAAAATACTAAATGCAAGTTCTAATTTTTTTAAAAAGAAAAACCCATATTAGTGCAATTTTAATTCTTAAAACATTATTCTACGTGATGAAAGGAGTTTTTGATGTGAAATGACCCTAATCATGCCTAAGGTGTAAAAAAAAAAAAGTAAATTTTTAAATCAACTTGCATCTCATCATGAATTAGATTTTATCAAAAAGAACATTTACAATTTGATTGAAAGATACAAATATATCAAAATACGATACCTGTATGACCAAGTCATTATTACCAACAATATGAAATTTGACTTGGATTTGGTACTTGTTAGTAATCAATACGAATCTCACAAAGCACACTAATCAAACTGAAAGAAAACTAAGGAGCCAGGAATAAAGGATCATGGGATCACATGAACCATGGAGTAAAAACGTTTATATTATATATATATATATATATATATAAAAAATATCTTTTTGCCAATTTACGAACATATAATCTCTATTAATTTATTTTGATAAATAGGTAAAATAGGTGACCCAAGTTTCATACAAAAGTATCAATATAATTCATTATTATTAGAGGAATATGTGTTAGAATCTTATTAGAATAAAAAATTAATTTAATAAAAAATATTTTTAAAAAAATGAGAAAATTGAAAAAAAAATGTAAAATTAATTTTTAGGGTTAACTACAAAAATATAATCTATATTTTGAGTAATTTGTAAACACATGGTCTGTGTTATCTTTTTGGCAATTAAGTAACTCAAGTTTTATGAAAAAAGTGTCAATGTTATTTGAAATAGCCATGAAATTCTTAATTTTTATTTTATAAGTGTATTGTTGAATTTAAGCATGATATATATATATATATATTGATAGTGAGTTTAATTTTGATGAGTATTATGATGTGTGAAAGTGTAGAATGATTTAAATATGTTAGATTAATTATTTATTGAGTTTGTAAAATATTAATATGCCTTAGAGTGTGTTATTTATGCTTAGAATAAGTGGAATGTATATATACAAATATCCTTAGGTAGTAGAAAAATAGGCTAAAGACTTAGCCATTAAACCTCCATTATGTGCCTTAAGACAAAGATATTAATTAACCCAAAACAAAGTCATTAAGCCTTTAATGTCCTCATGCCCTTAAAGTCAACATAGGATAAACTTAAACTACTTAACCTCTAAAATTCGGCCAAAAATCCCAAACCAAACCAAAAGCTCTCCATTTGCCCTAAAACCTCTTCTTCTTCACTCCAAAAAGGCTCCCAAGGTGAACCAAGTTTGAGACTTGATTTTCTACAACATCCACCATCAAAAGCTTGATCTAGAGTCATTAAACCAAGCCTTGAAGTTCTTGTGGTAAGTGTGTTCTTCAACTTTCTTTTTCTATGCATGAATATGTAGTCTTGATGCCATATTTGTTTAAATTCATTCTCCATGATGTTTTGATGGTATATGATGTGTTATAGGACTAGAGTGGTTAGTTTTATGTGCTTAGGATGAGTTTTGAAGTGTTGGAAGTGTTGGTGAATGCATGTGGTTGGATGACCTAATATTGAAGTGTAATTGATGTTTGATGGAAGTTGGAAGAAGATGATGAATAGTGATTGGGGTTGATGAAGTTTTGGAGATGTTTGGTGTTGTTTGAATAATGTAATGAGCATATAACAAGCTTTGGCAAACTTGGAATGAGTTTAAGAGAAATTTGGAAGTGTAAATTTAACATGAAAAAAACAGAGGAGTTTAAAGAATTTTCGCAACCTGTCACAGAGTGTACGCCGGCAAAGTACGTTGGCGGTGTTGAAGGGTACACTGCCGGCGTACATGAGGAATTTGCCGGTGTTGAAGATGCACTCGGGGACCAGAATCGTCGACCTCTAACGCTGGCAAATTTTTACATTTACGCCGCCGGCGTTGAAGTCCGGCATTGGTTTCCCTGTTTCGTAGCCTATTTGTAATTTGGCCGTAACTTTTTCATCCAACCTCCGTTTGAAGTGATTCAAGTTGCGTTGGAAAGCTTAAAAGAGATCTACAACTTTCATGTTTTAAGATTTTGCAAATTACAAAAGTATCAGTGCTTAAATTTAAATTCTTTCCAGCTTATACACTTTCCAACAAAGTTTAAAACTTATTGTTATTTGCTAAAAGTTGTTCAAAGCTTGATAAATGGTCATTTAAGTATTGGTTGAGTATTGTATGATAATATATGATATTTAAATGCTATGTGATGATGTTATAATGATTTATTTGAATTTCTTTGGATGATTATACATGAGCTTTGATGAATATATATACTTGAACTAAGTGTGAGTTTGTAATTACTTCTTTTTACAGTGATTGATTCCCTTTCGGTTATTCCCATTGACTCTCGATCTAGTATCGGTACGCAGTAACTAGCTTGTCTCTGTGTTAGGATAGGCATTTATGAAAACTATATATATATTAAGAAAAACTTAAGTATGAGTATTGATTTGTGTTTTACGCCGTCAAACCCAATCCCTGCCCAGGGTGGCATGAGTGCCTAGGGGCGCCCCCTCACAGTTTGGGTGAGCCTGGGATGGAATTGGTATCCAGTTCGGGGAGCGGCACCCCCTGCTCAGATTGGGCATGGTAGATTTAGGTGTTTTCTGTAAAATTATCTAGAACGGTATAAGTATCCAAGCTACTTATATCAACCCCCTGAGCGTCAAGCTTGTTACTCAGGATCCCCCACTATCCTTGTTGCCCGGAGTTTGAATACTCCCATGTTGAATTACTAACTAAAGACTAAATAATAATTGAATGGTTGTTGCATCTTGCATTGAGTTTAGGCTTGTGTGAATCATCTCGCTTTTGTTTTCGTTACTTGTGTACTGGGCCTCTGGCTCATATTTTATCTATTTCAGGTGAGGATCTTGATGAGTCTTATGCGAGCTTGGGTTATGGTCCTGATTTTGAGGATTTTCTGGAGGAGTTTGAGGACTAGAGATGGCCCTGGACTGGTTGGAGCCCAATCTTTTTGTAATAGACTAGATATATAGGTTGGATAGTTGTTTATATAGTTCTTGATGAACTATATGTTTTGTAGTTTTGCTAAGACTTGTAAGAAGCCCTTTTGGTTGTAATATATATATGTATGTATGTATGTACCTAGCTTGTATAACCTGAGCTATTTTCTTATAATGTTTGTATATTTATATGGTATTGTGTTTTGAAAGTAAGCTATTAAGTAAACAACTTTCAAAATGACTTATGTTGTGAAATTAGACAAACAATTCATCAAACATTTCTTCTCGGACAACCTTACATATAATTCTGCAGATTATATGTGGTTGGGAAACTGTTATCACTTATTTTAAATATAGGGGTGATAGCGGGTCCTTACATTATTAATGACTATTAGAGAGAATATGTTAGAGTCTTACTAATCTAAAAAATTTAATGTAATAAAAAAATAATACTAAATAAAAATAAATAAATAAAATTTATTAAAATTTATTTTTTAAATAATAAAATTAAAAATATATATAATTAATTTTTATGACTAATAAATATTAACACATGTCATTCTAAAATTATTAAATAATATCGACACTTTTGTATAAAACTTGAGTCACCTAATTATTAAAAAAGATAGAACAAGTCGAAATCATTAAATAATATTAATAATTTTATATAAAACTTATTAGGTCATCTAATTGTTAAAAAAATTAGCACAGATATGTGTTTGCAAATTGGATAAAACATAAGTTATGTTTTTGTAATTAACTCTTATATGTATGTATGTATGTGTGTGTGTATGTATTAAATCTAAAAAAAGCCACAGACCGGGTTTGCGTTGAGAGACGTGTGGGTCCAAAGCCCATACTAAAAGAATACCATGTATACTGGCCAGCCTGCAGGCAATGGAGTCGTGCCTCGCAGTCGGTCAAGGTTTCAGCTCGTAGTTTGAATTTAGCGTTGCAACTTCATTTCTGCGTTCGCAGGAAGTCGGAGATGGGTTTTCGGTCTGTGTTCGATATTTGGTGTCCAGAGAGAGTGGAGTAACAAGGTAGAAGATGGTTTTATACGATCGGTTCTGCATTTTTCGGAAGGTCTTGAAGATGATGTTCTATATTGTTCTCCGCTGGATTCATGTTTATCCCGATATCTTTATCCGATTTCCTTTAGATTTGATTCTATCTTTTTCTATCCCAATCAGTTACTGATTTGTATGCATTTAAGACTTGTGGGTCAATTTGGATAAAAGAATATCAAAATCAGTTATGGTTGTTACCTACCAAAGATTTTTTATCCCCCATACTACTAATAATAATATTTAAACCTTCTTCCTGTTCTGTACAACTCAATTGAACCGAAATGCATTAACTTATATTATTTTAATAAGCAAAAGCCACTCCATTGCCATAAAAATAGCCTAGCACACATATATTAAATAATACCTGTAAGTCCCTTTGAATTTGACTAAACTACGAGTTGTATGAAAAATCCGTTGTGCACCAAAATTTAATTAAGTATAAATTTCAATAAAATAGACTATATTCATAAAAATTAATCTTATATAAAATCTGTTCGTCTTATTAAAAAAACTCCAATTTGGTCAAATTTTGTGCCGTGTGAGTGTACCAAATACCAATACTCGGTTGAAGTTCTTTGCGACTCTTAAAAAAAAATTATATTGAGCCAATCCTCTTTGTTATTATTATTTTTGTTTATTTTAATTTTAAAGTTTTTTTTCTTTTCTTAAATTTACAATTTTTTTCAATTTTCCTATTTTTGGTTTTTACGCTTCTTCATTCATTTTCTATATTATGTAAACCTAACAAAAAATGAAAAATAAAGAGATAGCAAAAATAAAGCATCTACACTTCAATGAAATGTAAGAATGGGTCAAAGATAGGGGGCTTGACTAATGAGTTGTCCGTAAGACCATGAGTTGCCATCTCTATATAATAATGTGCCCTCTGCTTCTATTGTACATCCCCATTAATCATTCTTACTCACCACCATACATACACATACTAAGTAATCAGATGGATAAGAGATGGTCTTTGTTCATGACCATTCAATTCTCCTTATTACTATTCGGCTTACCCTATTCACCACTTCCAACACGTTGCCATGATAAGGAAAGATCTATCTTGCTAGAATTCAAAGAAACATTCTTCGACAAAACCGGGTATTCATGTTATTCCTATTAAAACATATAGGAAAATTGAATCTTGGAAGCTAGAACTGGAGTCTGGAAACTGTTGTGCTTGGGATGGGATAGAGTGTGACGTGGACAATAATCATGTATTGCTGTTGAACTTGGCGATAATTGCCTCAAAGGTACTATCGCTCTAACACCACCCTCTTCCATCTTGCCCATCTACAAAAGCTAAACCTTTCTGATAATAAATTACATGGCCAAGTCCCATCGGAAGTCTTGAGGCTGACCAATTTATCGTCTCTTGATCTTTCCAACAATGGCTTTCTTAGTTTGAAACTCAAAAAGCCAAATTTATTAGAGTTGGTGCAAAACTTGTCAAAACTCGAGACCTTAAGTCTCAGTGAGGTGAACATATCAGCGTCGGTTCCAAATATTCTTGCAAACTTATCATCATTGAGGTCACTTAGGCTAGATGAATGTTATTTACAAGGTGAATTTCCACCAAACATTTTCAAATTGCCTAAGCTAGAGATTCTTGATGTGAGTTACAATGAACAACTTTCAGGTCATTTGCCAGAGTTTTATGGGAGAAGTTCCCTCAAATCACTATCGATTGGGGCACCAATTTGTCAGGTCAAATACCATCTTCATTGGGAAACCTTTCTTCCTTAAATGAATTAATGCTTGGAGATAACAATTTCATCAGCCACATCCCATCTTCATTGGGAAATCTAACACAACTTAGAAAGCTTTCGTATCGGTAATCAACTCACAGGTGCAATCCCATCTTGGATAGGACAACTATCCAACCTTGAGAGCTAGATCTTGCTCAAATAAGTTTACAGGTGAGATTCCATCTTTCGTTTTCAATCTCACTCGACTTACATATCTAAGCTTGAAGTCAAATCAATTCAATGGTCAGATTCTACCTCAACTCAACAAACTCACCCGTTTGTCCTCAGTCACCTTGGTTTCAAACTTCACTGGTTCAATTCCAAATTCAATTGCAGAGCAGAAGGATCTCGATCCTTAGTCTTCATTCAAACAACTTTAATGGAACAGTGCATATTAGCCTATTTTCAAAGCTCAAAAGTATTGATGAACTTTATCTATCATTTAATAAGTTCTCATTGATTGATGACCTTAACAACACAAATACTTATTTTACAAAATTCTCATACTTAGGTTTAGCTTCATGTAACTTGAGTAGATTCCCAACATTCCTACAGCACCAAGATAGATTGATGGGGCTAGATCTTTCCAACAATAACCTTTCCGGTGAAATACCAGAATGGTTCTTGAAAATGAACATGAGTATGATGTGGTCGTTGAACCTTTCAAGTAACTCATTAACAAACTTAGCATCTAAACCACTTAATTTCAAATGGAATTTCCTAGATATACTAGACCTTAGAAACAATAGTCTTAAAGGGCCTCTTCCACTTCTACCTACATCAGTCGGGTTCTATCTTATCTCACGTAACAAATTGTCTGGAAATATACCATCACAAATATGTGAACTAAGAGAACTTGAAGGTTTAGATTTAGCTGAGAATAATTTGACAGGTGTATTTCCTCGATGCTTCAACAACATCAGCAATAACCTTACATTCTTGAGTTTGCATCACAACAATTTTAGTGGGGAAATTTCTTCAATTTTCAATAACGGTGATTGCAACTTAATGATGGTCGATGTAAGTGAAAACCACTTTCATGGTTCTCTACCAAGATCTCTTACGAGGTGCCATGATCTTGAGTTTCTCAACTTTGGAAGCAATCAAATCAAAGATGCTTTTCCTTTCTGGTTAGGTTCACTTCGCAATTTAAGGGTCCTTATTTTACGCTCTAACAAATTCCATGGAGCAATACAAGAACCTGAAAGTAATGATGGGTTCCGTTCTTTGCAAATAATTGATATTTCTTTCAACAACTTCCAGAACTGCTTGCCATCTATGTATTTTGATTGTTGGCATGCAATGAAGATTCCAATTCACATCAAGAGAACTATATGGGAACTATACAATGATTACACCTTTAGCGTACAATGTGATGTTTGACTACACAATGACAATTTTCGTCAATGGCCTTGAAATGCATATCCAAAGATCTACACTAATCTCACAGTATTGACCTTTCAAGTAACAATTTTTTGTGAGATTCCAAGCACTATTGAAGGTCTAGTAGAGGTGCAACCTAAATTTTTCAAACAACCATCTTACTGGATCTATCCCTCATCTAAAAGCTTTAAAAAGTCTACAATCTCTAGACCTTTCCCAAAACAAGCTCATTGGGAAGATCCCTCAGGAGTTAACACAACTCACTTTCCTTGGGACATTCAATGTGTCTTATAATGATTTATTTGGTGAAATCCCCAAAGGAAGACAATTTGACATTCATTCGACAACAATTCATATTTGGGAATACAAATTGTGGAGTACCTTTATCAAAGAAGTGTGATTATGTGGAGTGTTGTCACAACCAAACCTCCAACTAGAAGCGAAAGAGAAGAATCTATAACATTGACTGGAAAGTAGTGTTGATAGGATATGGAAGTGGAATAGTCATTGGGGTTGTTATTGGATGGAGATTTTCAATAAAACCGCCAAGATGGATTCTAAAATATTTTGGTAGAAGAGCTCAAATAAGGAGGAGGTGAAAAGGTAAGTATTTGATTGAATCTATATACATGTTAAAATCAATGTTTTGCATTTTATGTTTCTATTATCCTCCTATGAAAATAAGGGTGTTTTTTAAATGCAAACTTAGGCTCATCCATGAAAGTAATTGGATTCTATAAAATTTTTTTCTTCCATTGATTTTTCCGTGCATTGCCATGATACAACTTGTTAGATTTGTACAACCAACCATGACACCATAAGTTACTATAATTAATTTTTATATAAGAGTTTTTCATATAAAGCATTATCATGATTAACCTTGAAAAATTACAGTGAAAGGGTTTTCTGTTATCTACTACATATCCTTGATCAATAAACCATTGATGGTTTAGCTAAATAGATGCTCACAACTACATCTTGAAACGCAATAGACCTCAACATTTAGTTTAAGGTTGAATCTTAACATGATGTTTGAACCTTTCTTGTCAAAAATTCTCATAAAAAGTAGAAATTATGGTCTCTTCTTAAAACCAATCCTACAATATCAAACATTTGAGTTTGTGAAAGTAAACTTGGCTATTTAGGTGTTACTAAAATAAATGTGAAACCTTCTCGGTCTTGCATCATAAGCATTTAGCTGTTCTTTGCTAAAGTTGGTACATTCAGATCTAACACTCCTTTTTATCATGTTCTATGCATTGTGAAAAGGGAAAGGCTTAGGTGTCAAGCACAAGCCAAATAACAAAGGCGAACTACAGTTGCATGGACTGATGGAGATGAAGAATGCTACAAAATTTGAGAAATACATGGTCATCCAATCGCACTTTTATTATTTCTTGACAAATAAAAAAATTGGTGGTATAGTATAGGTCTTATTGTCTTATACTAGTAAATCTATATTACCAAGTGGTGTCGTTAATTATATATGTAACTATTTTCCACAATTCATACATGTCTTGTGAATAATTTGAGTATTTGCCGTGATATATATCTATTGTTTACTTTTGAAAGGGAAAGGAATTTCCACTTTTAAGTTTTAACCAATGACATGTCCTTGAATTTACTCATGAATGCTTATTGCATCTGCAATAAAAAATAAATTAGTAATTATATGTAATGGAATATAATAAGCTGAAAAGCTGAAAAATGTTTTTCAAGTAGTTTTATCTTACAAGGCAACATCATTTACAATTTACTTAACGCAGTAAGTTTTATCTTTTACACAAATTTTGATAAATTTCAATAAATTGCAAATATATGTTCACTATATTAATTCTGTATGTGTTTAAATTTCTTATTTTTGAAATTAAGCATTTTTACACCAAGTGCTTTCAAACTCTTATTAACCATTTCTAATTTCACCACTGGCAAAAATAATAAAAATTTCTATTTAATATTATATATATATATATAAGTATATAACTAAAACAACAAAAACTAATTTTATTTAATATTTATATGTATTTATAGCAACATTTATATATATATATATATTTAAGGTTGAAATAAATAAAAAAAGGTAAGTTAAATGAGCCAAATTTGAGCTTAAATTAATTTCAAGCTCGAACTAAAGCTAATTTAGCTAAATGAGTTGAGCTTAAGCCTAAATTTCAAGCTTCATAAGTGTTAAGCTCTCACTCAAGTTAGATAAATTTTAAATAAAATGAGTCCAAACTTTCACAAAGCTTGTCTTAGTTCGTTTTCAACCCTAAATTGCCATGATGAAAATGCAATTATGTAGTTCATCTTGTTTGATCATCATAAGCAGCTTATAATGACAAATAATTAGTGATTAACAATCACAGCTCCCCATAAGATAATATGAACAACACACACATCTTAGTCATGTATCCACACCATATCTCTCACAAATTTAGGAAGTTGTCGATAGAAGGCAATGTTGATGAGCACCTAAAGACCTTGTAGTTCCTTTAGTCCTCAACCAAAAGAGTGTCAGCACAGCTTTCTCTTAGCAGAAAAATGTTCAAATTTTGTTTCTTCTTAATTTTCTTCTTCTTCTTCCATATAGAGAGGGAGATAGAGAATTAATGTACAATGACAACATGACTCTTGACACTCAACTTTTGCTGTCTACATTTGGCATTTTGCTTAGACTACTAAATCCTTACATTGTTGCTCAAACTATAGCTCAACATTTTGACATAATAACATCTAGACTTGTTGATAGTTTGGAATAACTCTTCCCTGAAAATATAATAGATAGCAAGCAACAACAAGAAATGTGCATATCGCATGGGTCTATAATTAAGTATAGAAAGAGACCAAAGATAAATTAAAACAGAAGCTAGCCATTGAATGGCGATTTCATATACAGTATGCATAAAGTGAGAGATGATAGCTATAAGCAATTTATGTCTAAGTAGAGTGAGCAAAGATGATATAAAATCTTTTCTCCCTAAGGATTTAAAGTTTGGAGAAAGAATTAAAATTTTTACAATATATGTCACTTGAATGAGGCTGCTAGATTTTTTACTCCATCAAATTATAGCTCCAACTGTGTATGATTTAAGACATAGCCTTACCAATGAATAAAGTATTCCAACCAATTGAAGAAGACTTGGAATCAACGACAACTTGTCAATGGCCTGTAAAACTATCGAAATAAACAATCTAGTGAAAAGTGAACAACAAAAGCATATATTTTTAATCTTTCAACTGGTGATATATCACAAAGATGATTCTGTAAACTTCTATAGGAAATCCTAAAATCAAATCCTACTCTTCCACAAAATCATCAAATAATTTTACTGGACTCGAATAAGAGATATATTTTAACAACGGTATTAAAGACTTGTGGTTAACATGCATCATGCAATCATAACAAGAACTTGAGAAAATAAAGGGATTACCATTACTACATTCACTTCCTAGCAAGTTATTACATTAAAACCCCCTAATCCAGGCCACTCAGATCCTTAGAGGCTTTTGCTACTGTGTTATAAAACCAGAACATCCCCGATTTGAAGCAGGCATTCTATTAGTTGACAACAGGTTATATTCATTTAATAGATGTAAAGAGGAATGATTTTACGCAACTATTATTGCAAGAAGATCATCAAAAAATATAGGCTCATATCAATGCAGATATGAATGAATAAAGGAATGACAACTCACAACATTTTGCATAGGCTTAACAATGCTGAAAGAAGTGAAAGATTCAACCTTTTAGTGGTAGCATTTACAAAACTACAGCATGATCCTCTAATCTAAATCCTAAAAAATGCAACCACTTAGATAAAACCCTAGATAATAGCATATCACAATTGTCCATCTATCCTCATAAATGAAATGTATATTACAATACAGATGGCTTGTTTAGTTTATCCTGTAGAGTAAAATATATTTATAATCCATATAAATCTACCAACAATAGATGATGATCGTGATGTAAAAACCTTTTTTGAATTTTCATGGCTATATGCAGCAGCAATGAAATACTTTAACTTTCTAAGTAGCAATGAAAGAATTTAGTCTTTCTGAGCAAAATGCCAAACATAAATAGCCAAGGTTACGTGTTAAGATTCATGTTAATCATTTATGTTAATTCTCACAATGTGTAGTATCTCCTAGTTTCATATTCTCTTCCTATTCATGATTTTTTTATTTATTCTTGCTTAGTATTAGTAAGTCACACACCGCGTTTCAATCTATAGCGATCTATAGTAGCCAAATTCTAATCAGGCTTGGTTGTACCATATCTTGTGGTAGGCATGCATATTAGTGTAGATGAACCATTAAAATTAGCGCATAGTAGGTTTGGCCATAATTTCGAATGATGGAAAGGTTTAACCAAAATCAAAAGGATATATCTCGCTATGATAGATGTGTTTGGCATATCTTGTAAATCAAATATATCAATCTTTTACTACTCTTTTGCTACTAGATGCTCGGAGTAGACTTGACTACCAATTCTTTTGCCTTATTTAGCCGGTTGCTACTTTGTTTGTATTATCTGTTTTCCATCTATATCTATATTTGGTCTGCATCTATATTCGATATGTATATCTGGCTTATATAATCTGTATATGTATTAAGTCTCTATCTTATTTCTATCTATTGACGACATACATCTCTAGCCAAGATCCTTTAGTTTTACTTAATTCAACATGGAAGGGTATAGGATCCAACATGCACTAGAATTCATTCATTTCTACAATAGTCTTAAAGGTCTAAGTGAGTAGCCTCATGGTAGCATAGAATTCAGCTCAATGTGACCTCAAGCTTAAGTAACAGATTCATAATATGAGCTCATGGTTGTCTTGATGCAACATACAGTAATCTCAATTCAGGTACACGCTTTTAGCTTGTTTTCATCAAAGAAGTATCTCTTCTAAATATAATAATGTTTGCAATATCATTTGTCTACATTGAGGCAAATATTGTGAAGTTTGATTTCAACTCTATAAGTTTGAGCTTAACTCAGTATATATGCATCAATTTGAATTCAAACAGTTTATGATATTTTTGGTTTACCTACAACCCATGGATAGGCCACGTGCAATCATGTACTTTTCTTCTTACAATTACACAGGAGATTTTAGATATTCTACTGGCATGTATGAACAATCATATGCTTAATTGTAGTTTAGTGTAGGAGTGTTTACATAAATAGAGTATAAAATGATTATTCTACCATTTTAATAATAAAATACAAATACAATGATACATCCCTTAATATCATGGTAAATTACATTGAAAAATATCAATGGTTAAGAGTAAGTTCATTTAATGTATCAATGTTTCGAGTAGTCAAAAAAGTCAATATTTAAGGATAAAATCATTTGAGATATCAATATTATAAGTGGTTAAAAGAGGTATCAATGTTTTGTAAATTGAATCAAATAAGGTATTAATAATTGATCATTAATGAAAAATTTAGAAAAAACCTTAAATGAACTTTGTAAGATATTGATACCTCTTTTTAACCACTTCAAACGTTGATATTGTAAATGAATTTATTCTTAAACATTGATATTTTCAGGTATAATGTACCCCTTAATATCAAGATGAGATGTTGGGATAATCATTAAAAAGTTATTGTAGAGAAGATTTTAGTGAGGATATATGTGTGTTGATTACAACTAGGGAGATAACAAACTAGAAATGACTAATGGCAATTGTTTCACTCAAAAAAGTGATAAATATTAAAATGTTTAATGTAATCATGTTGAATAAAATTATCAAATAGATGAATAGCATCAAGTTTGTCACAATAGAAGATGATGGCATACTAAAAGTGGCATCCTTATGCCAGAAGCATGATGACAAAACCAAATAAATATATTGTAAGCTAATGCTTTACATTTAGCTTCAGTATATCCTGTCAACACAATACATGGTTTCTTGGATTATGAGATGAGATTTTTCTTAATAATTATGGCATATCTTATGTTGAATTGGTGATTTTTTGGATAAATGGCTCAATCTACATTTGTGAGAGAAAGAATTCAATGGTATTAATACGTTGTGAGTACTAACTAAAGTAATATAAACACTAATACTATTTCTCCATACAAATAGTTTAATAAAAATAATAAACTATTGCCACAGCTTGTGTCACATTTGGAAAATGTGTAATGTAATAGTCTATCATGACTGTCAAGTGGCTATGCTAATTTTACAAAGATAAAGTTATCATAATAAGTTGATAATCACATTCTTGTAAATTAAGCAACTATCATTATAGTCTTTCTAGAAAATTTTGCTTATGGTATTAATTTTTAGGCATGATGGTTTATTGTCTTTCTTGGTGTATTTTAGTAAGAAACTATAAGGGAGTGAGCAAAAAGTACACGTGCTTAGTAAGTGGTAAAGATCTCGCAGTATAAATTTTAAAGAGTAAACACATGTTTAATTAAGTGAAAGGGTAAATTACACTAGAAGATTCTAACGTTTGAGGGGTATATTCATTTAAGATCTCAACATTTTGAGCGGTTTACAAAAGGTCTTAATGTTTAGAAAGTGGGTCGATTGAAGTCTTTATTGACATGTATCACAATGTGATGGATATTATTAGTTTAAATTAAATATTAATCCTGTTGACATGTGTGAATAGAGACCTCAATTGATTTATTTTTCTAAACATTGAAACTTCTTTTGAACCACTTAAAGCATTCAAACCTCAAACGAACTTAGCCTTAAATATAGGAACTTTTGGTGTAATTTATCTTATAAGATCATATTTTATACAATTTTGATGTTCAAAATAGATAGAATGGATATTTGTTTTGATTAAAATTCATGTTTCAGGTTTAATTTGGACAAAGAAATCAAAACAAGAAACTTTGAAGTGAAAATTGGAAAAATTGAAGAATACGCCGGCATTTCATACTTCAAAGCCGTCGGCGTTCAGACGGCTTACCATCATGGCCACTGCCTACACTACCAACTTTGCCAGCCTTTAACTCAACCACCCATACACCACCTCAAAGCTGTCGGCATAGAAGTTGAATAGGCCAGCGTATATTGAAGGCCGGCAGCTCAGAGTTCAAAAGTCACCAGCATAAAAGGAGTTACAACCTACGCCGGAACCTAAGCCGCCGGCGTTGCGGCAGTGTAGATCACGGATCAGAAGTATCAAGTAATCAAAACATGCTTGGAGGAAATTGAAGAGACCAAATATGCTGGAGTGTCTAAGCCGGTATCAAAGCCGCCGGCTTTGCGACGGCTTTCATTATAAATTGGCTCAACCTTTCATTTCTCATCATATACACCGGCTAGATCTACATTTAAGCCGCCGGCATAACCGAAGTTGAAAGCTGCCAGTGCACTGCTTGCGCAAAGGAGAAAATGGCTTTACGCCGTCTGTAAGCCGCCGGTATAGGATCCATAACTGCCGATGTACGAAGTGAAACTGCAATTTTCCATTAATGCTTTGCACGAAATTTTTCCTATAAATAGGGGTTCTCCCCCTCCAACAAGCAGAAGCAAAGTAGTACACTTCAGTATAGAATTAGTCTAGCATTTTCATAGAGATTTGTGAGAGAAATTTGAGCTTTCAAGAATTGTAATTGAAGATTGCGATATTTGAATTGGTGATATCTAATCTCTTTCTTATGCAATTCATTTATCTGAATTATTTTCATAATGTTATCAATTACATATTCTTATTTGATTATTGAATCATCATGAGTAGCTAAATCTTTCTTTGTGGGAAGTGATGAAATCCTAATTTTGCTAAAATGATTATTGAATTTATATTATAGGATTGTTAGAATTATGGAATATTTGTATTGAATCCTAATTATCTATTTTATTTCTGATGAAATTGAATTGATAAGAATTTGATGATTTGGAAAAAGAATTAGGATTCATAGGAATTCATGAATTGAAATTAAACAACAATTGTGGAAACAATTAAGTTTATATTAATTTAGAAATTGTTCCATGTACTTCATGCAATATTTTATTTTAATTTCTCACTAAGGAATTAGGAGAAGTTAATTTAGGATATTAGACAATTATAGAATTGGAAGATTTTATGATTATAATTAGATTCCATTGATAATTTGTATAGCGGAAGCTAATAATTATTTTATGGTTCACTAAAACTTTTTTTAGGTCTTTACAATTTCTTACAAATATCCATAATCCTAATTGTTCATATAATATAAATTCAGCATGATTAGTAAAGATTAGGATGGATTCTGTTCCTTCCCACATTCATCTTATATAAACTTCTCACATTCTCATTGCATTCATATAGATAGAATTAGTTAGTTAATTGATCAATTTTGATTGCCTAAATATTAGTATAAACTAATATCAATCTAGTAGTTAATTTAGTCTCTGTGGGAACGATACTCTACTCATTCTATATTACTTGATCAAGACCCAGTACACTTGCTGGTAGTATCTGAAATTTATATACACATCCCATCAGATCAAGTTTTTGGCCCGTTGCCGGGGACCAAAATTAATATTAGATTACTTTTAGTTTTGCTAGTAGTTTAGGTGTTTTCCAAAGAATTGATTCTTTTCCTCTTTACAGGTTATATGCAAAGAAGTAGAAGTGCTGATCTTCTACCAATAGATCCAGAAATTGAAAGAACTTTGCGTCAACAGAGGAGAGAAAACCGAGAAGACAAGAAGAAATGGCAGAAAACGAACCAAGAAACAATGAGGAAACATGATCAAACAACAATCAAATTCAAGCTGCACCTGTTAGAGCACTTCGGGATTATACAGTACCAACTGTTCAAGGTCCTGCTTGAGAAGACCTGCAGTTCAAGCCAACAATTTTGAGCTTAAACCAGCATTGATTCAGATGGTTGAATCACATCAATTTGGAGGATATCCAAATGAAACACCGGATGAACACATTGCCAAATTCCTCCAATATTGCAACACTGTCAAGCTTAATGGCGTAACAATGAGGCCATTAGAATGCAGCTTTTTCCTTTCTCTCTAAGGGATAAAGCATTGGCATGGTTCAACTCTCAACCACCCGAATCAATTACTTCATGGGCAGATTGACAACAAATTTTTGAAGAGATTTTTCCCTCCTGCCAGAACTGCCAGATAAGGAATGAGATCACCAACTTCACAAAATTTCATGGAGAATCATTATATGAAGCTTGGGAAAGATTCAAAGAAGCAGTAGGAAATGCCCACATCATGGACTTCCGGATAATCTTTTGATTGAAAATTTCTATCTCAGTCTAGATGAGACTTTGAGATCATTGGTGGATGCTACATCCGGAGGATCACTCATGGGAAAAACATATGATGAAGCTAGTGCATTAATTGAAGAATTAGCTTCTAGTGCTCACAACTGGAGCTGTGAAAGGACAAGATCAAAGGTGGAATCTGTTCAAGATAGTGAATCCATGCAACAACTCACTGCTCAAGTTTCAGCTTTAACTACACAAGTGAGTAAACTTGTAGCATCTAGTTCTTTAAATTCTAATCAAGTTGCTACTTGTGAGTTGTGCTCAGGACCACATCCAGTTTATGATTGTCCTCATGGTAATACACCATCATCAAGTGGAGAGCAACTCAACTATGTTGGAAATTTTGGAAGGGTTAATTATGGACCATATTCAAATACTTATAATCCAGAATGGCGTAATCATCCAAATCTTTCTTACAAGAATGATGCAAATGTTTTCAAGCCCCCACCTGGATTTCAAAGACAAGGTCCCATAAGAAATACTCAGCCTCCCTCACCTCCACCTCAGCAAAATCAAATTTCAACTGATGAATTGTTGAAGACTTTCATTCAAACTACTCAGACCACACTCAACAATCAGCATGCAATTATTCAAGATCTTCAAGGAAAATTCCATCAACTTGCTCAGCAAATTGGTAATAGACCATCTGGTTCTCTACCGAGCAACACTGAGGAAAATCCTAAAACTGAATGCAATTGTTTTGAGAAGTGGCAAAGAGTTGAGACCGCTGAGTCAAAAGTTCAAGAAACTGAGGAGATTCCAGTCAAAGACAAAGGAAAACAAAAGATGGAGGAACCTGTGCAAAAATCACCTGAAGTAAACTTATGTTCCACCATTCCTTTTCCGGAAGATTGAAGCAACAAAAATTGGATGAGCAATTTTCAAAATTTCTGGATGTTCAAGAAGTTGCAAATCAATATTCCATTCTTAGAAGTGATTCAAGAAATGCCTTCATATGCAAAATTTATCAAGGAATTGCTTACTAAGAAGAGAAGGATTGATGGAAATGAACCAGTGATGCTTACAGGAGAATGCTCCATGATTTTGCAGAAAAGTCTACCTCATTGCCTACCAAACAAAGAGATCAGGGGAGTTTTACTGTTCCTTGCACTATAGGAAAATTTCATTTTGATAAAGTACTTATTGATTCTGGTGCAAGTATTAATCTTATGCCTTATCCATTTTCAGGAAATTAGGACTTGAAGAATGCAAGGAGACTCATGTCACCTTGCAACTTGCAGATAGAAGTGTCAAATACCCACGTGGTATTGTTGAAAACGTTTTGGTGAAAGTTGACAAGTTCATATTTCCTGTAGACTTTATAGTCTTGGAAATGGATGAGGATCGTGAAGTCCCAATGATTCTTGGCAGACCATTCCTTGCAACCGGTAAAGCATTAATTGATGTGGAACAAGGTAAACTCACTTTAAGGGTAGAAAATGATCAGGTAACCTTTAATGTTTATGATGCAATGAAAAGATTTGATAAAGGTTCCTGTTATACTATTGATATTATTGATGAGTTTATTCTGAGTCTGTTGAAGAGAATGTAGGTTAGAGACTATGGAATCTGTTTTAAAATCTTGATGATGGAGTGATGATGAGCAAGAAGAAGAAGTTGAGAAAGTGCACCAAATCAAAGGAAGATATTATGAGGAGCTAGGCACTAGTGAAAGCAAGCCAGTACCATCATTGATACAGCCACCAAATCTTGAGCTTAAACCCCTTCCTTCACATTTAAAATATGCTTTTCTAGGAACTGGAGATACTTTGCCAATAATTGTTTCATCTTATTTGACAGTGAACAAGAGCAGCAGCTGCTTGGAGTTCTAAGGAAGCATAAAGAAGCAATTGGTTGGACTATTGCTGATATCAAGGGAATTAGCCCTATAATTTGTACTCACAAGATCTTGATGGAAGCTGAGTACAAACCGACAGTTCAACCACAGAGGAGACTTAACCCAACACTTAAGGAGGTAGTAAAAAAGGAAGTTTGAAACTACTTGATGCAGGTATTATCTATCCTATCTCTGATAGTAAGTGGGTAGTCCAGTTCAAGTTGTACCAAAGAAAGGTGGTATGACTGTAGTGAAAAATGAAGAAAATCACTTGATTCCTACTCGTACTGTAACTGGGTGGAGAGTTTGCATTGATTATAGAAAATTAAATGATGCCACCAGAAAAGATCACTTTCCCCTTCCTTTCATTGATCAGATGTTAGAAAAACTTGCAGGGCATGATTATTATTGCTTTTTAGATGGTTATTCTGGTTATAATCAAATTTCTATATCCTGATGACCAAGAAAAAACCACTTTTACTTGTCCCTATGGCACTTTTGCTTTTAGGAGGATGCCCTTTGGTCTTTGCAATGCACCTGCTACTTTTCAAAGGTGTATGATGGCTATTTTTCTGACATGCTTGAGAATTTTATTGAAATTTTTATGGATGATTTTTCTGTTTTTGGAAAGTCTTTTGAAGCATGTTTAGAAAACTTAGCTTGTGTTCTTCAAAGATGCAAAGACACAAATTTGATTTTAAACTGGGAAAAATGTCATTTCATGGTAAGAGAAGGGATTGTTTTGGGTCATAAGTTTCAGTGAGAGGAATTGAAGTTGATAAGGCCAAAATTGAGATCATTGAGAAATTACCACCACCACCACTGTTAAGGGAGTTAGAAGTTTTTTAGGACATGCAGGTTTTTATAGGAGATTTATTAAAGACTTCTCAAAATTTCTAAACCCCTTTGCAATCTTCTTGAGAAAGACAGTGTTTAATTTTGATGACAATTGTTTGCAGGCATTTAACTTATTAAAGGAAAAGCTCACATCTACCCAGTGATTATTGCACCTGATTGGGAGCTGCCTTTTGAACTTATGTGTGATGCCAGCGACTTTGCTGTAGGAGCAGTATTGGGTCAAGAAGAGGTAAGTTGTTTCATGTTATATACTATGCTAGTCGACTTTAATGAGGCTCAAAGAAACTATGCCACAACTGAAAGGAACTTCTTGCTGTTATATTTGCTTGTGACAAGTTTAGGCCTTATCTGATAGGATCTAAAGTCATAGTATATACTGATCATGCTGCTTTGAAATACTTGTTTGCTAAAGCTGATGCAAAGCCAAGGTTGATTAGATGGATATTGTTGCTGCAAGAATTTGATCTTGAGATTAAGGATAAGAAGGGAACTGAGAATGTGATTGCTGATCATTTATCTAGACTAGAATCTGATAGTTTAGATATTCCTATCAATGAAAAGTTTCCTGATGAACAATTGCATGCAGTAGAATCCTAAATTTGCCTTGGTATGCTGATTATGTCAATTACTTGGTTAGCAAAATCATTCCATATGGTTTGTCTATCAACAAAAGAAAAAGTTTTTGCATGATGTGAAAAGCTATTTTTGGGACGAACCATATTTGTTCAAAAAATGTGCTGACCAAGTAATTAGACGTTGTGTGCCTGAATCTGAACAGCTTAGCATTATTGAGCATTGTCATTCAAAAGAAGCAGGAGGTCATTTTGGTCTTCAAAGGACTGTAGCTAAGGTCTTATCATCTGGATTTTATTGGCCTAATTTGTTTCGTGATTGCAGGAAATATTTATTGTCTTGTGCTCAATGTCAAAGAACTGGTAATATTTCCAAGAAACATGAATTACCACAAAACAATATCTTGGTAATTGAGCTTTTTGATGTGTGGGGAATTGACTTCATGGGTCCTTTTCCCTCATCTTTTTCAAACAAATATATACTTGTGGCAGTTGATTATGTTTCAAAATGGGTGGAAGCTGTTGCTTTACAAACAAATGATGCCCAGTAGTTTTAAATTTTTGAAAAAGAATATTTTTACCAGATTTGGGGTGCCTAGAGCTATCATTAGTGATGGGGATCACATTTTTGTAACAAGCAATTTGAAAAACTTTTATCAAAATATGGTGTTACACACAAAATTGCTACCCCCTATCATCCACAAACAAGTGGACAAGTTGAGGTATCCAATAGGAGATCAAAAGAATTTTGAAAAAACTGT
Organism: Combretum micranthum; assembly: GCA_024138025.1. Classification (NCBI taxonomy): domain Eukaryota; kingdom Viridiplantae; phylum Streptophyta; class Magnoliopsida; order Myrtales; family Combretaceae; genus Combretum; species Combretum micranthum. The sequence continues at coordinate 713,044 of JAMXBD010000422.1, forward strand.
TAATGCATCTAGAAAAGATTGGTCTTTAAAATTAGATGATGCATTATGGGCTTATAGAACTGCTTTTAAAACCCCTATTGGAATGTCCCCATTTATGATTGTTTTTGGTAAATCATGTCATCTTCCTGTAGAACTTGAGCGCAAGGCATATTGGGCCATTAAATTCCTTAATTTTGATGAAAAAGCTGCAGGTGAGAAAAGATTGCTTCAATTGAATCAAAATGGATGAATGAAGGAATGAAGCTTATGAGAATTCTCGTATCTACAAGGAACGAGCGAAGAAATGACATGACAGAAACATTATCAAGCGGGAGTTTTTGCCTGGTCAAAAAGTTTTACTTTATAACTCACGTTTGAAGTTGTTTCCAGGAAAGTTAGGATCAAGATGGTCAGGACCGTTTGAGATTGTCAAAGTTTTTCCCTATGGTGCTGTAGAATTGAAAACTGACGATAATCGGACTTTCAAGGTAAATGGGCAATTGCTTAAACATTTTTATGAAAGGAAAAACCATGATAGTGCTTCCACTGTCATGAATCTAAAGGAACCATGAAAGAAATTGGAAAAGTCGGGCTAAGCGACTCTAAACTAAGCGCTTCTTGGGAGGCAATCCATGTTTAATTTTAGAGAAATTTTTATTATTTTGTTTTTACTAACTTTATTATTAGTGTGGACAGGTCTGAAAAAAAAGTGAAAAAGCTAAAAGCCGGCTCTGAAAAATCAAGGAAAGCTAGTCAAAAGCCGCCAGCTTTATGCCAACGTAAAAGTCAGTACAAGAGTAGGTGAGCACCGTAGAAGAAGCTGACGAATGGAAGGTAAAGGCCGCCGGCTTAGTGCCAGCGTATGCAACAACAAGTACACCGGCTTCAAACTTTTTGAAAGCCGTCAGTGTTGGAGGCAGCTTATGTTCAAAAATTGCAAGTGTTTGAAAAATCCCGATGAAAGCCGGCACCTGGGATTGAAAGCCGCCAGCTTTGAAGCCGGTGTAAACCTGTACGCCAGCAGTGTAAATGGGTAAGCTGCCAGCCATTTGCTCTCGGCATGAATTTATTTTAGTTACACCGGCAGATAAGCCGCCGGCGTACTCTATAGAAATGCTGGCGTACGTTCTGCAGAATTGCATTTAACAGGTATGATCTCACTCTCTCTCTTTCTCATTCCTCTCATATTCACTCTCTCTTACTCTCACTCGACCATCCACTGCTCATTGCTCTTGATTCAGCTTGCCAAGTAAGTTCCAATAATCCTTACTTTTAGTTCTCGGCTTCAAATCCATTACATTGTATTGTATCTATATAATCTGTCGATTTGGGTATGGATTACTGACATTGATGAATATGCTATTGATTTCGGATCTTAATTGAATTGATTGCGTGGATGATTTTGATCATTTGTTGAAAGTGGATTTCTATTCAGTAACTGTTTAATTGCAAGTTGTGCTGTGTTGAATCCATGATTAGTGTTCAATTGCAAAATTAGGGCTCTTGAAATATTGACGGTTGTTTCAAATTTGAATTTGGGGTTTTGAGGAATTGATGTTGTGGCTGCTGGATTTGTAAATTTTCATACTAGTTAGTAGCTCTAATTGATGAATTGTGCTCAATTTTGCTCAAATTGAACTTGGAATTTCGAATTTATGAAAAATTTGATGAAAAATTCGGTATAAAAGTGTTTTTGGGACTCTTAATGAAAAATTTTTTTAAATCATTTTTTTTTTAAAAGTTTGAAATTCCAACGTTCAAGTCTAAGCTGGCTACCTAAGCTGCTAGCTTTGAATTTATTTTGCAAGTGTAAATGCTCCATTCAATTCCATGATTTTTAGCTTCACTTATATGCCTTTGATCTCCAAATTGTTTAAAATCATGTTATAGGCATAAATTAGGAATAATTTCATTGATTCCTTGTTCTAATTAAGTTCAAATTAATTTGCAGGAATGGCTCCAAGACAAAAGAGACAAAAGACTACAGATGCCTCTACATCTGGTTCTCAGACAAGGAATATGCTGTCCAGTCAGTAGTACGCTAAAGATCGAAAGAAGAGGCTAGTAAAGATGGATTTTCTGAATACTTAGTATTTGGAATGGTGCCTACTGGATGAGTATGTGATTATTGATAAGATAAGAGAGATGATCCAAGATCCAGCTTGGATCAGGTTATTTGATCTTCGGGAGCCAGCATACAAGAACTTGACTATTGAGTTCTTGTCCACTTTGAAGAATATCCCAGACCAAGCTGAGTCAACATTTCAGTTCCAGGCATTTGGAGAGATCAGGGAAGTAAAGCTGAAGCAAATGGGCAAGATACTAGGATTGTATGATGAGGAGGAAGAAAATTTTAATCTGCCTAACAGTTGGCCTGAAGGAGATGATCACATGACTCAGGAGGCATACTGGTTTTAGTTGGTTGCTCCTGATAGAGCAAATGAGCCATTCGTCCCCTCCATATCATTGGCCACTTCTTTTGGTGCTGTTGAGCACAAGCTACTTCACCATATTCTTGCACACCCTGAGCTGGAAGAAGACTAGTCACAGCATGGTGACTAGTTTTGACATGTTTTACTTGTATAGCCTTATCAGAGGCTACCGAATTGATCCGAGAGTGGAGATAGCGAATTTCATCTACAGGTAGGCAGATGATACCAGGACTAGAGTCATGTGTTGTGGTGGCTACATCACCAAATTGCTCAAGGGATGGATATTTTTGAAGCTCCACAGGACGATGAGATATTTGAGAGTAGGAAGATCTCATTGGCACCATTCCGAGGCTGTGGATTGCTGAAAAACCCCAAAGGAGCTCAGCCATCGGTCCTAGAGGAGATTGAGTTCCAGGATATCTTTCCTGGAGATACTCCATTCGATATCCCATCTACATCTGCTCCTCCTCCTCCTGCAGATACTTCTTCCACATACGGTATGGACCAGCTTAGGCTGGATGTTAAAGAGCTGAAGAAGCAAAGCCAGGAGCCCAGGGATAGTCAGGAAAAAGAGAGGAAGCAAAACAAGAAATTTAGAAAGTCTATCTTTGAGGCATTGAGGATGGCTATCTGCTGCTTGAGCCCAGAGATAGGGGCTAGGATGACATACGAGACTTTCACTGAGTCACATCACACAGACAGACTCAGTTCGGAGCATACACACACAGCTAGCCCAGGAGACACTTAGAGACATACTCCTGAGCGTAGCAGCAGAGCCAATCCAGGGCTAGAGAGCTAAAGATCATGCTAGCTCTCATTTGATCTTTATTGCTTTTTATTTTTTCTTGGCCTGTATATATATTGAGCACCCAAGTTCCTGTGGGTAGACTCCTTTATTTTTCTGCTTTTATTTTTTGTTTTTGTTTTTCTTTTGTAGTGATTACAGGAAAGCCAGCAAAGCAAAAATTCTCTCATGCAAATTTTGATGACTGTGAAACAACTGAATTCAGGAAAGTATCAAATTCTTTTTCTTATTCCTTTCCTTTAATTTAAACTATTGCAAAACAGTGATAACACTGTTTAGTTGAAGTGTAGGGGAAGGGATAAATTGAATGAAGTGTTGAATTAAAGTTGTGATTATGATCTGATTGTCTGAATTGCTGTTATTTATACCCATTTGTATTTTTGGTTTGAAAGCAAATTATGAGGAAATTCTGCCAAATTTTTCAAAAATCTCTTGAAATTGGAGATAGTACAAAGTAAAGACTGAAAACAATGAAATTAACTTGTAAAAGTATCTTACTTACCTATTGTCGTGATTGGTTTACCAAGTCAAAATTAAGTTGTAAAATCCTTAAGAAACAAGTTTACTTTATTTTTAACCTTGGAATTGGAAATTTAAGCTGGTCAAGTCCTTTTTGTGAAAAATAAACAGGTTTAATTCTAGGAAATTTTAGTTTATATATATTCTTTGAATGATAACACTTAGTGAAAGAGGTAGAAGAAACTTTTAAACTTAGTGATCCTTTATAAAAATAAGTCTTTGATTTGTTATTGCATTAAAAAAAAAAAAGAAACAAGCATAGCTACTACTCCTCTGACTTAAAATTTTGAGTCATGAGTATCTAAACTTGAATGTTAAAGTGAGGAAGAATTCTTAGGGGTATTTTGAAACCTGGTCACTTAGGTGATGAGCCTGGGATGTGCCGACTCAATGAACTCACTATAACGAGAAGGGAAGAAATGCAAAAGTTCAATTCATGAACTTTGAAAAGCAAAAAAATGGAGGCAAAAACCTCCCAAAAAAAAAAGAAAATAAATGCTTGAAAAAGAAAAAGAAAAAGAAAAATGAATGCAAATATGCAAATAAAGGAGACTTATAATAAAAAAAGGAGAAAATCTAAGGAAAAAGTAGATACCACATGCTTTCATTTAGTGTTACTTAGAATATATATATAAGCAAAAAGTCCAATGAAGTTTAAATGAGTATTTTTCCTTAGTGGATTGAGTATTTGCTTTTTGAATAGAATATTCTTTTGTTAAAGATTGAGATTAAAGCTTGTTTTGTTTGGATTAACTTCTCAATTTTGATTATAGTACTCTAATTACAAGAAATTGGTATGGTTAGAGCAATGGATACAAGAAAAACAAGTTAAAGAATTGTGATTAAATTGAAAAATTGTACTATCTATAAGAGATTTCATTTTGTTCTTCATTTTGCTTGAGGACAAGCAAAAGTTCAAGTGTGGGGGAATTGATAAGATCATATTTTATACAATTTATTGATGTTCAAAATAGATAGAATGGATATTTGTTTTTTATTAAAATTCATATTTCAGGTTTAATTTGGACAAAGAAATCAAAACAAGAAACTTTGAAGTGAAAATTGGAAAAATTGAAGAATACACCGGCATTTCATACTTCAAAGCCGTCGGCGTTCAAACGGCTTACCATCAAGGCCGCTGCCTACACTGCCAGCTTTGCCAACCTTTAACTCAACCAACTATATGCCGCCTCAAAGATGCCAACGTAGAAGTTGAATAGGCCAGCGTACATTGAAGGCCGGAAACTCAGAGTTCAAAAGTCACCAGCGTAAAAGGAGTTACAACCTACGCCGGAGCCTAAGCCGCCGGCGTTGCGGCAGTGTAGATCAAGGATCAAAAGTGTCAAGTGATCAAAACATGCTTAGAGGAAATTGAAGAGACCAAATGTGTTGGAATGTCTAAGCCAGTATCAAAGCTGCCAGCTTTGCGACAGCTTTCGTTATAAATTGGCTCAACCCTTCATTTCTCATCACATACGCCGGCTAGATCTACATCTAAGTCTCCAGTGTAGAAGCGGCCTACCTGTGTAACCGAAGTTGAAAGCTGCCAGTGCACTGCCTGCGGAAAGGAGAAAATGGCTTTTACGCAGTCTGTAAGCCACCGGCGTAGGATCCATAACTGCCGGCGTATGAAGTGAAACTGCAATTTTCCATTAATGCTTTGCATGAAATTTTTCCTATAAATAGGGGTTCTCCCCCCTCCAACAAGCACACAACAAGCAGAAGCAAAGTAGTACACTTCAGTAGATAATTAGTCTAGTATTTTCATAGAGATTTGAGAGAGAAATTGAGCTTTCAAGAATTGTAATTGAAGATTGCGATATTTGAATTGGTGATATCTAATCTGTTTCTTATGCAATTTATTTATCTGAATTACTTGTTCATAATGTTATCAATTACATATTCTTATTTGATTATTGAATCATTCATGAGTAGCTAAATCTTTCTTTGTGGAAAGTGATGAAATCCTAATTTTGCTAAAATGATTATTGAATTTATGTTATAAGATTATTAGAATTATGGAATATTTGTATTGAATCCTAATTATCTATTTTATTTCTGATCGAAATTGAATTGATAAGAATTCTGATGATTTGGAAAAAGAATTAGGATTCATAGGAATTCATGAATTGAAATTAAACAACAATTGTGGAAACAATTAAGTTTGATATTAATTTAGAAATTTTTCTATGTACTTCATGCAATATTTTATTTTAATTTCTCACTAAGGAATTAAGAGAAGTTAATTTAGGATATTAGACAATTATAGAATTGGAAGATTTATGATTGTAATTTAGATTCCATTGATAATTTGTATAGCGGAAGCTAATATTGTTTTATGGTTCACTAAAACTTTGTTTTAGATCTTTACAATTTCTTACAAATATCCATAATCCTAATTGTTCATATAATATAAATTCAGTATGATTAGTAAAAATTAGGATGGATTCTGTTCCTTCCCACATTCATCTTATATAAACTTCTCACATTCTCATTTGCATTCATATAGATAGAAGTAGTTAGTAATTGATCAATTTTGATTACCTAAATATTAGCATAAACTAATATCAATCTAGTAATTAATTTAGTCTCTATGGGAACGATACTCTACTCATTCTATATTACTTGATCAAGACCCAGTACACTTGCTGGTAGTATCTGAATTTATATATACATCCACATCAAATCAAGTTTTTGGCGTCGTTGCTGGGGATCGAACTCGGGTCGCCCACGTGACAGGCGGGAATAGTCACCACTATACTACAACATCCTCAAGTGAAATGTATTTAAATATATAACATCCACACAACGTTAACCAACTCACCATAAAATTAGAGTAACTAACCCAACTCTAGTATGAGTTTTAAGGAGTTTTGCATAGAAATGTCTTTAATCAAATTCAAGAATATAATGGATTGTTGTCCTCTTAAAAACCATCATAGTCTATTTATTGATAGTTTTTAACCCATATTGTAACCTCGCTTCTAATTCAATAGAGTTTACAAGAAGAAACATTTAATTCTTACCTTGATGGTCAAATTTGGTAGAAGCAAAGATCAATACTGTGAAATGCTATGCATGAGGGGTTTTATTCTATGTAATATTCTTAATTTTGTGTTAATATAGGCGATCAAGCAAGTCATACCAAAGCAATATATCTACTACACAGTATCAAACAAGTCAAGCACTAATGTATACTAGTCAATTATAACCATAAATAGCATATTACTTACCTATAGATCCTTTTTAAATAAACAAGAGTTCAAGAGGGCAATAAGGTTAAGATAACTTACCAATAGAGAGAATAAATTTTACAACTTTCCTAGTATTGGGGAGTAATTTTTAAAAAGAAAACATATAGTTAGTGTACTATCGGTGATATTTCCCTCTTAATTTCTGAAAAGAACCAAAAGTCCTCACTTAACAAGTCCTCATAGTGTTAATTGCAATAGTATTTACCAAAATTTTGTAAATATTCTAATGAAAATAGCTCATAAGAAAATAATAGGTGAGGATTTGTCATGCCTCAGAGGGTACCCTAAATATGACAGTCCGCCACACATAATATTAAAGCTAATGAATGACAACCTTAGTCATGCAAGAGCTTCGATATTACATGCAAAGCGTGCTTCCAAGATATGAGGAGACTCAAAGGGGTATTACATTTAAACAGATAATAAAAGCATGCAAGGATATATAAGGATAACATGTAATAATCATTAAGTTCAAATTCTTGCAACTCTTAGGGGCATTCCCCACTCTTAAAGTCTTACTATTCTAAGCCAACTAAATAACATATATAGATGTAACAAAAACCTACTATAGAGATTTTTCTTAGAAGTCCATACCAAAAACTAAAATATGCAAACTTATTCCAAAAGCTCCTAGTAACTTTGGCCCATACCTGACAAATAGGTCTCCTTGGTACCAACTACAAGTAATTAAATCGAAAAAAAGTTATAAGAATAAAAGCAAAACTAGCTTAGTGAGATGACTCCCTTCTTCAAAATGTTTCCATAAATCATACAAGTAGTTTAGACAAGCATATGTGTATGCAACAATCACATGAGCAGTCAAAATACACACGATTAACCGAAAACCATGTGTAGCACGGATTTGCACCCTCCATGTTGGGGATTGGATGGTTACAGGCCCATTCAACTATCATAAATTGGCAAACTTACCGGCTCTTACTTGCCCATGTAGACTCCCTGACTACTACTGGCTACCACTAAAACTCCTCGTTTCCCGCACGAAGAATAGTAGCGAAATGTAAATATGACTCATAGTATGTCATGCATGAATCATTTTTAATATTATTTTACCCAGTTATTGTTAATTTCAAGTTAAGCGTGGCCAAACAGTATTCATCATAGCATTATAAGAGAACATAATTTATTCATCAAGTCTTCTTTCGATATGCTTATCTTTTTATTCAACAACCACTTCATACAACATACATCTAATCCACAAAATATTTCATTTATCTTCCTTAGTTTTCTAGTACGACTACTTACAAGCACATTCAAGAAACTGTAATTAGTAAGGGATTAACTCACTTCATGATGATTGCTCGTAATCGAAGTAGTCCTTTGGGAAAGCGATATTAATTCCTCCTTCACCTAAACAAGATGAAATACCTAAAATGAGTCTTTTATAGAATTTCTACTTAAATTTTCTAAATCTATCTTCTAATTGTGGTAGAAATCGGATGTGTAGAAATTCCAACTTAAAATTGCCATAACTTACTCATTTTAACTTGGAATATTGTATATTATACGTCGTTTTCTATCTACTCGAAAAGATCTATTTATTTCTAAGGTTTTTCATTGTATAGAAGTCATTTGGATCTCGGAACAGAGAAGTACAAGTTTACCACAAAAATTCCAACCATTAAAAATAAAATTTCCTAATCCTTTCTTCCTAAAAAACTTGTTAAGCAAAACATAAATATGTATATAGTTGGAAAAATTCCTTTAGTACATAATTAGACTCATAATTTGTGCATGATGCTATAGGTGTTGTCTAATTTAATTATTTTCCATAAAACAACTTTTCCTATGGTTTGAAAAATTGGATTTTTATTGTTAAACTTTTCTTTAAGTGGTTGAAATAAAACTTATAGATCCTTGGGTTTTCATAATTTAGTGCTTTATATTTTTATTCTTTAGTTTATCAAAAGGTAAGTTGATTTAAAATAAATTTTGGTCTTTTAAAGTTATCTGCTAACTTTCTTTCTAGGAATTAAAAAATAGAGTTTTCAAAAGTTTTCTCAAGTTGTTAGTAGTACCTAATGTTTTTTATGATATATTTCCTTATTGTATCTATATTTTTTTTTATTATTTACAAAAAATGATTTTACTCTTTAAAAGTATACTTTCTTAGGTTATTGATAAATTTTTATTTTTCTAAGTGGGTTTCTCAAGACTTGTAAGTTGATTTTTACCTTAACTTGAAAACTTGTTTAGTTCTTAGTTTTTATTAGGAAGTTGGTAAAAATTGGCATAGTATCAAGTTATCATCTTTATATCAAGATTTTCATGTTACCATTTGTTGGAAAGAAAGTATTTTAGACTTTAAAGAAATTTTCTTTATCAATATTTTGAAATTTCATGATGAGCTTATATAAATTTTTGAAAAGAATTTGTTAAAAACAATCTTGGTGAAAAATATTTGTTAAGTAACAAAATTTGAAGACTTTAATCTTATTTAAAGAAAGAATCTCTTTTTCATTTGGACAACAACACATTAACATGCATGAATATGATTATGTAGTTTTAAAAAGATAAGAATATCACAAGATAGATAATAAAGAATATAAGAAGCAAATAAGCATAATAATAATCAAGTATTGGGAGCCTTAGCTTCATCAAGGCTTCTCAAGACTTAAAAATAGACTAGTTCCAAAAGAAAAGAAAAAGAAAAAAAGGAAAAATCATAATAATAAGAGCAAGAACAATAATATGAGCATAATAGTACAAGCATAATAATAAAATATAATGTATGAATAATGAGCAAAACATGAACATAATGTTGCTGTCTTAACGTTATGTTCATGCTAAGTTACACGAACATAAGGATTAATCTACTAACAATATCATATCATAGAAATTAGGTATGAACAAGAACAAAGTATGAACATATTGTTGCTTTCCTAACCTCCATGGGTTTAGAAAATACACACTATGTTCATACTAAGCTAATGAACATAAAGAAAGCTTACAAGATTATTACCTATAAAAAGAAGAAGATAGAGAGAACTTTTGGAGAAACTTTGAGATAGTTTTGGTAGTATAAGAAAGATGTAAAAGAAATGGAAGGAAGGGGCGGTATTTATACGAAAAAGTAGAAGATAATTTGTGTTAATTAAATAAGTTAAAAATAAAATAATTAAGAGTAAATGGGGAAGGGGCTGGCGCAATTCTTGAGAAGAGAGGGAAGGACTTTTAATATTTTGCATATTTGTTAATGAAAAGTAAGATATGAAATATGTGAAATTGTATTAAAAATGAAAATTATAAGAAAATAGGTGTGTAGGTTGTAAGAAAAAGTAGATATGGATAAATAGTAATGAATAGTAAACAAGATAATTAAAGTACCGATAGTAATAAAAATACATGTAAAAGGCTATATTTGCTATTTTTAGTTATCGAAAAATTCTAAAACTGTTATATTATGAATCCTTATAATATTACAAGTCTAACGGTGTTATCGGAATATTTTTACCATTCCATGTGTCCAAACTCTAATTTTGAAAACTAATCCCGTTCAAGTATGAAATGAACTTAATTTTGGAAAATCTAATCATTTTATGTTTCGCTATATTATTACGGGCCATAATCTATGATTATCTCATTTTTATTGTTCTAGGGTTAAGAGCGCAAAATTACCGGATCTAAACACATTGTTTTAGCTATGATAGATATTAGGGTTTTCTATTTTATTTCTGGTCACTGAAGACTAATAAATCTATTGAAAAATCTAAGAGATTAAATGATTTATTAGTCTTCAGTGACTATTGAAAAATCTAAGAGATTATATGATTTAAAGAAAAAAATATAAAATTAATGTACATATTAATATAGTATAGAGCATAAGCGGTAATGTAATGTAAGAATGATGCATGATGAAATCATGGTATAATAGTTAAAGGAAAATTAGAACGGAATAGAAATGCATGTATATATATGTATATATAAAAACACTTGATGAGTGGTGATTTCAAAACTTTTGTAAAAATAGAGTGTTGATTTCGATGGACTATAGGTCCTAGATTTTAAACTTTTGGTCAAACAGTGAAATATTTTTCTTAAGAGTGTTAACAGTTAAAAACAAAAAAAGAAGGGAAGGGGATGGTGGGGGGGCGCAAAGAAATACTAAAAACTTTTCTTGCTGTTGTGGTTGTTAATAATTTATGATATATCTGCTAAATTAAAATGGTAGTAAGGTTTGCAGAAAAATGAAACACATGTCTCAATGTTAAGATGAGATAGATGTTTTGTGATGGGATGAGATTATTGAAAATGGTTTGTATACTTCTGATAGAATTATTATGAACATCAAAATTTATGAAATTTCTATAGTCTTGTGGCTACTATAATAGAACCAATCTCTTCATTGTACTATCCATATCTATTCCAATTATAATCGAAATAGTTAAATCTTTTTACACTAGTTTTTTTTTTTGTAATCAATTTAATTATACAATTAGTGGCATACTGTCTCATGATGGAACCATAGAAGTTTCCTAAAATTTGCATTGCTATATCTATAATGATCAAAGTCTTTTTATTTTTATTTTTTTCAAGAGAAACGTTTTGTTATCATTTAAAAAGAGAGAGTGTTAAGTTCTTTCAATTAGTTTTCATGATAACAAAAACATTAAAATGTTTTCTAATAGTTTTACTAAGTATGCAATATGAATGTGTATAAAACTTAAGCAAATATAGGTAAAGAAGTTAAAATGTGAGCATTATAAGAATTGTTAGAAGCATTGTTATATGATATGTCAAAAGCACTATTAAAAGATCTGGATGAATAGAATGAATTTCATGAAGTAAAATTGTTATCAAATCTTACATTAGATAAAATATTTTATGAAGGCCCAACTTCATTTGTCAGATTTATTTGGGTAATATGTCTAATGCCTTCCACAAGGGTTATAATTAAATTCATGGGTATTCCTTAAGTTGGACGATCTTTAATCTATTTCATGAATTTTTGAATTTAAGTCCATCACATCTATGTTTGTAAGAAGAAAGTTTTATGAAGACAATTAAAGATATTTGAAGTACAAAAATTTCCAGATCAATATCAATGATGTGAAAAGTTCAAAGAATATTTCACATGTTAACCATCATAAATAGAAAAAATTATACAACTACAAATTGAATAAAAAAATTACCAATACAACACTGCTATATCACATATAGAATATGTGATATAGTGCGATAAACATATTTATAAGTCTATGGCACATTGGTCGTGCAATAAATGTACGGACTTATATCGCATAACCAATGTGCAATCCACACATTTGTAAAGCACTGTCACTATATCTCTTCTACAACATGTGATAGAGAGATGATAAATTGGTAATTCCTTTCCTACAATTTGTATTTTTTTTTTTTTTAGCAAAAACAATAGATAGATCTTTCACCCAAAAAGTTTAGTCAACTATGCTTAAGGGAAAGGGTAAGAATGAATCAGCTTTACAATATAATATCTTACAAGTCAAGATTAAATCCAAGGTTTCGAATTTCAAATAGAAGTTTTCACAAGATTTTCAAGAAGTATCTATCAAGAAGATGGACATAAGATATCAATGAGGATAAACTCAATTCAAATTATCAAAAATCAAATCCCATGAAGATAAAAGATTTTTTTCCAATCATAAGAGACTTATCTTCAATAGATACAATTGTTATTCAAGGAGAAAATTGCTCATGCCTCTTTTTTTCTTTTTAGTGTAGTTGTTATCTTCAAGATATAAAAGAGCTTCAACTTCAAAAATCTTAATACACTACACTTATAAGTGAAAAATAGCATAGCTCATATTTCTAGCAACTATTAGAATCTCCATGAGACCCTAATAGTGAACTTACATACATTCAATAATTTTATTATTACGTACTTGAACCAAAGAGAATTTATTGTATTTTAGATTATAAGCTATTCTATTCTTTTGTTGAGGGTTGATAGAGTGTTTTGTAGAGATGATTAAATTTTTATATTGTTCTTGTCTAATTAAATAATTCATCTCTCTTAGAAGGATGTTGTCACTAACATTCATCCTTTTAAAAAGTACTAAGATATTAAGATGACTTGGGAAGACTTGTGTAATGGATGTTGATTATACATTGCTCAATAATCTTTAAGTTTAAGGCTAGTCATTCATCATAACACATTGGATAGAGGAAAATTCAACCCCAGAAGACTAGTCAACAATATTAATTACCCAAGTTTGTGGATTAAATATCTTGATTCAACATGCACCACTCAATACCAATATTTTTCCCTATATACTACTACTTTTAGAGTAAAAGATAGGTATGCCTTTGATCTATCTGTTTTTTATGACATCCTCTATTAAGGGTGTTGTTACGCAAGTTGATTTCGTATGTAGAGATAGGTACCTGCAAATACAAAAAGTGGTTAGAGGTATGCCAAAGAGTTGCCCGGCGTACTATTCTGACGCTTAAGTGAGTCCGTAGGTCTTTCCTTATCCAAAGAATATCACTTTTATAAAGAGAAATTAGCCTTCCCTTTCCTTAGAATGGATCCACCAAATCTTTTTGGCTAGGGCTAATCTCCATCTGATAGCTAACTTGGCACTTGAGGTGATGGTGTACCTGAGCTAGAGAGTTGCAATTGGATGGAGTGTTTTTTGCTAGGGCTAATCTCCATCTGGTAGCTAACTTGGCACTTAAGGTGATGGGTGTACCTGAGCTAGAGAGTTGCAATTGCATGGAGTGTGGCTAAGCATGTTATGCCAAGCAATCCCCCCATCCCTTCTTGAGTGTCTCGTAGTCACTTATTTAGGTGGATTAGCGGAGGTTGCTCATTTATCAAGCATGGGGAAGCAACTCAAGGATAAGTGAAATAGCCATGAATTCCTTAAATTGCATGCTAATATGTTATTGGAATGATATATATATATATAGAATATATATGTATGTGCTTAGCTAATGTAATTAGTGAATGTGTTAATTTATATGTGTATATTCTTATAAAGTTTATATTATTGTTTGATATCCATAAATGTGTGTATAGTGTAATTAATATGTGTGTCTTTTTCAAATTAATATGCATGTGTTATGTTTAGAATTTAGTAAATTCACCTTTGAATTGTTTAGATATATGACAGAAATTTTGGCTAAATTTAGACCCACTTTTTGAGCTTAAATTCAATTCAAATGCATTTGAAATTTGCCTAAATTAACCTTAGTCAAATATACCCCTAATGACTAAATTTGGATGAGGTTTGGCTTTGTTTAGACATGTTTTGGACACTTTTTGGGGCAGCCCTCCCTTTCATCCGAATTTTCTTTCCTTTCCTTCTTTCTTTCTTTTCTTCTTTCTTTTTTCCTTTTCTTAACCCAAAATCTTGAACCCTAAGCCAAGGTTTATTATAAGCTTAAGGATTTGAATATCATTCCAAGCCAAGATTCAATCATGTGAGTTTAATACAAACTCTATTTTTTATTTTTATGTTCTATGTTGAATTGTTTGTAAATGTTAGTATATATATGATTTGGAGCTGATGATTGGTATGAGATTGAATTGGTGCATGGATGATAGTTTGGATGAGATTATGTGATTAATGGATTGGTAATTTGCATCTTATAGGAGTGTGGCTGTGTGGGGATGAGTGTTATAGGAATTGAAGAATGAGTAGTAGATATGTGAAATTGAAGTGTGATTAGTGTTTTGATGATTAGAAGTAGAATTCATGTTGTTAGGATAGTATTTGGATCATATAACAAGCTTTAGAAAGTTTGGACTAAGTTTCGAAAACTTTTGAAAAATGAACAAGTTGTATTAAAACAGGGGAAATAAAAAACCATTTTCATGTAGGCTAAAATTTGAACGTACGCCGGCACCTGAGAATTCAATGCCGCCGGCGTAGAGGCAGCGTTGGATTGAAATTTCTTAACGCCGCTTTGTTACACCACCGGCTTTTATGCTAAAAATTTTCCAACGTCTGTTCTTCAGAACGTACGCCGGCAATTTGAGTATCTATGCCGCCGGCCTATAGGCGGTGTTGAAAGCCCACAGAATCAGATTTCTTAAGGTCGACCGAAAGCCGCCGGCTTTCACTAGAAAATTCAGCCAACGTTCTTTCATCCATATTGTACGCTGGCCGCCGGTGTACATGTCAAAGCTGCCCGCGTATCTGAGTAAGCGAACGGCTTAGACCTCTCTGGACGTTTTGAAAATTTTGGGTTTTGGTTCTACGCCGGCTCAAGGCCGCCGGCGTAGAATGTAAGGCATTCGGCGTACCTTGAACACTGCCAGCGTTGGCAGTGTTGATTTTCACGGTATCGAACACCGGCCCAAAGCCGCCGACTTTGGCTGCCGGCGTATCCCCTATGCTTTTGAATTTTAAAAACTTTTTTTAAAATTTTCCGAAGTTTGACATATGATCAATTAAGTATTTGTTAAGCGATCTAAGGTATATTAGGATGTTTAAATGCTTTATTATGACCTTTATTAATTTATTTGGATTTATTTGATATATTTATCTTTTATACTAGTTAACTAGTACTTAAGCTAAGCGTGAATTTAATATTGATTTAAACAGTGATAGATCCTCGCCCAGTCAACCCCGTTAATTCCCGAGCTATATCAAGTACGCAGTAACTTATCTGTCTCTTTGCTAGGGTAGGCATCAAGATCAAACTACTCTAAAATAAGAAAATCCTATTGAAATATGAGTGTTGATTGTCGTTGTTTACCGTTGAATCTGGTTCGGAGAGCGGCACCCTGCTCAGATTGGGGAAAGGGTACTTTCTCGTTAATGGATAGAATTGTTTAGGAGATATGAGTATCCGAGCTGCTCATACCAACCCCCTGAGCATCGTGATGCGTTACTCAGGAACCCCTAGTATTACGGGCTACGCCGGAAGGTAGGGCTGCCTAGTCTGTATAAACAGTAGGGACCACTCAGGGAGGCAGACGTAATACTAGATCCTTGTTGTTCGGAGTTTGAATACTCTTGTGTTGCCTTACTAACTAAATACTTAAGAATGAACAAGTGATTGTTGCATAGAGCATTTAGCCTAAGAATGTGTGATCCACTTCGCATTTTGTATTCGTTACTTGTGTACTGGGCCTTTGGCTCATATTTTATCTATTTCAGGTGATGATTCCGATAAGTTCTATACGAGTATGGGGTACGGAACAGACTTTGAAGATTTTCTTGATGGGTTGGAGGATTAGAGATGACCATGGACTCAATGGACCCTATGAATGTAATAGATTAGATGAGATTCTTTTTGGTTGATAGTATAATTATAGTGTTAGTTAGGTCGTGTTTTGAGGATTTTGGTTAAGGCTTGTAAGAAGCCTTTGGATGTAATACGTATATATGTATGTTTTTAGCTATTTAGAAGATGGGTTGTTTCCTTTGCCAAAATGTGTTGTAGTATAGATTTGCTTAAGTTTTAAAAAAAAAAAATTATGTCTCACATTGTATAATATCTTTATGGAATTAGATAAATAATTACTCAAACATTTCCTTTAGGCTACCTTACATATAATCTTAGGGGTTATATATGGTTGGGGAACCGTTATCTCCTATTTCAAATATAGGGGTGATATCGGGTCCTTACAATAAGCTTGGTGAATTTTCTCGATATCAAGTTCACGAGTGGTCGCCCATTGTCCTCTATGATTGGTGGCTTCAATGGTATCTTGGGTTTCCTTACTAGGTCAAAACCTCAGGTGTTATCTTGAGTGTAAGTCCTTCTTGGGCCATTGAGACTAGTTGTTCATTGGGCTTTAAGGTTTAGGGGGTTCAAGTAGGTCGTAGCTTATGTTCCACTATTAGCTCTTGTCTCTCCCAAACTACCTCCCCCCCAACTCCATTGTGGGGGGATAAGGAGAGTATGTAATCTACAAGGTTGACTCCTCAAATTGGCTTTCCTAGAGGCTCTTCCCATTTAATATGTATCCCCATTGTTTTTAGTGTTCCTGTTAAGGATTGTCTTAATTCGTGATGGTTACCTTAATCTAGTGGTTTTAGAGCTTGATCTATTTTAGATGAAGTTGTTCTTGTCGACTTAAGGTTGCATGGCTTTTAATGAAGCTTTGCGGATCCGAAGAGTTGCAGTGGTTGTAATAATGACTCCTAACATTAATGGCTATGATCGACGGCCATGATGTCATCGTGGGGTTTTATTCATTTAGGGCTTATTCGCACGTCTCGAAGGATTAAGGTCACCACATCTCATCTCAGTACCTATAAATACATATACCCTATAGGGATTTTTTTTACTAGCATATGTCCTTTGCTCTCAATTCATTCCAAAAGGGGCATTCCTTAAATCCTCGATGTTTTCTTGTTTTCACTTTGTATTAACATTTTGATAGTGTCAAGGCCAGGTATTTCTCAATCCTTTTCACATGATTCCAATGGTAGGGTTCAGAAGGTCGCCGACGAAGTAGAGAGAGAAGAGGGGGAGGCGAGCACTATTCCATGGAGCTCCGACTCTTATGCTAGCTCATATGTTGAACTTGCTAAGGTAACGTATTGGATTCCTTTGGATAAGTATCTAAATGATGGCAAAGGAAAAGAACTTGTGGAACTACTACACGATAGGTTGGTTGCTAGTGATGGCCTCCATGGAGTCCATAGCATACTTATTGAGGCAAAGCTTGATGTGCTTCGGAAGGCAGAATTGCAAGGTTCCCTTGAGGATTGGGAGATCATACTCCATATTCTGTTTGATCGAGTTTGCTTGTTAAGAGGATGGATATTCGCCTTATGATAAGGTGTTTAGTTTTGGCTTGAAGATGTCATTTTCTCCCTTTCAAAAGGGGTTTTTCAGCCACTACTAGCTTTCTGCTACACAGCTGCTTTTGAATGCTTGGCATCTTTTGGTAGCCTCTGAGGCCCTATGCCTCAGCTTGCGTGTGAGACCTACTCCAGTCTTGTTCTGAAGGTATTATTATTTCAAGAAATCCAATAAAGGATGGTGGTATCTCACAAGGCAATGCAAGAGCTTGTTCACGCTTTTTGATGGCCTCATGAACTCTAATGGTCAGTACTGAAAGAAAAGGTTTTGGATCATCTGGGTCAATGAGGGTTCCCAATATCAATTCAACTTCTAGGGTAACGTTATGCAAGCCTATTCATTCCATGATGCCAAAGGTTGGGGCCTCATGATGCTAATGCCCAAAAGGTTATTGATAAGTTTACAGGTTGCGAGGTAGGAAGCCATTGGATGCTAGCTCGTAGTCAAAAACTTCTTGAGGGGAGGACTGTTGCTGATGGAGATGTGACATGATTCTCCGAATGTGGACATAGTCTCTCCTTCTTCTCCATTTCCTATTGAGTCGAGCTCTAGAAGAATGATGTTGTTGTTGTTTAGTGATGAATTCATAGTTTCCGAGTGTTTGAGCTCGACTAGGCAAGCGTTTGTTTTTTTCTATCGACTCCTTTTTATCATTTTTGTTTCAAAGGCTGAGATGGAGGTGAAGACGTGAGCAATCTTTTGATGGTCCATCAAAGAAAAGGAAAAGAGCTTCTATTAAGAGGAAGGCGCTTGTAAAGAATCAAGTGGTTAAGGTCAACACATAGGCTATGGAGGTCAATGTGCTAATGATCAAGGTAGACGCACTAGACGAGGGAGGTACCATTCTTGATGCTAGTCGGAATGCCTAACTTGTGGAGACTCCACCACGTGTTTGGCCTCTCGATGTATAGGATAGGGCTTAACCTTCCCTTGTTGTGATCACAGTAGATATTTCATTATTCTTCAGAGCTAAAGCTGCTAGGAGTAGCACAGTGTCCTAGGCAACTAGGCAAAGGTTGGAGCTCATGGCATTCAGCTGAGTAGAGCTGTCACTGTTAATCCAATTTACTTCTTCAGAGGCAGGGCCTTGAAGTGGAGTGACGTGCTTGTTGAGTGGCCTTCTTTTAAGGAGGTTGCTTATTTAGGACAAGAAGAGGTTGAGGACATTCTTTAGCGATCTCCTATTCATAGATTTGGCTGTGGACTTCTCAGCACGTAAGATATACGAGGTGAGGCATATTCATTTATATGTGTGTGTGTGTATATATATATATATATATTGTGTGTGCTGTGGACAACCTCTTGGGTGTTTTCATCCTTTTGCTACCCATTTTCTAGCCATAGCGATGAGTACTAAAGCTTTTAGGTTACTGAGGAGTAACTGCGTAGTGGTAAGTTATGTTCTTGTGTTTGTTAATCTTTTAGTAGACGTTATTTAAGTTCGATGCCTTTTGTTTAGAGCTCTGAGGAAGTTGAGAGATTAAAGGCAACTTTGGAGAAAGAACTCACCGAGGTGAGAAGTGAGATGAGGCACAAAAGTGACCTACTTGCTGCTATAGAGGAGAATG
The DNA here is from genome assembly GCA_024138025.1 of Combretum micranthum. NCBI lineage: Eukaryota > Viridiplantae > Streptophyta > Magnoliopsida > Myrtales > Combretaceae > Combretum > Combretum micranthum. Next base: position 732,365 of record JAMXBD010000422.1, read on the forward strand.
AAAGGTTGCAGAAAGAGATGAGAATAAGATATTGCATTACTAAGCTTGGTTAATTCTCCTTGGTAAAAGGTGTTTGTACATGGTCTTTGTGAGCTCGAGTTGAGCCAGGGGCTACACGATCTACCTTCAGACATCTTCCTTCATCTACTCGTGTCTTAAAGAAGTATGAGTTGGGTAATAGGATGTCATGTGCACTCACGAGGTGTTGCTAGTAGCTCTTATTGGTTCTTGGAGGAATTGGGTCTTCGGTATGCATTTAGGGTCAATCTCAAGCTGTGGGATCATTCTCTGCTGGAGGCATTATCCCCGATAGTGTCGTAACATGCCGATGGTCCCTTCTAGGTGATCCTCTATTAAACCTGATGGTTGGGAGGTGCTCCATCATGCACTAGCAGGTTGTTCTTCCAAGTGTAGGTTCCTTAACCCTTACTACTCTATGATTCTAGCTTGAAGGAGGGTACTAGAACATTCATTTTCAACATTCTTGTGCATGAGCTCCAGGATATACCCTAGGTCTAGGAAACCGACAACATTTACAATGGTAGTTAATTTAAGGTAGGGTAGCTTAAGAACTTTGTCATCTGGTGGAGTTGCTAAGTGATAGTTAGGTCAAGTTGGTTTTTACTCCATTAAGGTATCAACATAGTGGTTACTAGAAGTTACTTTTGCTATGGGTTTTCTTTTTACTAAGAAGGTTAGGGTTTATAAGGGGGTTTTGTGAAGAACACGATTCGAAAGAGAAAAAGAAGGAATAAGAAGGTTCCCACAACGGTGCTACATGTTGCACGTTGATTTCATCGGTAGAGATAGGCTCTAGTAAATACAGAAAAGTGGTCAAAGGTATGACAAGGGGTTGCTCGATGCAACCACTTTGACGCTTGAGTTAGTCCATAGGTCCTTCCTTATCTAAAGAATATTCACTTCTATGAAGAGAAGTTGGCTTTCCTTTTCTAGAGGAAAAGGTTACTTACAGTTCTTAGGGTCATATCAGAATGGGTCCACCAAATCTTTTTAGCTAGGGTAAATCTCTACGTGGTAGCTAACTTGGCACCCAATGTAACAGAGGTACTCTTGCAAGAGAGATGTGATTGCATGGAGTGTGGCCAAGTAGGTTATGTTACCCCCCTCTCGAGTGCTGAGTTGGTTTTCTTTTTACTAAGAAGATTGGGGTTTATGAGGGGTTTTTGTGAAGAAGATGATCCGAAGGTGAAGAAAGAAGCAGCAAAGAGATTCCCACAAAGGTTGCCACATGTTGCATGAACTGATTTTGCCGGTAGAGATAGACTCCTACAAACACAGAAAAGTGGGAAAGGCATGCCAAAGGGTTGCTTGGCACAACCACTCTAACACTTAAGTTAGTTCGTAGGTCCTTCCTTATCTAAAGAAATTTCTATAAAGAGAAGTTGGCCTTCCCTTTCCCTAAAGAGTAAGGTTATTTACAGTTCTTAGGGTCATACTAAAATGGGTTTGCCAAATCTTTTCTGCAAGGGCGAATCTCCACCTAGTAGTTAACCTAGCACCCGAGGTGATGGGACCTAAACTGGAGAGTTGTGACTTATGGAGTGTTGTTGAGCAGGTTATGTCCCCACCTCCCAGTCCTGAGGTAGGATTTGAGTGTCTCATAGTCACTGTGTCTATGTAAATTAGTAAAGGTTGCTCATTCATTGAGCCTAGTCTTGCAGAAGCAGCTTAAGGACAAGCTTGGTGTATTGTCCTGAGATCAAGTTCCCAAAGAGGTCGTCCTCTGTCCTCTATAATTGGTAGCTTCAATGGTATCTCAAGTTTCCTTACTAGGTTGGAACCTGAGCCATTGTTTTGAGTGGGCCCTTCTTAGACTAACAAGACTGATCGTTCTTAGGCCTTAAGGTCCATAAGGACCGAGTGGGTCATGGCTTATGTTCTACTGTCAACAGGTGTACTACATAAGAATGTGGGGCCACATGTCCTAGGTCTCATACTCCTATTTAGTATACCTTCAACGGAGAATGTTGTCAAAAATAGGTGATTTTTTTTTTTTTGGAATATGTGTGAGAAAACCAAACAACTCTGCCATCATTTTCTTTAAGGTAATGAATAGAGGATGAAAAGCATAAGATGGATAAAAAGCATAAGACTAGTTAACATTGATTACAAAAGTCTTCCTCGGTCATTTTGATATCAAATCTACAGGGAAATTGAAGAACGAATTCGAAAACATTCAAATATCTCTTTCAATTTTATATCAATATATTATACCAAAGACCAAATGCCTCTCAAAGTCTTTTATATTGTGAGTGAAATAACTTTCACTTTCTTTCCTTTGCTCCTTTTCCATAAAAAAAAAAATAATTCCCTTAGATATTAGTCTAACCATAGTGGAATGATTAAATATATTGCCCAATTATATTTAATTTGTGGAGTTAGGTCTTCATTTAAATAATTTGAGAATATATATGGAAAGGTCATTTGTCCAAACCCATTTCTAATTTAACATTTTGATTTTCAGCTCTACTTTTAACATTTGGAAATTGTGAAATCTTTTCAAACCCAAATATGTCAACATTTTATTCTATTTAGACTTTGCTATTTTGTACATTTGAAAAATATATTAGAAAAAATTTTATACTTTTTGTTAAGGATAATGACAAAAAATGGTACCTGAAATTTCACAAAAAAAATAATAAGGTACCTAAAGTTTGATTTTGAACAATTTGGTACCTAAATAAAATTTTATTGAGTTTTTTCATACCTGAAGTTTAGTTTTGACAATTTTAGTACCTAAACAAATTTTTCATAGATTTTTTTTATACCTCATTTTACTTGTTTTATGTGTGAAAAAAGTCAACGAAAACTTTATTCTGGTACCAAAATTGTCAAAAACTAACTTCGAGTATGAAAAAACTCAATGAAAACTTTGTTTTAGTATCAAATTGTTCAAAATCAAACTTTAGGGTACTAATTGTTCTAACTTCGAGTATGAAAAAACTCAATGAAAACTTTGTTTTAGTATCAAATTGTTCAAAATCAAACTTTAGGGTACTAATTGTTCTTTTTGCGAAAGTTCAGGTACCATTTTTGTCATTAATCCCTTTTTGTTATCATGGAAAAAAAAAGCCACTATGATAGATATCAACGATAATCACACAAGGTATTAAGCAATACTCCATTTATCGATTGCACCCATAGCACGAAATCAACAATATACCTAATAGAAATAGATCTCTTCCTCTCTTCTCTAAAACACCATGTATATTGCTCTTTAAACTCTTTAGATCACATATATTCCGTAAGAAATGGGTTAATGCCATAAAAGGTAATGAACTTTAACAAAAATTTGCAATTAACTACTTGGACTTTGAGTTTGATCAATCCAATATCAGAGTGTACTTCTCATGGTTACTAGCTCCATCAACTGCATTAGGTAGCCAAATATTTTGACCAATCAACAATTGACACATGTCAATTTTCGATTTAAAAGAGCACTTTTCTTAATCTATGCAAAAACGACTAAAATATATGAAAAAAAAAAGTAAAAATAGATATTAAAAATTAAAAAAAAAAGAAATAAAAAATAATAAAAGAAAGCTCTAGTAGTATAGAGGAGGTTTAATATGTGGTGAAGTGAAGTGACTATTTTTAGGTGAGGTGATGGGTTAAAGAGAGAATGGTGGTAGAGAGAAAAATCATTAGAAGCGTTATTCAATGGAGTTTCAAAGAGTGATTGAGGTAGAGAGAGAAAACTCCGGTAGTGTTTTCTAATGGAGAGAGAAAGCTCCAATGGATTTTTAGAGAGAGAGAGAGACTGGGTAGAGAGAGATTGGTGTCAATTTTCTTTTCTCTTCTACTTTTTCTTTCTTTCTTTTTAATTTTTATTTCTTATTTTTTAAAATATTATTTATGCATATACTAAGATTTTTTTATTATTTTAAATTGAAATCGTGTTACTTATAGTCGTTTGAAATATCCCACTTCTTATGGAGTTGACCAAAGGTAGTATAAGTAAGCATAAAAGGTCAATTAGGAACTAAGTAGGTCTAATTCAATGTGAAATTAGCTAATTGCACAATTTGTACGATTTCAATTATCTTTACATTAAATCCACAAGAAACCCTACAAAAACTAAAAGACTAAGTATAAAAATATATCGATTAGACAAACACAAGAAAAATACGACTTGAAGCAAATGCATCCTACAGACCATTATACCATGACAAATCAATTCAATATAATATCTTCCATACTTGATAATTCTCCATTAACCCACTTTTTCTTTAATAACTGCCATACTCTTCTTTTGGCTCTTCACTCATGGCAATAATTGATAAATTCTTCAATAATATTCAAAATCTTCAAAACATAATCTATTATCTTGATTCTTCACTTCTTTCTCTTAAACTCCTAAAATAAAAATAATACCCAATTAAATAAAGAAACCAATCAATATTTTTTTATTTATATAAAAATTATGCAAAAAAATCCCTCATAAGATAGACGTAAAAATGATTCATAAAATTTCACTCCCCCTCCTTCCCTCCTTAAGCTTTTGCTTGTCTTCAAGAAAACAAAATAGTTTTTTTTTAATTCCTTTAAGGAAAATAGCAATTATGATCGATCTACGAATGCATTCCACTTAAAAGAAAAATATCAATCTACATCTCAGCATAAAGAACAAATTCTTTGCAGCATTTGTTCTATAGCATAAATTCATTCTAATCAGTTTTAAAATTCATTCTACTCACTTGAAGGACCAATAACAATTATGATCAATCTACCAAAACATATTCATCATATATTACAATTCAGTAGTACTGAAATTTTAAAAATCAATCTATATAAAGTTAACATCCGCTATTTAATTAAAAACTAACAAACCTAAAATAAGGAGTGATGTACTAATTAAGAAATAAAAGCTTGCATTTTATCAAGTTTAGTATAGAATCAAATATCCCTGAACAAATACATCTTTAACTTAATATTCTATTCTTCACATAGAAGAAGAAATATAAATTATGTTAGGGAAAAGTCGCTTATTAAGTTACTGTCACGCCCCAAAGGATACCCTAAACGCGACAGTCCACCACACCCGATGTTTAAACTTAAGTATGACGACCTTAGTCATCCCATAAGTTTACATATCGAGCGTAAGATGTACTTACACAACTTTTAGGATCACACTTTGATTCGAGTAGTCTTAAGAAAGCATTCATAGCATTAAGAATATAAATCACAACAAGATAAATAGTTAAGTTTTACAAAAGCCAAGGGGTATGCCCCGCCAAAATAATAGGTCTACACCATTTAGCTCCAATTACATATATCTGAATTACATTAAAGAGATTTTCTTAGAAGTCCACGCTATACTAGGTCCCGACTTCTTCAAAAGCTCCTTGATCCAATGATATACCTGCACAAAGTGTCCTCTCGGAACAACCCAAAAATAGGGACACTACAACAAAACTATTAGGGTATAAGCTAATTGCTTAGTGAGATTCATTTTCCAAGTAATATACTCGATCAAGCTAAATATCTATACAAGCAAGTTATAATTAAGCAACCATATGAATGCACAAGCAAATGAGCAAGCAAGCATATGACTTTCCGGTAGTCATATGTGAATGGATTTACGCCCTCCATTCGGGGTTTGGGGTAGTTCATAAGTCATGCAACTACAGTTCCAATGTTGGTCCATAAGACATGCAACCATAGTTTCATTATTTGAATGGGGTGGTCCATAAACATGTAACCCTAGTCCCATTAATTAAAGACCCGCTGCCTCCTGAATACACCTTTGTCCCACCAAAGGCATACTCGACAATGATATGTGACTCACTACGTGATATGCATGTACAGTTTATTCATATAATCATGGTATATTAATTAGATAATTTAGAAGTGATCATACAGATTTCAACACACTCAAATCTATACTAGCTCATACAAGGTTATTGCAACAAATCTTGCCTCGATATACTTATCGTTCATTCATGCAAGTTTAGATCACCATTCAATCACAATTTTATCTTTTCCTAAGTCTAATGCCACTACTACTACAAGCACACCTAAGAGCATAATTAATTAAGAAATGAACTCACTTGTCCATGTAGTGAAATCCACTAGTCGTAATAGTCCTCGGGAAGTGGTAACCCGTCCTCCAATTCACCTAAGTACAAAGAATACCCTCAATGAGTATCTCTTATGAAGTTCTATTAAACTTAACAATTTTATTTACTAAGTTCGTCAATTTTCGCCTAGGTTGAATTCTTAACTTAAAAAGGTCATATCTAACTCATTTTAACTCGGATTAAGCTTATAATATACCGATTTCTATCTACTTCGAAAGAGCTATCTATTTCCAAAGTTAATTCAAACTTTTAAGGTCATCTAAGGGTCGAAAACTTACTGTACAGTAGGGTTGCGAAAATCCAAGATTTGGACCTTTGTGAAAAATTGTCATATCTACTCTATTTAACTACTTAGATTAACTTATTTTAGTCCTAACTTGCAAGGAGGTTCTCAAAACAAAATTAAGAGATTACACACTTATCTAATCCCAAACATAAAGTTCAAAAGAGACTTCTAAGAATCCATTTTTTAAAACCGAAATTTGGAATTGAAACTCATTGTCTTAATTTGAGTAATTCCTTTACCAAAACTTACTTAGTTCAATGAAAGAAATTTTCCTGTATTATTTATCATCAAGGCATTCCATTTTCCATGTAAAATACTTGTTTTGAGATCTAAAAGAAGGTTTTCAAAATTGGTCTCCCCTTAATTACGAATTTTCTCTTTGAAGTTTACAATGAAAACAAGACCTAAATTTTGTCTTTTACAAAGCTCTTGATTTAAGCAATGCTTTTTAGGAAAACTCATTTAAACTTATGAAAATTCATTCCTTAAGATATATATACCAAGAGCCCTTTATATTTTGTCTAAATCTTCATTTTAAAGTTAGATAATGGGTTCCAAAAATGGGTCTTGGTCTAGATCCGAATTTTCATAAATTTATTTTGAACATATCTCTTAAGAAAATTCATCAAAACTCATGAAAAACAACCCATTACATATTATATCTTAAGAACCCTTCATTTCTTGAATAAAATCCTCATTTTTGAGTTGGAAAACATGTTTTTATTTTAGATCTTTGTCTTGATCCGAAAATACAATTTTTGTTTTTGAAAATCAACTTTGATTCTTGTAAGATGAAGTCTTGATGATATACATCCATCAAACCTTCATTTTCTCCACAAAAACTTCCATTTTAAGACTTGAAAGGGGGTTTTTAAAATGCTGCCTTGACAAGTTACGAATTTACTTTTTCATTTAAACTCAAATCTAAGATCTACTCAAAATAACCATGAACACATAAGAAAAACTTGGCAGTAGGTCATAAACTTCTAGATCTACACAAAAACATAACTAAAGCTTGGTAAAACTCTAGATTTACAAGTTATCAAAAAAAAATAAGAAGATAAACAAGCCTTCAAGATAACAAATATACTAATAACAAAAAGAGATCATCAACAAGAGGAGTGTTTCAATTTTTTTATCATCATCATCCATAGCTTTTTAAGCTTGTGGAATATCCTTTGATGCATGAAACACCCATAATATCATCCTACAACAGCCTGTGGAAGTTAAAAGAGGATGATTACCTTAAATATTTGCAAGAAAAGTGTGTATGAGTAAGGAAAGAAAATAGTGGCAACTTGTTCTTAAGAAGAACAAAGCAAAGAAGAAGAGAAAGGAAAGGGAAAAAGAGAGAGGAAAAGTGTAGGGTTTGTAAAGGTGAAAGAAAGAAGGAATGAGATACTTAAATAGAGAGTGGAGTGTATTAATAAATGATAAAAAAAAATAAAAACCAAGGCAGCTGCAAGGGGGGGGCTAGCGTGAATTCAAGTAGTGTAGGGGAGTGTGTGTAGTTTGATTTTAACTTGTATGTTTGAAAGTGTAACTAATTGCTTCCATTTCTAACTAAAAGAGACTTTAATATATCAAATAAATGATTAAAAATAAGGAAAATGTAAAGACCCGTTCCTCTAAATCCCGAGACTTAGAGTACCGAATCCCCAACCACATATAATGTTTTCACATTATATGTAAGGTTGTCTTAAAACTAACAGTTTATGAAAATTGTTTGATCAAAACCACTATACTTTGTAGAGAACTTTTTAAACAAAACAAGATTGCTAACAAAAGCAATCTATACATACATTTACATCACATAAACATCGTTTAGTGCCAATACAAGACACTACAAAAATTACATGTTTTCTTAAAACATAAGAATCCTAGAGGATCTTAAGTTCATTACAAAAAAAAATAGGCTTAACTAACAAGCCTTCTATACATAACTTTTCCTTAGCAAAAATTCCTTCCAAAGGTCCAGGGTGATGGATCCTATTCGTCCCACTCATCCAGAAATCTCTTGAGATCAGACCCATAGCCCAAGTCATCATAAAACTCGTCTCCAATACCTGCAAAGCAGCAAAAGTGAGCCAGAGGCCCAGTACACAACAACCAATGCAAAACAAATCATCAAGTCAATGTAATGCATCATTAGGCGGTGATTATCTTTATTACACTTTCTTTCACAAAACAACAAGAGGGTATTCAAACCCCGGTCACACTTCGGGAATTCAGGGATCCTGAGTAACAGCAGCTGCTCAGGGGGTTGATATAAGCAGTCCGAATACTTATATCTCCTATATCTATTTCATGAAGATAATAGCTTCATTTAGGGTTTAAAAGCCGTTGCCCGACTCTACTTAAACTCAGTCCATAACATGAGCCTAGTTCACAAGTTCCCATAAACTTTGAACTAAATCATGGTATTTCCCCTAAGTTTAAGCAAACGTTACACAGATACTATTCCCCCCTATCGGCTACCCACTTAACCAAAAAGAATCACTATTGCATCATAGCGTACCATTGCATCATGGTAAAGTCATTGCATCATGACTTGGTTAAGTGCCTAACTAACATGTCATTGCATCATGACAGGTTTGCTGCTCCTCGGACCAGATTAAACAACGTATTAGACATCCAATTCATTCAAATGTTAAGTCAAATCGGTTTAAATCAGATTAGGAATGCCTATTCCTAGCAATCATCAAACAAATTATTGCGTACCTGAACCCATTAGTATATAACTAGGATCTCTCGGTGATGAACTAACCGAAGAATCCTTAACTGTAATAGAAATATCACAATAATCAATAAATCAACAATTATAGATTTCATTCTCACAATTATACACATATTATATCTATATATCACAATTAATCAAAGAAATCTTAATAATTGAATACAAAGTCATAAATAAGCATTTGAAGGTCCTATTATATCGCAAATCGCTTAATAAATACTCAATTGCTCAAATAACAAACTTTGGAAAATTTTAGAAAAAGTTTCTAAAATTCAAAAGGACAGGGTATAAGCCGGCAGCCAAAGCCGGCGGCTTTGAGCCGGTGCTCGATACTCTGAAAATCAACACTGCCAGCGCTGGCAGTGTTCAAGGATACGACATCAGCCTTTTTATCCTACGCCGGCGGCCTTGAGCCGGCGTAGAATCCAAAACCCAAAATTTCAAAAACGTCCAGAGAGGTCTAAGCCGTCCGCTTACCTAGATAAGCGGGCAGCTTTGACACATACGCCAGCGGCCTTGATTCTCGCTGCAGCGTACAATATGAAAGAAAGAACGCCGGCTGACTTTTCCAGCGAAAGCCGGCGGCGTTCAGCCAGCCTTAAGAAATTTGAATCCAATGCTGCCTCTAAGCCGGCGGCATTGAATTCGCAGGTGCCAGTGTACGTTTTAAAAACAGGCTTAAACGAAAAACTCAAATCCCCTGTTTTTCCACTTTGCAATATTCAATTCTAAAACACTTTAAAACCTTCCTCAACTACATTTCCAACTTCATATACTCACTCCTATCTATACTACTCAATCCTAGCAATTCACAACAAGAAATCAACACAATTAAACACTTCAAATTCCACTTCAATCCATTCTAAATTTCCTACATAATTCCTCTTCACATCCTCCTAATGCTTCCTATCACTTCTACATAACATGCACATCCTCATGATAAGATCATATTTTATACAAATCTGATGATCAAAAGAGCTAGAATGGATATTTGTTTTGATTAAATTTTATGTTTCAGGACTAATTTGGATAAAGAAATCAAAACAAAAATTTGAATCAAAAATAGGAAAAATTGAATTCAAGGCGGCGGCAATTCACCATTCAAAGCCCCGGCGTTCAGACGGCTTACATCCAAGGCCGTTGCAGCACTGCCAGCTTTGCCAGCAAAATTCACAACATTCAAAGCCGCCTCAAAGCTGCCGGCGTAGAAGATGAAGCAGCCAGCGTACATGAAGGCCGGCAGCTCAGAAATGAAACATCACCAGCTTTGAAGCAGTTACATTATAAGCCGGCACTTAAGCCGCCGGCTTTGAGGCAGCGTACATCATAGATCTGAAGCGACATGAAGATGTCCAACGCTTGAAGGAAATTGAAGAGACAAATCTGTTGGAGTGTCTACGCCGGCATGAAAGCCGCCGGCTTTGGGACGGCGTTCGTTATAAATCAGCCCAACGCTTCATTTCTGACCATATACGCCGGCTAGATCTACATCTAAGCCGCCGGCGTAGAAGCGGCCTACATGTGTAACTGATATTGAAGGCTGCCAGTGCACTGCCTGCGCAAAGGATAATTCAAGATACGCCGCCTGTAAGCCGCCGGCGTAGGATCCATAACGGCCGGCGTACAATGTGAAACAGCAAAGTTCATTTAATGTTTTGCACGAAATTTTTCCTATAAATAGGGGGTCTTCCCTCACTTTCAGAATCATCCAATCATCAATTCCACAATCCAAGTAGCTCTAGAATACTTAGAACTAGGCATTTCATAGAGATTTTTGAAGAGATATTTGAAGTTATTCAAGAAGTTGCAAGTGAAGCTTTGGTATTTTGAATTGGTGATATCTAATCTTATTTCTTTTATGCAATTCATATATCTGAATATTTGATCATAATGAAATCATTTGCAATTTCTTATCTGATTTTTGAATCATCATCCATGAGTAGCTAAATTCTTTTTGTGGGAAGTTGATGAAGCTTTAAACATGCTAAAATGATCTTTGAATCCATGTTATAAGATAGTTAGAATCATGAAATATTCATATTGAATTCTGATTATTCATCATACTTTTGGTGTATAAGAATTCTAATAACTCGGAAGGGAAATTAGGGTTCATATGAATTCATAAATTGAGATTAAATTGCAATTGCGGAAGCGGCGGAGTTTAATCTAATTTAGAAATTGTCCATGAATATTAATGCAATGTTTTATGTTGATTTCTCACTAAGGAATTAGGAGATGTTAATATAAAGTATTAGTCAATTATAGAATCGGAAGGTTTATAATTGTAATTTTGATTCCACTAATAATTTATTTAGCGGAAGTTATTGAATTGTTTTGTGGTTTAAAAGGTTTTTAAACTCTGTTTTTAAATCTTGACAATTTCTTATGAATGTCATGAATCTAATTATCATTATAACATGACTTCAAGTTGATTGGCAATAGTTTAAAGTGGATTCTGCTCCTTCCCACATTTTTCCACCATATCCCTCTCTTTAAAAAGCTCATTGCATTCATATAGATAATTAATTAGATAATTAGTTTAATCTAATCATTTTAAAAAGATCAATTGCCTAGATATTAGTATTAGTTGATAATTGTCTAGTAGTTAATAATCTCCGTGGGATCGACACTTGACTCATGCTATATTACAATAGAAGGCCTAGTACGCTTGCTGAAAGATGCTTTAAAATTCAATACTAATTATAGCACATCAAGTTTTCTGGCGTTGCCGGGGATTTATTAATATTAGACTACTTCAGCTTTGCTAGTAGTTTAGGTTTGAATTTAGTTTGAAATTTTTCCTTTTCTCTTTGCAGGTTTTATGCGAAGAAGTAGAAGTGCTGAAATTCTACCTTTAGACCCTGAAATTGAAAGAACCTTGCATCAACAGAGAAGAAGGAACCAAAGAAGAGGAGCAATGGCAGAAAATCAAGGAAACAATGATAACAACAACCAGTTGCAACCAGCTGCTCCCGCTCCAAGGGCAATTCGAGACTATACAGTGCCTACTATTCAAGATCCCGCCATACGAATGCCCACTGTGGAGGCTAACAACTTTGAGCTTAAACCGTCCCTGATTCAAATGGTTGAGTCACATCAATTTGGAGGATATCCAAATGAGACGCCAGATGAACACCTTGCCAAATTTCTTCAATACACCAACACTGTCAAACTTAATGGTGTAAGAAACGAAGTCATCCGACTTCAGCTTTTCCCTTTTTCTCTTAGGGATAAAGCTTTGGCATGGTACAATTCCCAACCTCCAGATTCGATCACTACATGGAATGATCTGACAAAGAAGTTTCTGAAGAGATTTTTCCCTCCAGCAAGGACCGCCAGGTTAAGAAATGAAATTTCCAACTTCACCAAATTCCCTGGAGAATCATTATATGATGCTTGGGAAAGATTCAAAGAGGCGGTCAGAAAATGTCCACACCATGGTTTACCCGATAATCTACTAATTGAAAATTTCTACCTCAGTCTTGATGAAGCTTTAAGGTCCTTAGTAGATGCTACATCGGGCGGATCACTGATGGGGAAAACATATGAGGAAGCTAGTGAGATTATTGAAGAATTAGCTTCCGCGGCTCATAATTGGAGTTGTGAAAGAACAAGATCTAAAGTAGCATCTTTGGAAGACAAAGAAGATATATCACAACTCAAGGCTCAAATGGCAACCCTCATCACTCAAGTAAGTAAACTCACAACTACAAATACTTCCAATCAAAAACAACAAGTGTTTTGTTGTGAGATTTGCTCAGGACCACACTCCTCTTTTGAGTGTCCGCATGGATCATCTTCAAATGATGAGCAGCTCAATTATGTGGGAAATTTCCAAAAGGGCAATTTTGGAAACACATATCATCCGAATATGCGAAATCATCCCAATCTGTCATATCGGAATGATGCCAATGTTCTAAAGCCACCACCTGGTTTTCAAGGACAAGGATTTGTAAGAAATGCCCCACCTCAACAGCAAATTCAATCATCCACTGATGCATTACTGAGGGATTTCATTGTCACTACAACAAACTCACTCAACAATCAGAATGCAATCATTCAAGATTTGCAAGGGAAGCTCCATCAACTTGCACAACAAGTGAGTAATAGACCATCTGGGTCTTTACCAAGCAACACGGAGGAGAATCCCAAGTCTGTAAATGCAATCACCCTGAGAAGTGGTAAGGAGATTGCTCCAGTTGAGGAGACTATCAAAGATCATGAGGAAAAAGATCAAGAGGAAATTCCACCACAAAACAACAAAGGGAAACGAAAGGTGGAGGATACTATTCAAAAACCACCTGAGGTGAAATCATATGTTCCTCCCCCTTTCTTCCCCCCTTTCTCGTACGGAGGGGGGCACGGATCGGCTTCTATACCGTGAACCGGAACCGGACACGTCACGCACGCGGATCTGTGATCGAAACCTGGCCGCTATTTCGTCTTTCTTTCACTTCTCCCTCTCCGGTTCGGGAACGACCCGTTTCGCGCTACCCGGGCCGTCCTCCGACCGAGAGCGGGGTGGCACCGCCGGTCCCGTCGGAGGAGAAAACAACGGAAAGGAAAGGAAAAACAATAGGGGAGGAGCAAAATAGAATAAAATAGACGAAAAAGGTGATACCGGGCATATAGTTGTGGATATCCAAATCGTTTTCGTGCGGACAGCAAAGCTACCTCCCCGTTCACGGCGCTTGACATGCCGCAGTCACCGGCGCGACGAAATGATGCCCAAGACCACCGATCACGAGTTCGAATGGACTTTTCCTTGGAGCGAGACTCGTTCCCTCGGTAATGCGGGGCTGTTTCTCCCTTGTCGATCTCTTTCCACCCTCCATAGCGCTCTGCAGCTTAATACTGCTGGCCTTAGTAGACATCGAATGCGCGATTGCTCATGAATGAACGGGGCATCCCGAGCGAAGCCTTCAAAAATTCGGACGAGTGACTTTGCACTTCCGGATCCCGTAGGCAATCCAGGTCCGAAATTCACCGTCAAAACAAAAAGTCACCCTGAGAAGTGGTAAGGAGATTGCTCCAGTTGAGGAGACTATCAAAGATCATGAGGAAAAAGATCAAGAGGAAATCCCACCACAAAACAACAAAGGGAAACGAAAGGTGGAGGATACTATTCAAAAACCACCTGAGGTGAAATCATATGTTCCTCCCGTCCCTTTTCCAGGAAGATTAAAGCAACAAAGACTCGATGAGCAATTTTCAAAATTCCTGGATGTTTTTAAGAAGCTGCACATTAACATTCCATTCTTAGAAGTAATTCAAGGAATGGCTTGCTATGCCAAATTCATCAAGGAATTGCTGTCCAACAAAAGAAAGATTGATGGAAACGTGATACTCACTGGAGAATGTTCCATGATCCTACAAAAACAAACACCCTGTCTGCCCACTAAACTTTGAGATCAGGGAAGTTTTACTGTTCTTTGCACCATTGGTGATTGTTATTTTGATAAAGTTTTAATTGATTCTGGTGCAAGTATCAACTTAATGCCTTTATCGGTATTTAAAAAACTAAGACTTGGAGATCGCAAGGATACACATGTAACCTTGCAACTTGCTGATAGAAGTATAAAATACCCTAGGGGTATTGTAGAAAATGTCCTAGTTAAAGTTGACAAATTCTTTTTCCCTGTGGATTTTGAAGTTCTAGACATTGATGAAGATAGGGAAGTTCCCATGATCTTGGGCAGACCGTTCCTTGCAACAGGAAAAGCACTAATTGATGTGGAACAAGGGCAGCTTACATTACGGGTGATGGATGAACAGGTTACTTTCAATGTCTATGAGGCAATGAAGAAATTTGATGATACGATGCCTGTTACACCATCAATACCATTGATGAGCTGGTTTCTGAATCACTTGAGGAACAAACTGGTGTGGAGACTATGGAGTCCGTCTTGAAAGACGTGGACAATTGGAGTGATGATGAAGAGGATGAAGAAATACTGGAAGATGTACCAATGATCAAAACCAGATATTATGAATCTTGGGTACAAATGAGCAGAAGCAAGTTCCGTCTTTGATGCAGCCACCGACCTTGGAACTGAAACCACTTCCTGATCATCTGAAGTATGCTTTTTGGAATTGGCGATACTTTGCCAATCATCATTTCATCTGCATTGACAAATGAACAAGAACAACAGCTGATTGAAGTGTTGAAAAAGCACAAAGAAGCAATCGGATGGACCATTGCTGACATTAAGGGTATTAGCCCTATGATTTGCACTCACAAAATCCTTATGGAAGCTGAGTGTAAACCTACAGTTCAACCACAAAGGAGACTTAACCCGACACTTAAAGATGTTGTCAAGAAAGAAGTTTTGAAGCTACTTGACGCAGGTATCATCTATCCTATCTCTGATAGTAAATGGGTTAGTCCGGTTCAAGTAGTACCAAAGAAAGGTGGTATGACTGTAGTGAAGAATGAGCAAAATGAATTGATTCCTACTCGTACTGTGACTGGGTGGAGAGTTTGTATTGATTACAGAAAATTGAATGATGCCACCCGAAAGGATCACTTTCCACTTCCCTTCATTGATCAGATGTTGGAGAAACTTGCAGGGCATGACTATTACTGTTTTCTTGATGGATATTCTGGATACAATCAGATTTCTATTGCACCCGATGATCAAGAGAAAACAACATTCACTTGTCCTATGGCACATTTGCCTTTAGGAGAATGCCCTTTGGACTTTGCAATGCACCTGCTACATTTCAGAGGTGTATGATGGCTATATTCTCTGATATGCTTGAGAATTTTATCGAGATCTTCATGGATGATTTTTCAGTCTTTGGAAAGTCATTCGATCTTTGTCTTGAGAATTTAGCCTCGGTTTACAAAGATGCAAAGATACCAATTGATCTGAATTGGGAAAAATGCCACTTTATGGTTAGAGAAGGGATAGTGTTGGGTCACAAAATTTCTGCGAGAGGAATTGAAGTGGATAAAGCCAAAGTGGAGATTATTGAGAAGTTACCACCACCCACGACTGTTAAAGGAGTCAGAAGTTTTCTTGGACATGCTGGCTTCTACAGACGATTCATCAAGGACTTCTCCAAAATTTCCAAACCTCTTTGCAACCTTCTGGAAAAAGATGCGTGTTCAATTTTGATGACAATGTTTGCAGGCATTCAATTTATTAAAGGAAAAGCTCATTTCTACACCAGTAATCATTGCGCCAGACTGGGAGCTTCCTTTCGAACTCATGTGTGATGCCAGCGACTTTGCAGTTGGAGCGGTACTTGGTCAGAGACGAGGTAAGATCTTTCATGTTATATACTATGCAAGTAGAACACTAAATGAGGCCCAGAGAAATTATGCCACTACTGAGAAAGAGCTTTTAGCTGTTATCTTTGCATGTGATAAATTTAGGCCTTATCTGATAGGTTCTAAAGTTGTAGTATACACTGACCATGCAGCTCTCAAGTATTTGTTTGCTAAAGCTGATGCAAAACCTAGGTTGATTAGATGGGTTTTACTACTGCAAGAATTTGATCTTGAAATTAAAGATAAAAAGGGAACTGAGAATGTTATTGCTGACCATTTGTCTAGACTTGAATCTGATAGTTTAGACATTCCCATCAATGAAAGTTCCCTGATGAACAATTGCATGCAGTAGAGATTCTAGATTTGCCATGGTATGCTGATATTGTGAATTATTTGGTTAGTAAGATTATCCCATATGGTTTCATATCCTCAAAAGAAAAAGTTTTTGCATGATGTAAAATACTATTTTTGGGATGAACCATATCTGTTCAAAAAATGTGCTGACCAAATAATTAGAAGATGTGTACCTGAATCTGATCAGCTTAGCATTTTAGAACACTGTCATTCAAAGAAGCAGGGGGACACTTTGGTGTTCAAAGGACTGCAGCAAAAGTGTTATCATCTGGATTTTATTGGCCTAACTTGTTTCGTGACTGCAGGAATTTCATTATGTCATGTGCTCAATGTCAAAAGACAGGTAACATTTCTAAACGGCATGAATTACCACAAAACAATTCTGGTAATTGAGCTTTTTGATGTTTGGGGGATTGACTTTATGGGTCCTTTTCCCTCATCTTTTTCAAATAAATATATACTTGTGGCAGTTGATTACGTTTCAAAATGGGTGGAAGCTGTTGCTTTACAAACAAATGATGCCCGAGTAGTTTTAAATTTTTGAAAAAGAACATTTTTACCAGATTTGGTGTGCCCAGAGCTATAATTAGTGATGGGGGGTCTCATTTTTGTAACAGGCAATTTGAAAAACTTTTGGCAAAATATGGTGTTACACATAAAGTGACTACCCCCTATCATCCACAAACAAGTGGGCAAGTTGAAGTTTCCAATAGGGAGATAAAAAGGATTTTGGAAAAAACTGTTAATGCATCAAGAAAAGATTGGTCTTCAAAATTAGATGATGCATTATGGGCTTACAGGACTGCTTTTAAAACCCCTATTGGAATGTCCCCATATATGCTTGTTTTTGGTAAATCATGTCATCTTCCTGTAGAACTTGAGCACAAGGCATATTGGGCCATAAAATTTCTTAACTTTGATGAAAAAGCTGCAGGTAAAAACAGATTGCTCCAATTGAATCAGCTGGAAGAATGGAGAAATGAGGCATTTGCTCGTATCTATAAGGAACGAGCAAAGAAATGGCATGATAGGAACATCATCAAACGAGAATTTTTTCCTGGACAAAAAGTTTTACTTTACAATTCTCGTTTGAAGTTGTTTCCTGGAAAATTACGGTCAAGATGGTCGGGACCGTTTGAGATTGCAAGAGTTTTTCCATATGGAACGGTGAATTAAAAACTGAGGATGATCGGACTTTTAAAGTGAATGGGCAACTGCTCAAACATTATTTTGAGGGGAAAATCTTGACAGTACTACTACTGTCATGAATCTCAAAGAACCATGATCAGGTCAGGAAAGTCGGGCTAAGCGACTTTAAACTAAGCGCTTCTTGGGAGGCAACCCATGTCTAATTTTAGAATTTTTATTTGTTTTGTTTTTTTTTACTAACTTAGTTATTAGTGTGGCAGGTGATATAAAAAAAAAATTTGAAAAGGCTGAAGGCCGGCTCAAGGCTGCCAGCCTTGAGCAAGCTCTGAGAAAACAAGGAAGGCCGGCTCAACGCCGCCAGCTTTAGGCCGGCGTACAGGAGTAGGTGAGCACCGCAAAAGAGGCCGGCAGTGGAGAGGTGAAAGCCGCCGGCTTAGTTGCCAGCGTATGAAGCACAAGATTTAGGCCGGCTTGGGAAAGGTCTAGGCCGCCGGCTTACATGCCGGCGTTTGAATACAAAATTTACACCGGCAAGGGAAGGTGAAGGCCGCCGGCTTAGTGCCGGCGTATGTTGCAGATTTCTTGGTTTCTGAAAATTCCCGATCAAGGCCGGCATCTGGGATTTAAAGCCGCCGGCTTTTAGCCGGCGTATCCTCTTAAGCCGGCAGTGTAAATCGATAAGCGGCCAGCTTTGAGCTCTCGGTATGTAATTTTTCCATTTACACTGGCTGTAAGCCGCCGGCGTACATTGCAGAAATGCCGGCGTAAGTGCTTCAGAAGCTTATAACAGGTACGAATCCTCTCTCTCTTTTCCATTCTCTCATACTCGTTCTCCCTCTCTCACTCTCAATCAAC
This sequence comes from Combretum micranthum, assembly GCA_024138025.1. NCBI lineage: Eukaryota > Viridiplantae > Streptophyta > Magnoliopsida > Myrtales > Combretaceae > Combretum > Combretum micranthum. The sequence continues at coordinate 751,123 of JAMXBD010000422.1, forward strand.
AAGTTCCATCCCTTGATCATCAACCCACGTGTTTAGTCCATCTACCAAGTAAGTTTAATGATCTATGCTTAATCATTTGTATAACCAATATATTGCATTGATTATTTGGATCTGTCGATTTGGGTTTGATGATTATCCTTGATGTCGATATCGGTTATTGATGAATTTGATTGCTTGAATGACTTTGATATGCTATTGAAGTTACATTTCGTTCCATATATTGTTATTGCAAGATTGTAATGGATGATTCAAGATTGCTGCTCTGATCAAGAAATTAGGGTTCTTGAGATATTGAGGGTTTGAAATTTCGAAATTGGGGCTAATTGGAATTGATGAGACAGCCGCTGGATTAGATAGTTTTGATGTTAGATTAGTAACTCTAATTCTTGCATTGTGTTCAAATTTGCCCGGAATTGAACTTGGAATTTGAAATTGTGCTCAATTTTGATAGAAATTCTGTATGAAAATGTTTTTGGAACTTTAAAGGAAAATTTTTTGAAAAACATTTCTATTTGAAAATTTGAAAATTCCAACGTTCAATTCTGAGCTGGCAAGCCTAAGCTACCAGCTTTGATAGTATTATGCAAGTGTAAATGCTTCATTCAAGATTCTTAGCTCCACTAATTATATGCCATGATATAAAAATTATTTTAGTCATATTTTAGGCATAAATTAGAAATTCATTGAAATTGTGCATTCCTTAATACTAATTGACTTCAAAATATTTGCAGGAATGGCTCCAAGAAAAAAGAGACCAAGGTCCACAGACGCCTCTACATCGGGTTCAGAAAACCGAAATCTACTGTCTAGTCAGCAATATGCAAAAGACAGAAAGAAGAGGCTTATCAAGAATGACTTTTTGAATATCCAGTACTTAGACTGGTGCCTGCTGGATGAGTTCGGGATGGTAGATAGAATCAGGGAGATTATTCAAGATCCAGCATGGCTCAGACTGTTTGACCTTAGGGAGCCTGCTTACAAGAACTTGACGATAGAGTTCTTGTCCATAGTAAAACATATCCCAGACCGAGAGGAGTCCACTTTCTAGTTCCAGGCCTATGGACAGATCAGGGAAGTGAAATTGAAGCAGATAGGCCACATTATGGGACTGTATGATAGTGAGGAAGAAAACAGGACTTTACCCAACAGTTGGCCAGAGGACATGACACAGGAGGCCTATTGGTTCCACCTAGTTGGTCCTGAGAGATCAAACGAGCATTTTGTCCCATCCAAGTCACTGGCCACGACATTCCATGCTACCGAGCACAAGCTGCTCTACCATATTGTTACACACACCCTGAGCTGCAAGAAAACGAGTCACAGCAAGGTGACTACATTCGACATGTTTTACCTGTTTAGCCTTATTAGAGGCTACAGGATTGATCTCGGGGTGGAGGTGGCGAATTTCATATACCGGCAGGAGGAGGACTCGAGGTCTGGGTTGTGGAGGCTACATTACTCGGTTATTAAAGGGGATGAATATTTTTGAGCCTCCACAGGATGACAAGGTGTTTGAGTGCAAGAGGATTACATCTGCACCATTCAAAGGCTGGGGATTGCTGAAAACCCCCAGGCCAGCACAGCCACCAGTATTAGAGGAGGTCGATATCCAGGATATCTTTCCTGGAGATGCCCCATTTGAGATGCCATCCACATCTGCTCCTCCTCCTCCTGCAGGCACTTCATCAGCATATGGCATGGACCAGCTTAGGCTGGATGTTGAGGAGCTGAAGCGCCAGAGTCAGGAGCTCAGAGATAGTCAAGAAAAGGAAAGGAAGAAGAACAAGAAATTCAAGAAGACTATTGTCGAGCCTGGATTTTTCCACTTATCTTATCTGATTCATTTCTCTTAACCCGATTCATATTAAACCCGAACCCATTTAATATGAATCCTCGACTAGGGGTTAAGAGAAATTTTTAAAAAAAATTTTAGAGTCGCCACCCGATATAAATCGGGAAAAAATAAAAGCTAGGATCAATGGGTCGGTTGATCCTAACTTAGCTACTAGTCTGCGAAAATTTGATTTAAAAAAATCAATTTTTAAAAAACCAGATATCATGGATTCGGGGGCTAACCTATTAAAACCAAATCGGTTACCACTTTTGGAATTTTGAATTTCTAATCTATCCTTTTCATGCTCAAAAACTCAAATAAAACATTATGAAACAATATTCACAAATCACATTATTCATTTTTTTTTATTTTATGTGCTTTTCTTCATTTTTATTACATTTTTTAAGAATGTGAATATTAACAAAACATCTTATATTTACAAAATATTTATTCACAATATTAAAAAAACAAAAAAAAAACATTTTTTTTATTTTTATGTCGCCCCCAGGTGCCTACGTACTCGCTAATCGAGATCAGACAAAACGTAGTTCTTTTTAAAAAAACTTTAATTTGTTGGTCAATTTTAATTTTTTGAACTCTTTTCAATTTAAATTCATTAAATTTTGAATTTTCATGAAAAATCATTTTTGATGATCCTATGATCTAATCAATTGATTTTTTATTTATGAAAATACAATTTTTCTAAGCCCAAAAATCATTTTTTTAAAAAAAAAATTTGTTCTTTGGAAAATCCAATTTTATTATTTTTATTTATTTTTTACATTTTTTTATTTTTTATATTTTTTTAAAAAAATCATCACATAAATTCACAATATATCCAGAATATATTAAAAAATATTAAAATCATTTTTCATGCATTAAATATGCATTTTCTAAAGCAATTTATGTATAAATACACATTAAAAATATTTAAAAATATTAAAAATATCAAAAAATAAATTTATATAAAAAATAATTATTTATATGTTTCTGGATTTTTCTGTATTTTTCTGAATTTTTTTGAATTTTTTATGAATTTTTATGAATTTTTTACTATTTTCTGCTATTTTTTTATTATTTTCTGAAATTAATTATATAATAAACTATTAATAAAATAATGCGGATTAACCTGGACCGTTGGATGAAGCGGACGAAATCTGGAGCGTCGATCGCGTTGACCGATCTGGATCGTCTGATCTTGTTGACTCGATCTGAGCCGTCTGATCGCTTGATGAAATCTGGGCCGTCAGATCGCTTGATTAAATCTGGACCGTCTGATTGCTTGATGAAATCTGGGTCGTCTGATCTCTTGATTGAATCTGGGCCGTCTGATCTGCTTGATGAAATCTGGACCGTTGATCTGCTTGATCAAATCTGGACCGTCTGATCTGCCTGATGAAATCTGGACCGTCTGATCAGAGTTGACCGTTGACAGATGACCGACGACCGTTGACCGATGACCGACCGGGTTGGATTCGGATCTTAGGGTCGGATCTCGGAGCTCTGGCGGGTGAAGAAGACGATGACGCGACTTTTCGAGGCAGATTCCGGTGGCTCCGGTGGTCCTCGGCGGCTGGAAGCTTGTCGGCCCGACTCCTGCTGCGACGGCGCGTCCTTTGGTGGTGGTGGCGTTCACTCAGAATGGCGGCAAGGGGCAGCTCCGGCGGTGGTTGTACGGCGGCGTTAATGAACAAAATTTTAAAAAATTTTCAGAGAGAAATCCGATCAATTCGAACAAATCTAAGCACACTAAATCATCCAAATAAAGTTTCTAACATTGTTACAACACTCAATTTGGATTAAATCTAATCCAATCAATTCGAATTTGAAAAATTCGAATTCTATATCCTAAATTCAAGAATTTCGAATTGGCTTTGCTATGTATGTGTTTTCTTGAAATTGAATTGTGCCTTTTGATCCTAGGACCTCCTATTTATAGGTTGCAAGCTCAATTTTCAGTTTCGAACAGTTTCAAAAATGAATTGATTTTTGCCCCTTGATTTTTTTACGAATTTAATTAGAAAATCCATGATTAAATTGTTTGAAACTGATGAATTGATGATTGTTTTCATATTCCATGCCAGATTCATCCACTTAATTTTTGTAACTCGTCATTCATGTGCAATTGAATGCTTTATACATTGAATTTTGTAACTTTTTGGTTGTTTTTTGCACTAATCTTTCATATTTTGTAACCACTTTGCAATCCCATCATCAATTTTGACAATCAATGATGTTAAAACTGATGCAAAGTAAGGCAAAAGTCACATTTGAGGAAAATGAAAAGACAAAAATGATAAAAAAGGCAAAAATTTGCCTTTGCTAGGGTTTGAACCTGTGTCCTTGAGCTTGAGTGTGTGTTTGGGTCCATATGTTTAACCAACAGGCCATTTGGCCTGTGCCTTGATCACTTAGCCAATTTCATCAATACTTAAGGCTTTTGAAAAAAAAATTAGTTTAATTAAATTTTAAGCGTTAATTAATTGGGCAAAAATTGGGTGTCTACAACTATCTTTGAGGCATTGAAGACGGCTGTTTGCTGCATTAGCCCAGAGACAGGGGCTGGCATGAGATATCAGACTTCATCTAAGTCACATCACTCAGATAGGCTCAGTTCAGAGCATACACGGACAGCCAGCCCAAGAGACACTGCGAGACACACTCCTGAGGGTAGCAACAGACAGAGCCCGGGGCCAGAGAGCTAGAGACCTTACTAGCTCTCAATTTGATCTTTATTGCTTTTATTATTATTGGCCTGTATATTTGTTGAGTACCCAAGTTCCTGTGGGTGAACTCATTTATTATTTTTCTGCTTTTATTCCTGCTTTTATTTTGTTTTTGTTTTTCTTTTGTAGTGATTACAGGAAACAAGCAAAGCAAATCTCTTGCGATGCAAATTTTGATGACTATGAATCGACTGAATTCAAGGAAGTATCCAATTCATTTTTCATTCCTTTCCTATGTTTTTATTTGTCGCAAAATAGTGAGGACACTGTTTGGTTGAAGTGTGGGGGAAGGGATAGAATTGTATGAAGTATTGAAGTGATGAATATGATCTGTTGACTGTTATTTATATTGGAAAATCTCCACCTTGTATTTTTGGTTTGAAAGCAAATCATGAGGAAATTCTGCCAAAATTTTTTTCAAAAATCTCTTGAAATTTGAGATAGTACAAAGCAAAGAATGAAAATCAATGAAATTGACCTGTGAAAGTATCTTACTCACTTGCTGTTGTGATTGGTTTACTAAGTTAAAATTAAGTTGTAAAATCCTTAAGGAACAAGTTTACTTTATTTTTAACTTTGGAATTGGAAATTTAAGAGCTGGTCGAGTCCTTTTGTTGAAAAATAAACAGGTCTACTTCTTGGAAATTTTAGTTGGTATATATTCTTTGAATTTTAACACTTGGTGAAAGAGGTAGAAGAAAATTTTAAACTTAGTGATCCTTCATAAAAATAAGTCTTTGATATTATTATTGCATTCAAAAAGAAAGAGACAAGCATAGCCACTACTCTTCTGACTTGAAATTTTGAGTTATGAGTATCTGAACTTGAATGTTAAAGTGAGGAAGAGTTCTTAGGGGTATTTTGAAACCTGGTCACTTAGGTGATGAGCCTGGGATGTGCCGACTCAATGAACTCACTGTAACGAGAAGGGAAGAATGGCAAAAGTTCAATTCATGAGCTTTGAAAAAAACAAAAAGATGAAGGCAAAACCTCCCAAAAAGAAAATAAATGCTTGAGAAAGAAAAAGAAAAATGAATGCAAAATATGCAAAGGAAGGAGACTTATAATAAAGAAGGAGAAATTCTAAGGAAAAAGTAGATACCACATGCTTTCATTTTGTGTTACTTAGAATAATATATAAGCTAGAAATCCAATGAAGTTTAAATGAGTATTTTTCCTTAGTGGATTGAGTATTTGCTTTTGAATAGAATGTTCATTTGTTAAAAGTTGAGATTAAAACTTGTTTTGTTTGGATTAACTCCTAAATTTTGATTATAGTACTCTAATTGCAAGAAATTGGTATGGTTAGAGCTGTAGATACAAGAAAAACAAGTTAAAGAAATTGAGATTATATTGGAAAATTGTACTATCTATAAGAGATTTCATGTTGTTCTTCATTATTTTGCTTGAGGACAAGCAAAAGTTCAAGTGTGAGGGTTGATAAGATCGTATTTTATACAAATCCTGATGATCAAAAGAGCTAGAATGGATATTTGTTTTGATTAAATTTTATGTTTCAGGACTAATTTGGATAAAGAAATCAAAACAAAAGAATTTGAATCAAAAATAGGAAAATTGAATTCAAGGCCGACAATTCACCATTCAAAGCCACCGGCGTTCAGACGGCTTACATCCAAGGCCGTTGCAGCACTGCCAGCTTTGCCTAGCATAAATTTCCACACACATTCAAAGCCGCCTCAAAGCCCGGCGTAGAAGATGAAGCAGCCAGCATACATGAAGGCCGGCAGCTCAGAAATGAAACATCACTAGCTTTGAAGCAGTTACATTATAAGCCGGCACTTAAGCCGCCGGCTTTGAGGCAACGTACATCATAAATCTGAAGCGACATGAAGATGTCCAACGCTTGAAGGAAATTGAAGAGACAAATCTGTTGGAGTGTCTATGCCGGCATGAAAGCCGCTGGCTTTGGGACGGCGTTCGTTATAAATCAGCCCAACACGCTTCAGTTCTGACCATATACGCCGGCTAGATCTACATCTAAGCCATCGGCGTAGAAGCAGCCTACATGTGTAACTGATATTGAAGGCTGCCAGTGTACTGCTTGCGCAAAGGATAATTTCAAGATACGCCGCCTATAAGCCGCTGGCGTAGGATCCATAACGGCCGGCGTACAATGTGAAACAGCAAAGTTCATTTAATGTTTTGCACGAAATTTTTCCTATAAATAGGGGGTCTTCCCCTCACTTTCAAAATCATCCAATCATCCATTCCACAATCCAAGTAGCTCTAGAATACTTAGAACTAGGCATTTCATAGAGATTTTTGAAGAGATATTTGAAGTTATTCAAGAAGTTGCAAGTGAAGCTTTGGTATTTTGAATTGGTAATATCTAATCTTATTTCTTTTTATGCAATTCATATATGTGAATATTTTGATCATAATGAAATCATTTGCAATTTTTTATTTGATTTTTGAATCATCATCCATGAGTAACTAAATTCTTTTTGTGGGAAGTTGATGAAACTTTAAACATGCTAACATGATCTTTGAATCCATGTTATAAGATAGTTAGAATCATGAAATATTCATATTGAATTCTGATTATTCATCACTTTGGTGTATAAAAATTCTAATAACTCGAAGGGAAATTAGGGTACATATGAATTCATAAATTTAGCTTAAATTGCAATTGCGAAGCGGCGGAGTTTAATCTAGTTTAGAAATTGTCCATGAATATTAATGCAATGTTTTATGTTGATTTCTCACTAAGGAATTAGGAGATTAATATAAAGTATTAGTCAATTATAGAATCGAAGGTTTATAATTGTAATTTTGATTCCACTAATAATTTATTTAGCGAAAGCTATTGAATTGTTTTTGTGGTTTAAAAGGTTTTTAAACTTTGTTTTTAAATCTTGACAATTCTTATGAATATCCATGAATCTAATTATCATTATAACATGACTTCAAGTTGATTGGCAATAGTTTAAAGTGGATTCTGCTCCTTCCCACATTTTTCCACCATATCCCTCTCTTTAAAAAGCTCATTGCATTCATATAGATAATTAGTTAGATAAGTTAGTTTAATCTAATCATTTTAAAAAGATCAATTGCCTAGATATTAGTATTAGTTGATAATTGTCTAGTAGTTAATAGATCTCCGTGGGATCGACACTTGACTCATGCTATATTACAATAGAAGGCCCAGTACGCTTGCTGGAATAGATGCTTTGAAAATTCACTACTAATTATAGCACATCACCTCACATACTTATAAAACACATTCATAACTCATCCCAAGCATGAACAAACAATTAAGACAACATTTAGCTCATTCCAATGAAGAATTCATGTAATCACTTCAAGAAAGAAAAACAAAACAAAACAACAATCATAACTAAATAATATATATATATATATATATATATATATATATATACCTTGTCTTGAGGAAAACTTTGATTTTTAAACTTGATATTGACCTTGGAAATGGAATTGAAAGAGGAAGAAGAAAAGAAAGAAAGAAAGAAGAAGCAAAATTCGTATAAAATATTAGGGCTGCAAAAAGAGAGTTCAATTAAGCATAATTTGACTTTATACATATTCCAAATTTACCCTCTAAGGCATATACAACTTTAATGTGTAATTTAGGTGAATTTGAGTCTCATTTGGGCTTCATTTGGGCAATAATGCTAACTTAATTAAAGAAATCTCTATCAACTAACCTTAAACAAAATTAAAGTTGATTTATTAATCTAACTTAACTTAACATCTTAATGTACAAAAGACATAACTAATAATTTTATTACACACACACATTATATAAAACAAAGATATTAATTTCAATGTATACATGCAAAATAATATATTTTAAAGTACATAGCAACCATCAAACATGCTCATTCAATTCAACAATTTAAAATAAATAAATAAACACATGAAATTTAAATAGAATTGAAATCTAGGTCATTTCTTTCTTCCCTTCTTCAAGAAGTTTCGTCCCCGAAACTTAACTCACCTTCTTACTCAAAAAGTTCCGGATATTTCTATCTCATGACGCTTTCTACTTCCCAAACCGCTTCTCTTTTAGATTGGTTACTCCATTGGATCTTTACCATCGGTATGACTTTATTCCTCAATTCTTTGTCCATTTTCCCCAAAATTCTAATTGGCTTTTCCTCAGTCAAATCTGGTAGTATCTCTGGTTGATTTGTATCCAATATTGCTTCGGAATCGGATATGCATTTTCTAAGCTGAGACACATGAAAAACGTTATGAACACCTGATAAACTTGGTGGTAGCACCAATCTATATGCTAATGGCCCAATCCCTTCCAATATTTCATATGGCCCAATGTATCTTGGATTCAATTTGCTCCTCACACCAAATCTGAAAACTCCCTTAGTCGGGATATCTTGAGGAACACATGATCTCCAAGTTCAAACTCCAAAGGTCTTCTTCTCAAATTAGCATAACTTTTATATTGGTCTTGAGCAGCTTTCAATCTCTGTTTGATCATTTGAATCTTATCAACAGCTTATTGTACCAAAACAGGTCCAATCAACACTCTCTCGCCCACTTCATCCCAATGCAAAGGAGATCTACATTTTCTCCCATATAACGCTTCATACGGAGCCATTTGAATCGATGCTGATAACTATTATTGTAAGCAAATTCAACCAGAGGTAAGTATTCATCCCAATTCCTTCCAAAATCCAATGCACAAGCTCTAAGCATATCTTCAAAAATTTGAATTGTCCTTTCTGATTGCCCGTCAGTTTGTGGATGAAAAGCTGTACTAAATTGTAACTTTGTTCCAAGAGCTTCATGAAGACTTTTCCAGAATCGACTGACAAATCCAGTATCTCTATCTGAAGTGATGGTCGTTGGTATACCATGTAATCTCACTATCTCTCGAATGTAAATCTGAGCCAATCTTTCAAGTGTATACTCGACTCTCAGTGGAATGAAATGTGATGATTTCGTGAGTCGATCCACGATGATCCAAATCATTTCATTCTTGGCTACTGTCTTTGGCAAAGCTGTCACAAAATCCATAGTTATCTCATCCAATTTCCATTCCGGAATTCTCAATGGTTGCAATTCTCCTCCAGGCCGTTGATGCTTAATCTTCACTTGTTGACATACCAAACACTTAGAGACAAATCTTGCAATGTCCTTCTTCATTCCTTCCCACCAAAAATGTCGCTCCAAGTCTCGATACATCTTTGTGTTTCCCGGATGGATTGAATATGAGGAGGAATGTGCTTCCTTCATAATTTGGTGTCTCAAATCATAGATCTCGGGTACATAAATTCTATCCTTGAACCTGATAATACCCTTATCATCAATCCTCATCTCTTTTCTCCTCTTTTTACCTATCATACTTTTCAACTTCTAGCTTCCAGGTTCTTCAAGTTGTCCTTGCTTGATTTGATCCAGAATCATCGGTTGCAATGATAAACTTGCTAGCATAACGTCAACATTTTCCATAGCTATCTCAATATTCATCCTTTGAAGAGCTTCTCGTAATTCCCGTTGAGTAGTAACCAGAGATTCCACATTCATCGGTTTCTTTCTACTGAGCGCATCACTACCACATTAGCTTTTCTCGGGTGATACAAAATTTCAACGTTGTAATCTTTAATTAACTCCAACCACCTTCGTTGTCGCATGTTCAATTCCTTTTGAGTGAAAATGTATTTCAAACTCTTGTGATCCGTGAATATCTTACACTTTTCACCAAATAAATAATGTCTCCAAAGCTTCAATGCTAATACCACCGCGGCTAACTCGAGATCATGAATTGGGTAATTCCTCTCATGGGGCTTCAATTGTCTTGAGGCATAAGCTATAACTTGATTATCTTGCATCAAAACACATCCGAGTCCTTGAAGTGAAGCATCACTATAAATCACGAACTCTTCTCCGCTAACTGTAATGCCAAAATCGTGCAGAAACCAATCGTTCCTTCAGCTCAAGAAAACTCCTGTCACAATCTTCATCCCAATCAAACTTCACATATTTTCTCGTCAACTTAGTTAATGGTGAAGCGATTTTGGAAAAACCTTGTACAAATCTTCTATAATAGCTTGCCAACCCAGAAAACTTCGTACTTCCGTGACACTTGTCGGTGGTGGCCAGTCCAATACCGCTCTAATCTTTTCCGGATCAACAGATATCCTTCCTTTGTAATGATATGTCCCAAGAATGCAACTTCTCTCAACCAAAACTTGCACTTGCTAAATTTAGCATAAAGCTTCCTCTCTCTCAATCTTTGCAAACAAGTCTCAAATGTTTCTCATGTCTTCCACATTCTTTGAATACACCAATATATCATCAATGAAGACTATTACAAATTGATCCAATAATCCTTAAATACCCTATTCATCAAATCCATAAAAGCAGCAGGGGCATTTGTTAAACCGAAAGGCATAACCATAAACTCAAAATGTCCATATCTTGTTCTGAAAGCAGTCTTGGATATATCTTGTTGCTTAATCTTGAGTTGATGATATCCGGATCTCAAATCTATCTTGGAAAACAATGCAGCATCTCTCAGTTGATCAAATAAATCATCAATTCGAGGAAGTGGATACTTGTTCTTGATTGTCACTTGATTTAATTCTCTATAGTCTATACACATTCTTAGACTTCCATCTTTCTTCTTAACAAATAATACCGGAGCACCCCAAGGAGAAATACTTGGACGAATAAACCCGAGGTGTTGTAATTCCTCCAACTGACTTTTCAATTCCTTCAACTCGGCCGGAGCCATACGGTATGGAGCTTTAGAAATGGTGTAGTCCTGGTATCAAATCAATCCCAAAATCAATCTCCCTATCCGGTGGCAAACCGGGTAATTCATCAGGAAAAACATCAATAAATTCCCTTACTACTGGCACCATATCAACTCGGAGTTCTTCACTACCCATTGTAGTTCTCATATCCTTCTCCCACAATTCCATAGAATACATACTCCCGGTCTCCTTCTTTCCAACACATGAAGTAGTCTTCTACCTTCCAACTCAAAACTCACTTCCGCTTTACTACAATCTATTGTAGCTTTGTAAAGATTCAACCAATTCATTCCAAGAATAACATCAAAATCGATTAAAGGCAAACTAACATATCTATTGGCATGCTTTCATCAGAAATCACAACATCAACATTCCTACATACACATGGCTCTTTGGATTGCACACCAAAAGGAGTATTACACTCATCACTCTATCATACACACTTCAGAAGACAAACCACACTCATTCACAAAGCTTTCAGCAATACATGCATGAGTAGCACCAGTATCAATTAAAGTATATGCAGGATGATTTGCAATCTGTATTATACCTGCCAGTGTATCAACCGAAGGAGCTTTCTCACATTGTTGTAAAGCAAATACTCTAGCAGCTGTCATTCCCTTTCCAAAGTTCGGTCCTTCATTCCTAGGCTTTTCTTTACAATTTGCCACATGATGACCTCTTTGTTGACAATGAGCACAAAAGATGGGCTTCAATTTAGGTTCAGGACAGTCAGAAGCTTTATGACCAACTTTCCCACATGCAAAGCAAGCTCCAGGAGTCCATTTACATTGAAATGATTCATGAGGCCCAAAACATATAGGGCATCGCCTATCAAATGGAATGGATGGCATAGAAGTCTTCACCACTTGTCCCGAGCTTGGTTTCTTACCCAAATATGGTCGCTTGCCTTTGTTAACATTACCAAACCTTGAATAAGGAGTGTAGGATGTCACCGATCTCTTGCCCATAAATGTAGCACGTCTATCCCTCTGAGCTTTATTTTCATTATTAATTTGTTCCACTAACTTTGCCTTGATTACTGTTTCAGACAGTGTTGACAATTGAAACTTCTTGACCTCACTCTTAATCTCCATGTTCAAGCCATCTTGAAACTTTTGAACCTTCATGCTCTCATCATTGTAACTTGTACCGCAAATCTAAGCAATCTGCAATATTCTGCATGATATTCTTCAACAGTTTTATTTCCTTGCCTTAGACTCAACCAACTCGATATCATTTGTTCCCGCACTGTGGATGGAATGTATTGCAAGAAAAAGGCTTCCTTAAATCTGTTCCATGGTATCGGTCTTACATATCCTTCACTATTCAATCTCCACCAATTATATGCATCTCCCTTCAACATATATATAGCCAAATCAACTTTCCTATGCTCAGGCACTTCACAAGCTGCAAACGCTTTCTCTAGCTCCACTATCCAACCTTCCGTTCGAGTTGGATCCAAAACAGTTCCATCAAAATCAGGTACCAGTCTGACAAAATCATGTAACTTGACTTGATCATTCGGTCTCCCATTGGTACTTGTGGTTCTTCTCTCACAGTTGTGGATGATATTGCTGCATAAATTGTTGTTGTTGTTGATACATCATTTGTTGGTACTTGAACTATTGCAAACATATCTCGAAACATAGTGACACATTATTCGGATCTCCAGCAGGCATCTGAGGCATAGCTGGATATGCTGGCATTTGAGGAGGCTGTGGATTTGGTGCAGTAGAAGCCGAAGCCGGTGATGGAGTCGAAGTAGAAGCTGGAATACTAGCTGATGCAGAAGCTGAAAATAGTAGACTGAGAAGGAGGTGGCATACTTTCTCTTTCCGAAGATTGTCGGGTTACTCTTCGTGACCTATCCATCTTTTAAACAAACATGCAACATATGTATGACATATAATAATTTTACAAGGTCAAATCAACATCAAAACAATTAATAAACCAATTAGACATTAAACATAAAACTTAATATAAACAAGTCCTATATATGTCTAACTAAACTCACCGCATCTAAGGTCAAGTCACCACTATTTAATCAAACAATTTCATAAACATAGCTCTGATACCATCTGTAAAGACCCGTTCCTCTAAATCCCGAGACTTAGAGTACCGAATCCCCAACCACATATAACGTTTTCACATTATATGTAAGGTTGTCCTAAAACTAACAGTTTATGAAAATTGTTTGATCAAAACCACTATACTTTGTAAAGAACTTTTAAACAAAACAAGATTGCTAACAAAAGCAATCTATACATACATTTACATCAATAAACATCGTTTAGTGCCAATACAAGACACTACAAAATTACATGTTTTCTTAAAACATAAGAATCCTAAGGATCTTAAGGTCATTACAAAAAAAGGCTTAACTAACAAGCCTTCTATACATACTTTTCCTTAGCAAAAATTCTTCCAAAGTCCAGTGGATCATTATTCGTCCCACTCATCCAGAAATCTCTCGAAATCGGACCCATAGCCCAAGTCATCATAAAACTCGTCTCCAATACCTGCAAAGCAGCAAAAGTGAGCCAGAGGCCCAGTACACAATAACCAATGCAAAACAATCATCAAGTCAATGTAATGCATCATTAGTGATTATCTTTATTACACTTTCTTTCACAAAAACAAGAGGGTATTCAAACCCCGGTCACTTCGGGAATTCAGGGATCCTGAGTAACAGCAGCTGCTCAGGGGGTTGATATAAGCAGTCCGAATACTTATATCTCCTATATCTATTTCATGAAGATAATAGCTTCATTTAGGGTTTAAAAGCCGTTGCCCGACTCTACTTAAACTCAGTCCATAACATGAGCCTAGTTCACAAGTTCCCATAAACTTTGAACTAAATCATGGTATTTCCCCCTAAGTTTAAGCAAACGTTACTCAGATACTATTCCCCCTATCGGCTACCCACTTAACCAAAAAGAATCGCTATTGCATCATAGCGTACCATTGCATCATGGTAAAGTCATTGCATCATGACTTGGTTAAGCGCCTAACTAACATGTCATTGCATCATGACAGGTTTGCTGCTCCTCGGACCAGATTAAACAGCGTAATAGACATCCAATTCATTCAAATGTTAAGTCAAATTTTAAATCAGATTAGGAATGCCTATTCCTAGCAATCATCAAACAAGTTATTGCGTACCTGAACCCGTTAGTATATAACTAGGATCTCTCGGTGATGAACTAACCGAAGAATCCTTAACTGAAATAGAAATATCACAATAATCAATAAATCAACAATTATAGATTTCATTCTCACAATTATACACATATTATATCTATATATCACAATTAATCAAAGAAATCAAATAATTGAATACAAAGTCATAAATAAGCATTTAAAGGTCCTATTATATCGCAAATCGCTTAATAAATACTTAATTGCTCAAATAACAAACTTTGGAAAATTTTAGAAAAAGTTTTTAAAATTCAAAAGTAGGGGATAGGCCGGCAGCAAAGCCGGCGGCTTTGAGCCGGTGCTCGATACTCTGAAAATCAACACTGCAGCGCTGGCAGTGTTCAAGGTACACGTCAGCCTTTTTATCCTACGCCGGCGGCTTGAGCCGGCGTAGAATCCAAAACCCAAAATTTCAAAAACGTCAGAGAGGTCTAAGCCGTCGCTTATCTAGATACGGGGCAGCTTTGACACATACGCCAGCGGCCTTGATTCTCGCTGCCAGCTTACAATATGAAGGAAAGAACGCCGGCTGATCTTTCCAGCTAAAGCCGACGGCGTTCAGCAGCCTTAAGAATTTGAATCCAACGCTGCCTCTAAGCCGACGGCGTTGAATTCCAGGTGCCGGTGTACGTTTTAAAAACAGGCTTAAACGAAAAACTCAAATCCCCTGTTTTTCCACTTTGCAATATTTCAATTCTAAAACACTTTAAAACCTTCCTCAACTACATTTCCAACTTCATATACTCACTCCTATCTATACTACTCAATCCTAGCAATTCACAACAGAAATCAACACAATTAAACACTTCAAATTCCACTTCAATCCATTCTAAATTTCCTACACAATTCCTCTTCACATCCTCCCAATGCTTCCTATCACTTCTACATAACATGCACATCCTCACATACTTATAAACACATTCATAACTCATCCCAAGCATGAACAAACAATTAAGACAACATTTAGCTCATTCCAATGAAGAATTCATGTAATCACTTCAAGAAAGAAAAACAAAACAAAACAACAATCATAACTAAATTAATTCAAATATATATATATATATATATGCCTTGTCTTGAGGAAAACTTTGATTTTTAAACTTGATATTGACCTTGACTTGAGCTTGGAAATGGAATTGAAAGAGGAAGAAGAAAAGAAAGAAAGAAGAAGCAAAATTCGTAAAATATTTAGGGCTGCAAAAGAGAGTTCAATAAGCATAATTTGACTTTATACATTTCCAAATTTACCCTCTAAGGCATATACAACTTTAATGTGTAATTTAGGTGAATTTGAGTCTCATTTGGGCTTCATTTGGGGCAATAATGCTAACTTAATTAAAGAAATCTCTATCAACTAACCTTAAACAAAATTAAAGTTGATTTATTAATCTAACTTAACTTAACATCTTAAGTACAAAAGACATAACTAATAATTTTATTACACACACATTAATACATATAAAACAAAGATATTAATTTCAATGTATACATGCAAAATAATATTTAAAGTACTAGCAACCATCAAACATGCTCATTCAATTCAACAATTTAAAATAAATAAATAAACACATGAAATTTAAATAGAATTGAAATCTAGGTCATTTCAGAAAAGTGGCTGATTTTTAGGGGATGGTCAGCTGCCATATTGGGAAAATGAAGAGTAAGAAAAAGCAAAGGAAATCATAATAATGTGTAGTAATGATAATGGATGTGTACTTGAGGTATGGGTTGAAAAAGTGCCTTTTTGACTAAGAAAATATATAAAATAAATTAAGAAAAATATTTTTAATTAAGTGGCAGAATTTTTATGATTTAAATAAATAATCAAATAAATTATTTTTAAAAATTTAACAAATAAGTTACCGGTAAGAGTAAAATAAGCTTATATGAGCCATAACTGATATTTTTAAAATCCGAAAAATTATAAACTTGGTATTTTTGAAATCCTTATAAAAATACGAGTCTAAAAATATTAAAATATATTTTTAATTTTTTGAGCCCCGGGACACGCTTTCCAAAGCAGTATCCAAACGGGTTCGAAATAAGCACAAATTAATCCAATATGATATTTTTAATAAATCAAATATTATTACGGACTATTATAAACACTTTAATTATTTTTCGACTCCTCGATTTATGAACTCGGGTTTGCCGCCGCATCTAAATTGTAGGTTTTACTCAAGATTCGTTGACTTAAGGTCTCCGATTGACTTTCCGGCTTAAGGTTAAGGCTTGAGAAAACAGGGGTTTTACAGTTACCAACAATATTAGGCCTCATCGAATTTTATAGAAAAATAATAAGTTGTCTTTGTCTTTTGTTTTCAAAATATTGACACTTCTTAATACATTATAATTGCACACAGTAAGTCAATAATATTAACAACTACAATTAGTATAGGATGGTTTCTATCTCTAATGTTTAAAACTTATTTCTTCTTATATCCATCTTCAAAAGCAAGGACAGCTAACTTAGGAAACTAGGCATGTATACTTACCTGTCACAGATGTAATATGGTAATGGATACTTTGTTCATAGACAATGGAGTTGGTTTAAAAGATTTCGAAGCTTTTGAATTGATCATGTACACGAACAACTGGCCATTGTAGGTCTATCAAGTGGATTTTCTTGAATGCATAACAATCCGATGTGAATGCATTTAATGTCTTCACTACTTTCAAAGGAGTCTCTTAGTAGTGGGTCCACTACTTCTGAAGGAGTAACATTCTTCAAAGTTTCCAAACCTAGTGAAAAATTTTAACAAACTATCATAAACTTCAAACCAATTTATTCATTCTAAAAAATTGATTTGAAGAAAAAGAAGCAAAATTCAATTTACCAAGCTTGAAAGAATCTCAATGCAATTAGATTGGCATGGGTAATCGCTCCTCTTTCCATTTATTATCTGTAAAAGTAATATACCAAAACTATAGACATCCATTTTTATAGAAAAATGACCATGCATTGTTATATTCCGGAGCCATATAACCACTACAAACAAAATGCTAACAAATTATTCACTAGATGGAGAATAATCATTCAATTTACTAACTTTTAGGGAAAAAATTTATTGTCAATAATATGTTGTAAAATGAGGTCCCAATGTTTCAAATCAACATGGAAGTACTAGGATATTAGAATAAGACTTACTATGTACCCACTACTCTATTTGTTTGCTTCCATTTGATTCACTCCAAATATCTTTACCATGACAAAATTAAACCTTAGAATTCATTTCATTGTCTAATAAAATGTTACTAGATTTGAGATCACGATGTATGATGCGAAGCCGAATCTTCATGAAGGTAAAGTATTCCTTTTGCAATGCCATCAGAATTTTAAAGCATACACTCCAATCCAATCATTTGCTTTTGTAGATCTACAACATTACGTGATTAGCACTAAGAGATCTATCATAAAATGTGCTTTTATCAAGAAAAATAAGTCATCTATCAATATAAAGGGAAACATGCATATAAGATGACAAGGATAATGTAAATGTCACCTAAATGTATACATATACATATATTTCTTTTACTTAAACATAGATCATTTTTTTATTATGACAACCAAGCATCACTCCATCTACACATTAATTCTTTACAAACAAAAATTTTTAACACATGAGCCACTTATTAAACTAAGATAAATGTTATGGTTTTTGTTTCTATGATATGATAACTTAGATCTATAACAAGTAGATTTGGAGTTTTTTTTCTTTTTTACAATATAAAAAGAAGGGACGATTTGAACCTGATATATATCACTTAAGAGACCATGCGTGATGCCTTTAGACTATATGGCCATTGGAAAGTTGGTTTAAAAGTTTAAACTTATTATATTTGATGTAGTTTTGTATTTATTAGCTAAGAGTTATGTCTTACCAAATAGAAAGTAGTTAAGGCTCTTGTTGGACACGAATTCATACACCAATAGTTTATCTTCTCCTTCTAAGCAAAATTTAAACAACCGTATAAGATTCCTATGTTGAAGTTTTGCAACCATCACAACTTCATTTTCAAACTCACTGGGACCTTGTCCTAAGTTGTGAGATAACCTCTTCATAGCTATATTTTGTCTATTAGACAATGTACCCTACATTTTCCCCAGTTAATGATGGGAGTATCATTTCTCTAAAACTTACAATTGAATGTTGTAAATCAAATGGGTGCTTAAATTTTAAGATAATAAGGTGCGAATTACCTTATAAACTACACCGAATCCACCTTCTCCTAGCCTATTGTCAGATTTGAAATTTTTTGTGGCAAATTGCAATGACTTAATCCTGCTCATTTGCTCTAAGAAAAGGAAAAGCACATTTAAATTTTAGACAAGTGGCAATGTAGCAGAAGAGAAAGATATTTAAGAAAACTTAAAAAACAGGGGCACATGTTACTTACCACACTCATATTGTCTAATTAATAGTCAGATTTGTAGCTGCCTTTTTTTTAATAATACGATAGCCTATGAGAATGAGTACAACACTAGTTGCAACTACTATGACAATGGCAAGTATTACAACTATTGAGAATTTTGTACTAGTTAGTTTCAAAACTTAGCCATTTTTATATGGAAATAGTTTAAAAAATTTTATAAGTGTAGCGATCTAAATAATTTCATCATCATAAATTGGCAACATCCTCTCTTCAAACTGATGATAGAGCAAGACATGAGCTTAGATAGTTTCACATTGTTCACTCGGTAGATATTAGTCATAGTCAAAACCGATAAGTGAGAAGCATTGAGTATAATTATAATAACTAATATGATATCTACTGTAAATCCTCGAATTTTTTTAGAATGGTTTTGGAATACCAAATCAAAACCCTAAAGACTGACCCGAGTTGAAACTGAACCTTAATCAATTTCGATCACGGGATTTCATAAGAGAATCTTCAAAAACAAAAATAGAAAATTCAATAATCGTTCGATTCAAAAATCCGAGCATGAGAAAGTGCATCTATCGGATCCCTAATGTAAACCCCTCAGTTTCTAGAGTAAAGTTGAATTAAACCCTAACTCTAGTCAAATCGGAGTTTCAAAAGTCAACAAAGATTGAAACAATCTAACAGTTTCAACTCCGGCAAACCCGTGCTCTCAAACCCTAGAAAACGGAATTGAGTTAATGGCTTATAAGAGTTCGTAATACTATAGGGAAGTATAAAAATATCAGATTCACCTATTTCTAGTGTCTTTCGGATCCGAACGGAATCAATTTTCGAAAATAGTACCTAGGAACACCAGACGGTAAAAATATTTTGGTAACACCAAAAGACTCATAATTATACAAGGATTTCAAAAATATCAGTTTCACAATTTTTCGGTAATTAAAATATCAGATATAGCTCGTTTACGCATATTTTTATTACTACTAGTATTTTATTTGTCTAGTCTACTATTCATAGTACTATTTCTACTATTCATTATTATTTCACTATCTCTATTTTTTCTTACAACCTACACATCTACTCTTATACTTTTATATTTCCAACACAACTTTATTCACATCATACCTTACATATTACTTCTTTTTATTACAAAAATACAAAATTTAATCAAAACACTCTCTCTCCTCCCCCATGAAGCCGCCGGCCTTCCCTCTCTCTTTTCTCAATTATTTATTTTTCAATTTATTTTATTACATCTAATTTCCACTCCAAAATTCTATAAATACCCCCTCCCTCCTTCATTCTTTCACACATTCATTTTATATAACAAAACTCTACCAAAATTTCCTCTCAAATCCTCTCTCCAACAATCTCCTGTCAAAACACTCCCTACTATTTACTATTCTTCAAGAAAAATAACAAACACACTACACATTTATCTCTTTTTAAATCCTCCATTATACCCTAGGTAAAATCTACCTATATCTCTTTACCATATCATGCAACTTAGCATGATCATAGTGTGTGTTTCCTAAATAAATAATTGTTATAGAAGTAACACTATGTTCATGTTTTGTTCTTGTTGATGAACAAATCTTATTTTACTATTATGTTGTTTTATTGTTATTGTTATGTTATTATGTTATTGTTATTATCCTAATCTAACTCCTATATGTTGATAAATATATTTATGTGTATATATTTCATAGAGCATATGAGCTCACTAACATAACATTTATTTGTTTATTCATGCCCTACAATTTATTTATTTACTTGTTTCAAACAATTTATTAAGACTAGTCTTTCTAGTCTTAGACTTGTCCTTATCAAGTTAAAACGATTTTCTTTCTTGTCTTTTTGGGACTAGTCTATTCTTAGTCCCAGGTTACCTTGATGAAACTAAGGCTCCCAATACATGATTGGGATACCTTGATGAAGCTAAGGTTCCTAATGCTTGACAATATTATTACGTTTATTTGCTTATGAGTATTTCTTTCTATCTCATTATGTATTATTCTTACATTTTCATTGCTACATAATAATATCCATGCATGATTAGAATGTTGTTGTCTTAAATAAAAAAATAAAAATGAGTTCTTTCTTAAACAAAGAGAAGTAAACTAGATTTCTTAACAAAGGAATTTTCAACAAAAGATCTAAGTTTTGTTTTTAATAAACTCTTTTCAAAAGATAAGCTAATCATAAATTCTAGAAGAAGAGGAACCCATTTCTTTTATAAATCAAAACTAAATACTCCATAAAGCTAGATATGAAGATCACAAAGAGATAACTCACTTAGCCATTATGAAGTCCTTAATCGAAGTAGTTTTCAAGAAACAGGGTCTCATGTTCCTCATCACCTGAAAAAAAGAAATACTCGAAATGAGTATTTTATATTAGATTTACTTAATTGTCTAACTCTATTAACTTTGTTCTCGATAGATTTTCCGGTTATCTAGTTGAAACCTTAAAATGACTATAACTAAATTATTTTAACTTTAATTTTCGTATATGAGTAGTCATTTTTTACCTACTTTGAATGTTTTATCCATTTTTAAGGTTATTTTAAGCATATGAGGTCTCTAAGGTCTTAGAATAGTTGCGGCTAGATTGCTTCAGTTTACATTTCAACTTCATTTTGGCGTTTTCTAAGATTTTACTCCATGCAAATATCCCTAAGGTATATATTTATTATTCCTATGTTCAAATATAGATGAAACATGAATAATAGTTCATTACATACTCATGATCTTAGTGATGTTGCTCATAAAAATTTTCTCAAAGAAATTTTTATAATAAAGCTTAGACATTTTATCTATTTTAGTATAAAAATTAAACTTTTTGAGTGTGATCACTTCATGAATTTCAAAACTAGTAAATCAAGTTTGAAAAATGAAGTGTCACACTTTGCTCATGCGTAATATCCATGTCATTATAAAAGATTTTATGGTCAAGCTCCATTTTGACTCGTTATTTTCAAAATAATAAACTCAAGTTTTACGAAAAGAATTTTACAGTTGAAATTTCTTATGGCTCTTGCTTAGTTCTTGGCATTGTAATAAAATTTCGAGCATAAATTGTTATTTTGCTTGATTATTTAAAAAAATTAAAAATCAAGTTGGTTTGAAAAGAAAATCAAAGTTTCACATCTCCATTCATTTTTCTATGTGTCACGGCATTTCTTAAAATTTTAGGAATGGAGTTTTATTTCCAAAATTCTCTTTTACTAAATGGTTTTCCCATGTATTAAAAGTCAAGTTTTAGAAAATATTTTATAGGGTTAATTACAAAAATGTGATTTGTGTTTTGATCAATTTGCAAACATATGACATGTGTTATTTGTTTGACAAACATGTGACCCAAGTTTCATATAAAAATGTTAATATTATTTAATAATTTTATAATGACAAATGAAAGTATTTTATTAGTCATAAAAATTAATTTTAAAATTTTTAATTTTCTCATTTTTTAAAAAATAATTTTATATATTTTATTTATTTAATTTTATTGTTAAATATTATTTAAGTATATTGTCTTAACTTTTGTGTTAGTGATTAGATAGACGAATCATTTAGCGCTGGGTTTCCAAGTTGAAAGATTATTGGATTTTCATTTCGTTTGCGAAGATACTAATTTTCTTAAGGTTTGGTATTTATTAGGGTTTTTTATTCTTATCTTATTCATTAGACATTTAGGTTATCCAACCTATCTAACATTGTTTAGGGTTTCCACGTCTTGTGATTGGTTTGGATCAATTATGGGGTTTCAATTCTAGTATTAGTTCCAGGGTTCATATTTAAATGTACCAAAAAATCTAGAAGCTTATAGATTTCTACAATTGGTATAGGATGATTGGTTAATTGAGAACATATAGACTCGAATCTTAAAGTTTAATAGCTTACGAATAGATCCAATGATTGTTTGGATTGAATTGTATCAACCATTTAATATGGGAAGAAGAAGAAAGCTATCAAAATGTGACCTTTTTTTATAACTAATGGTAAAGACAAGCTAGCATGGCCATTTGGATCGAAGAGGTATCTAACTGTCACATTATTATACCAATTCAAAAAACACATACAACAATTGAATAAGCTGTCTTCATTATTCACCATAGGAAGACAAGACTGGAATAACGCATGGTCTACAGTTACAATACCAAATGTTAAACTTTTCTTCTAGCCAACTTAATCTAATACACAAGAACGTTTTGTTTTAATTTTATTAAGGAAAATATCAATATTTTTGGTGATTTGATAGGTTCACATACTAGGAGGAGTAACACCCATTTGCCTTTAGGAGTTATTTTTACCCTTGTATATTTTAGTCCTATTTGGATGTGAGATTTTTATCTATTTGATCTATATTAATAACTTATCGGTATTAAATTTGTATCGGTTTCATATCAGTTTGATTTGATTAATTTATAAATAAAATTATTAATTTTTAATTGATATCGGGTCGATTTGAAAAATGATACCAAAATGATATCAAACCGATTATTTTCAACTTGTGAAAGATCCATTTATCTTGATAGATCTTATTCTTATGTTTTAATGATAATAATACAAAAATTAAAGCAAAACACGGTCGTAGTTTTCTTTTGTCCAGCAAATTTCCCGCCAGTAGTGGTCGCTCTTCCATCAGAAGCTCAACTCGCAAGTCACAGCCAAAATCACACCAAACATCTTCAAATCCTACTTAATTCATTTCATGAACCCTGTAAAATCAAAATGCAATTCAATTCCCACCAACATAACGACACTATCAAACCTAAACAAAAACCCTTGCTTTCCGTTGATCCACACTTCTTTTACCCTTCTTGTAGCTCCATTTTCTTCACAAACTTATCTCGAAATCCGACACTCAAATGACTCATCGGCCTCAATCCGCAATAGCAATGAACCCAAAATCCTTCCTTTTTCTTCTAAACCCATAAAAGACTCCATTTTTCAAACACCCATTTCTTCCCATTACGCAACTCTGCTCAAATCTTGCATCGCGGCAAAGGCGTTGAGTCCCGCGGAACAGATCCATGCCCGGCTTTGCATTATGGGTTTTGGACTGATCCCTCATTTCAGTAATAAATTGGTGAATCTGTATTGTGTTTGCGGTTCGTTACGTCACGCGCTCCTTTTGTTTGATAGGATTCCTAAGAGGGATATTTTCCTTTGGAATGTTGTGATTAGGGCTTTTGCATGGTATGGGCCGTTCGAGATTGCGGTTTCACTTTATTTTAGGATGTTTAAGTATGGAGTGGTGCCGGATAAGTTCACTTATCCGTTTGTGCTCAAGGCATGCTCGGGGCTTTCTGCATTTAAAGAGGGGAAGGTGATTCATGAACATGTTTCTTGTGCAGGGTGCGCAAAGGATATTTTTGTGGTTGCAGCTTTAATTGACATGTATGCGAAGTGCGGTCATGTGGAGGAGGCGCGTTGTGTGTTTAATAAGATTGAGGAAAGAGATGCTGTGTTGTGGAACTCCATGCTTGCAGCATATACGCAAAATGGGCAGCCCGATGAGGCATTTGCTTTGTGTCGTGAGATGGCTGTCACCAGCATAAAGCCAAGTGAAGGAACATTTATCACAATGATTGCTGCATCAGCTGACATTTCGGGGCTTCCTCAAGGAAAGGAGCTTCATGGATTAAGTTGGAGATGTTGTTACAATACCAATGATCGGGTGAAAACTGGTTTGCTGGACATGTATGCAAAATGTGGTTCTGTAAAAGTGGCACGCATTTTGTTTGATTCAATAGGGAATAAAGGACTTGCGTCTTGGAATGCAATGATTTCAGGGTATGCCATGCATGGATGTGCAGTAGAAGCATTAAGTTTGTTTGAACAAATGAAGCAAGATCATCTCCTGATCACATAACTTTTGTTGGTGTCCTGTCGGCTTGCAGTAATGGGGGCTTGCTTGATGAGGGTAGGAAGTATTTTGAATTGATGTCACAGATTATGGTATAAATCCCACAGTACAGCACTATACATGCATGGTTGATCTCCTTGGACACTGTGGTCGTTTAGATGAGGCACGGGACCTCATAATGGGAATGAGGGTCAGGCCAGATTCTGGTGTTTGGGGTGCCTTACTAAATTCATGCAAAATTCATGGAAATATGGAGTTAGCAGAATTAGCATTGAAGAAGCTGATTGAGCTCGAACCTCATGATGGTGGAAACTATGTCATTTTATCAAATATTTATGCTCAAGCTGGGAAGTGGCAAGAAGTTTTGAAGGTAAGGAATTTAATGACAAATAGGGGATCAAAAAAGATGCAGCTTATAGTTGGATTGAAGTGAAAACAAAGTCCATGCATTTCTTACAGGAGATACATCTCATCCAATGCATGATGCGATATGGGCTGAATTAAAAAGGATAGAAGTACTTATAAAAGAAGCAGGCTATGTCCCGGACACTAGATCTGTGTTTCATGATGTGGAAGATGATGAGAAGACACATATGGTACGTAGTCATAGTGAGAGGCTCGCAATTGCCTTTGGGCTCATTAGTACACACCCAGAACTCGTCTTCTAATAACCAAAAACCTCCGAATATGTGAAGATTGCCACATTGCAATTAAGTTTATATCGAAAGTCACAGAAAGGGAGATCACTGTGAGGGATGTCAATCGCTATCATCATTTTAAAGAAGGAAACTGCTCTTGTGGTGACTATTGGTAGAAGTGAACACAAGGAGGAATTGCCATCCACTGTCTGTATAAATAGCCCCTTGGGTTTTAATCGGGTGTTTTCTTGGTGATGAAAGGAGACAAGGAGATTTGTAGGGAATCTCGCTGGTGGTCTGGTGGCCTGGTGGCATGTGATGTGATGTTGACAAACTCTAATAAAGTGGAGTTTACACTTAAAAGGCATGATCTGATTCCTAGTTATGTATTCTCTTTCAAGTTGTTCATTTTGGGGATGACTTGAAATGGATGCATGCAGCTGCATCTGATACAATGATACAATCTCAATGGAAATGCGAGCATAACATGGAGATAACTTCTCTGTTATAATAGAACAGGAAAGAAAGGCTACACTCAGTTAAAATGCAAGTGTACATATTACTTCAAAAGCGTGGGGTCTCCCTGCATGAGCTTTGGGATTATCAGAAGCAGATTGATTCACTTGCAAAAGAGAATATGATAGATTATTCGTTTCCCACTATCATTAAGATCAATAGGAGTAATTATGCCAGAATTTTTTCTTTCATGTCAGTCCTTGCAGGGTTTGACAGTCATTGTGTCAGCAATGCATAGACAATAAACTATGCTTGTAGGTATTTGTTCTAATTATTTTTGCAGTTGCCATCTTTTTTGGCATTTCCATTGAAGGTAACAAGCACCATTTTGAAGTCTGCTTGCAGATCATATTATTTTCTTTTATTTTTTCAGTTTGAGCTTGTGAAACAGCTGATAAATCAGCATAATTACTTCATTTTTTGTTGAAAATCTCATGTAATAGAGTTGATGCTACAGTAAATCAAGAAGTCAATTTTATTGAAGCAAGTGTGACTCATGTCTTCAATATTGTAACCTTTTGTGCGGTTTGTTGTAAAATTTCAGGTTTTAGATTGATTTTAGTTTCATATGTGTTGCTTTCTCTTGCATTGACTTTAGGTTAGCACAGACAGCATTTTAGGCCTTGTATGACTGTTTTATTTATATCTAATTCATTAATGTCTTTAGGGAGAGTTTGGTCATATTGTTAAGGTGATGAACAAAAAAGAAGTTTGCAGCTCCCATTTCTTTCAAATCCTTATAGCAAGGGAGGACAAATTAACTTCCCAGGAAATTAATTACAACAAACTCTTGTTTCTTTCATGTCATTTATCCAATAATTTGACTAAGTTTTATATAAATAAATTTGATGGACTATGAGATTTTACTCTATGGATTAAATCAAACAGGGCCTTGGTGTATCGTCTATACCATTTCATTCAAAAGGACAGACAGCAATTGTTATATAAAATTGTCTGGATTTTATCTGAGCGGTTGCTTTTTTAGGCATTATAGATTCAAGTAGTCATGCTGCAGTTCTTGTAAAAGCTACCAGTGAAAGCTCTGAATCTTCTACCTCCCTCAGTGTTGTTGAGTCCGTGCAAAATGTTGCGAGTTGTCATTTCTTCATTAATTTGTTAATCTGCATTTTAGGATGATTTTCTGATGCTGTTCACGCAATAATGCTTGCATAAATTAGTTCCTCTATGATATATTGGATGGAAAATTAATGGGAAGCATGCTTCTTATCAGAGATGTTCTGGTTTTTGGAATACAATGGAAAAGCCGGATAATCAAATGGCTCTTATTGGATTGGTGGTTGCAGGTGTAATAGCTTTCTGGGCACCCGTGTGTGAATCCAATAATGGTAATCCTTCTATTTTCTCGAGTTCCGTGTATGATTGCATGATGCCTGTGAACCACAGGTCTTTAATACTGTTGTTGAAATATATCTCAATTCTACTAGTCCATTAAAATTATTTGATGATCTTTTTAAAAAGATTCTTGATGACTTTCCAACCAGAAAATGTGTTGCAAGATAGAAGTTTAGAGAATCTTCTTTGTGATATACTGCCAGCTGTAAGATTAAAAATATGTTTTTGTTGTCACTCTTTTACTCATGTTTATTTCTACAATTTTGCGGGTCATTGACAAGTTGCCAGTGGTTCCAAGTTTTCTCGAATGGGTTGGCATACTCTGTTTTTAGGTCATACACACTTGGAGCCGCAGTTTTATGAATAGAAAAAGTCTAACAGACTCATTCACAAGTGACATATCTTGTAAAAATTTTAATTTTCTTCAATTTTTAAATCCTTAAGGAGGCAAAGATTTTGCATCATTCTTTCTGAATCTATGTTTATATATATGTTTGCTTTCAACTCAGTGGTTTTACTGCTGTCTCCTGTTCAAGCCAGGGGTAAATCACTTCCAGTGATTCATCTCTTTCTTGTGCATAATTGTATCTAAAATTTCTATTCTATGGCTACTTCCTTCCATTTTCTAATTTATCTTTGGTCTCATTCTATATTTGATAGAATAACCACCCAATATGCACTTTTCTTACCTTTGCTTGCTATCTATTGATTTTTCAAGGAAGAGCTCTTTCAAGATAAGTCTATGCCAAATATCATTAGCCGGTGAGCTAAACCATCAATTAACAGCCAATGGATATTGTAACGTAAGAACTTTTTTGAATTTTATGGCTACATGCAGTAGCAATGGAAAATGTTTAGCTTTCTGAGCAGCTATGCAAGGATTTAGTTTTTTTGAGCAAAACTCCAAACATTGACAACCAAGGCTGAGGGTCAAGAGATGTGCATTATCATTGTACATCAATTCTCTATCTATGCGATTTCTCCTATGTTTAATACTCCCTTCCTATTCTTGATTTCTCATTTATTGTTGGCTATCTGAGTATTGTAATCTTACGCTGCCTTTCAATCTATAGCAGCCAAGTTTTAATCAGGGTTTCTTGTACCATATGCTTTGGCAGTCAGGCATATTAGTGTAGGCAAACCATGCAGAAGAGCATATAGTAGGTTTAGCCAATAATTCCAAACAAAAGAAAGGCTTGACCAGAACTAAAAGGTCCATATCCTTCGATGAAGATGCCTCAATCTTTTACTACTCTTTGCTGCTAGATTTTCCGAGAAGACTTTGCTGGATTTTATGGGTTCTGCATCCAGCTGCTGCTGAAAACTTTTGTCTATCTTGCAACATGTTTATGTATAGATCCACATTCATCTTGAGCCAGGTTGCTCTTGCTCTAATTTTGGCAACAACTAAGGGCGAAGAAATAACGTCTGGCCATTTTTTTATTAGAGAAAGCTGTGTTGACACTCCTTTTTGTTGAAGACTGAAGGGAGCTGCAAGGTCTTCTGGTGCTTATCCACATAGCCCTCTACTAGCCGACTTTCTGAATTTGTGAAATATCTAGGGTTGGCAAATGACTATGATGCTTGTGTTTTTTGACATCATTTTTTGATTGGAAGCTGCAGCAATTGATCGCTAATTATTTATTGTTCGAAGCTGTTTATCATGGTCTTTGTGATGGTCAAACAATACAATGTTTGTATCACAAATCTACAAACGCAGATGGACGAAATCATTTAAAAGTGATCTATGGATTTGAATTATCATATTGGCATGGGTGGTCTATGGTAGGACTAGACTTAGCTCTTAAGATACTTAATTCGTTTGGCTATAAAGAAAGACTGCGTTGAATCCATCCTGTTACATGTTTTGACTTTTTATTGATTTTGTGGGGATAGATTTTCAAACCAAAGTAGTTTAAATTTCAATCGAACCAATATCATTTGATTTAATCCTAATGATCTCAGAGGTTGATGGTCCATTGAATTATCGATTAGCTTGGCTTGTGTTAGTTCTCTTAATCGCCAGTTTTATGGTTGGCCAATTCACTATTATCAACTTGGAACAAGCATAGAACCTGTTTGTTTAGGTTCATGTCATTTCTTTAACATGGTTGTTTGGTTTCTAGATTGAAAAAGTCGAAAATTTGATTTGTACATCAAGGTTATAGGATCCATGTTATCCTACAATGAGTCATTTTTACAATATCCCATTCCTATAATAACCTTAAAATATGAGTGAGTGAAGTTGGGATAGCCCATTGCTTGGTTCCAGCTCTAGCTCAAGCTTAATTTGATGTGGCATTCAATGATGTCAAGTTTAATTTGGTCATTCTCATTTAACCTTGTTTTAGTTAAATATTATTACTCTTCTAACTATAATAATATGGATTGCTAATATCAACTTAACATTTAAATTTGATAAGACTGATTAAGCTTACTTGTTTATTAAAATATTATAAAACTTGAACTCAATTCTATAAACTAATCGAGGTCTTGTTGGCGTAAAGCGAAACATTAGTACTTTGAGGAAGTTGAACTGTTGAAGTATCTCGAAAATCAATTTATAACACCATCTTGTATATTCATGATAGCATCATGGTGTCCATCTGGGACAAGAGTTAGACTAAAGGGGTGCACCATTGTGGGTCAAGCCTAGTTACAAAGAGGATAATGGGAACAACCACGATCACAATATTCTACTCGCATATTGCATGCTGCTCAAATGCAGGGATTACAAAGTACTAACTAAGTTCATCATCATTCCTTTCAATCATTTCCTCTTATCAATGTTTCTATCATGAGTTCAAGTAACCCACATATTTATTAAGGCTCTCGTCCTATATAAAGTAAACATCATGCACTCGCTAATTGATATACAGAACTCTGTAATCTGATTCAATGTCAGTTGGGGGAAACTTCTTATAAGTGACTATTGGTTTTCTATTATTTAATAAAAAAATTCCCTCATTCTTGACATTAAGATAGTCTAATGTAGTTTGTAATCATTAATTGATTTTGTCTTTTTGTAGGTATTTTTTAAGTGTTTGGCTCTAATTCCACCTTAAAACTATCACATCTTGAAATTATCTTAAGTAATAGTTCACCATGATTGTCAAGTGACTCGTAATTTACATACATAGTTACCTTCAGAGCTTCTTTATCCAGTTCTTACATAGGAACTAAGAAGAAAATATTGAGTTGGAGTTACTTTATGGATGAACTACGTTCCTTCGTCTGGGAAAGTTGGTCTACGAAGCAACTTGGCTTCCATTTCTTTTTTCTAACATTATCAGAAATTATACTGTTATGTTCAATAAAAAATATATTTTTTACTTAAAAAAATTAATATTAATTAGTATAATAATGTATATAGGTATAAAATGGTGAGTTTCTTAGCAGAGAGGGTTGCTTAACATGTTAATGTGGTATAACTCCTTAAGCAACTCACAGTTAAAAATGATCTAACGAGTTCATAACCACAAGCGTTGAAAATAACGAGCAACACTTAAAAGATATGTACCATTATAATCTTTCTTTAGATGAATCTACTTATGATATAGCTCTTGGCATATTGATTAAGCAGAGAGTCTTAAAGAGAACACACAAAGTCAATAGATATTCCACATGCTCAATTAGGGGCAAGATCATGTTTTATAAATTTCAAACAACAACCAAGTAGCTAACCATACGTTATGTAATCAAGCAAATGCCATTCACAATTTTTTTAAACAAATTAACCGTATATCAATATTTTAGCATAATAGCAGCTATACCAGGAATATTAAAAATATCATAAGTGCAAGTTAAAATCTATAAAAACTATATGTTATAGATAATATAACTAAAGGCTTAGAGTAGCAAAATGAGCATGAAAGAATAATAGATGACCCCTCAAATAATTTCCGTTAGTTTCAAACCAATCATCACTTGACGACCTCCTTTTCCCTTTGCAGTTAAGACTCCTCACACCAACAAAGCTTCCCAACTAAAATGGTTTGTGAAAGTGAGCATGATTGTGATCTGTGTGAATTTATAAAGTGAGGGGCGATATTTATAGAAATTTCAGGTGTCTCCTTTAAATTTTTTATGTAGGTGACAGTAAGAATTACCAAATTTTAATTCACATTGTCACATTATGGCACCTCCCAGGTGATTTATCTGGATTTTCTTGGCACATGTGGTAATCTACATTCATTTTGACACCTAATTTTGTAAAATTTTGGTAACTTTATTTACTTAAAATGAATTTGGAAAGTTTTCTTGAGATTTCCAGATTATTTCTTTAGTTTTTTTTTCACCAGACCTATAGATTCAGTTTGTGTCTCCATTTGGTGTTTTGTTTGGTTAATTATTATTTTATTATTAATACTAGGGATATTTCGGTAATTTTACCTTTTTATTAGCTTTTATCTTAAAAGTTTGCCAAATAAATTGTCTTTTATGTTAGATGATTTACATTCACTTGAAGTGATCAATTTTACTATATCGCAAATTTACTTTTTGTTGTTAGAAGAAAATTATGTTAAAACCTCAACACTTTATTTTCTTGAATTTACTTGAATCCACATTAAATTTATAGGTTATTGATTTCTTTAATAGTGAAATCTAAATCGTAATACATTTTATAGATTACAACATTTCGAAAAGTTTAAAAGAGGTCACAATATTTAGTGAGTGAGTTTATTTTAAGTCACAATGTGTTTGAGTGATTGAAAAAAAAAGGTTACAATGTTTAGAAAAATGGATCAATTGAGGTTACCATTGACATGTACTAACAAGAGAAATATTTAATTAAAACTCAGAAAACCATTTTTTTTAAGGCCCCATTGACATGTATCAATAAGAGAAATATTTAATTAAATCTTAGAACACGTTTTTCTAAACATTGTGATCTTTTTTGAACTTTTTGAAACATTGTGATCTAAAATAAACTTACTTCTAAACATTATAACTTTCTGATGTAATTTATCCCATTTTATATAATTTTTAATATATGCTGTTGAAATCAAATATTGGTTTTAGGTTTAGTAATTATGGTATTTTAAACTACCCTTAATTTAGGGTTTAGATTAAGTTTGATTCCTATTGCTTATTAGGGTATTACAATTTGGAGCAGGTCCATTGCACCAATTTTTCTTCATCTAATTTTTCTTAGTGTAGCTCTTTCACTAAAAAAGAATTCTTACTAGCCGTAAACTGATTGAATCAACACCTCCTTGCTTACAATTTAAGGTTTATATTATGAGACCAAATTTTTACGTAGTAGTTTAGGGTGAAAGGCATGTCTACCTTTTTTTTTTTTTTTTTTTTAAATACACATACCAAAATTATATAAAAAAAGCTATTAAATTACTATTTCTATATCGCTTCTTGAAAAAGTGATATAAAATTTTCTACATGTATCACATGTTAAAGATAAAACACAATGGAGATATTATGTAAAAGTTGTAAAAATTGTTATATCGTATATAGGGTGTGTGATACAAGCAAAGTATCTTGTTTCGTATATTGTACTTGCAATACACGTATCGCAGGGCAAGTGTGTGATACATTAGAAAAAAACTATGTCACATATCTTATATTGGATATAGCGATAGTATATCTCTAACATTTTTATATATATATATATTATATAATTTAAAAAAAAGGGTAAATAAGTAGTAATTTTTGAAAGTCTGCACATCAGATGAACCAAAAATATTTAGGACGAAACTTCGCTGACCTCAACTTCCAATGGTACAAACTAAACTAAACTAAAGAAACTTCTCAGCACCTGTCTATACGCAAGGTAACACGAATTTTTTAAACATTACACAAAACACACTCACTCTCTTCCCCCCTCTACCTACAGTCACTCTCCATTACTCAAATCATATGAAGTTTCCACTTTGAAACTTTTATTAACCTCAAAAATCAAAACATATTCAACACTTGTGTATATCCTATGATATTTATTAAAACAGAGCCCAAACCCATCAGACCCAACTGTCGTGTTCTCCATATTGATTCATGAAATATATTATAGGGTACTAAGATCGCCAACCCACATTAAACACTAACAAGTTACAGCTTACAACAAGAAACCACAAAAATAGAAAAAGGAAAAAATTTTGACAAAAAAAGCACCTAAATTTATTGGTCCATCATTGAATTTATTACTGCCCCATACCAACTAAATGTGCTCCCCATTAAAAACTTGTAACAACCACGTTCAGAGGCTTATTTACACTTGTGTCTTATGCCATCGCCACCCTTTGCCTTTTATTGGCTCTGGTTCATTTTCACACACACCTTTTCTATATCGTTTTTTTTCATGTAAGTTTTTTGATGGGGTTTCTCATTATCTCGGTTTTGATTGGTTTTTATGAAGAATTAGAAGGAAAGGAAATATGGTTCATGAAAAGTGTGGACTGGGTGTTTGATGACATGTGAAAGTTGGGTTTTTTGGCTTTTTTCTTATTGATTATATGTGAATTTTGCTTTGTTTTGAATTGTTTGTTTATGATATGGATTGTTTCGAAGGTGAAATGTGGAGAAAGTTTGGATCTTTCTTGTTATATTGTTATGGTGATGTGAATTTGTTGTTGCTAGTGATGATAATCTGAAGGACTGGCTTAGTTGGTACGGTTCAAGTACTAACATGACAATTTGCACGAGGCCGTGTTTTAATTTGAATGAGGTCACTGTTAAGGTCATGTGTAAACGTGTTGTGCTTAAATTATGTGCTTCTAATGCATGAACTCGTAGTGTATGGTAAGTGCAATTATGGCAGTGTCACTTTGTTAACAGGAAAAAAATGGTCTTGAGCTTTGTTGGGAGGTTTTTGTCATTTGTTTGAGTATGGACCATATGGATTAAATCAGCAACATGTTGACATTTTTCCTACCTAGTAGATGGGAAGTTTAAGAAGTGCTGTTGATTGCTGGCCAAAAAAAAAAAAAAGAAGTGCTATTGATTTCTCTTGTGATTAACAGATGCTTCGGACAATCAAAATAGTCAATTGATAACTTTTTCTGGGATTATATTGGTATTGCTCTGTGAAATGTTGATTTTAGTCCTAAGTCATAAATATGGGGCTCAAAAGGTGCTTTTGATTGCTCAATGTATGAACAAATGTTTCAAACCATCAAAATAACCTTTGTTGTTTTCAGTCTTCACATAAATATATGTAATTCTTAATAACATTTGTATAGGACTATTGACGGTTAAAGTTTTCCTAGACCAATTCATGGCATGTCAGAAACTTTTATTGACATTAGAATCTCAGATGGCTAGCTGATTGATCTACAGTATCTGTTAGATATGTGTGAACTTCAATCTCTATATAGAGTACTTGATCCTGTTCTTGACATCTTTCTGTATTCTACAGCATCAAATTTGTGTACATTTATGGAGGTGGTCAAAGCGGCTGCTAAACAGGGTTCTGCATCCTCTGATAGCATTGCTATTAGAGCAGATAAGAAGAGCTACAGTTACCGGCAACTCATTTCATCTGCATTTAACATTTCAAAACTCCTGTGTAGTGAAGATATAAATAAAGTTAGTGCCATGCTCATCTCTCTTTTTGTTGCTTTTCTGTTTTTTTAGGAAAAAAACAAGGAAAAAAACTTTGTTCACATAAGCTTTTATATGGTCCCAATTGCTGGTCTTATTTTGCCACAGTCCCTTCTAATTATGTTTCTTGTTTAGTTCCACTATTTACGCATTCAATGTGCATTGAGTTGCAGATTGATAATTCGAGGAGAAACGAAGATCTTAATGGTGCAAGAGTAGGAATTGTCGCCAAACCTTCTGCTGAGTTTGTTGCTGGTGTTCTAGGGACTTGGCTTAGTGGAGGTGTTGCAGTTCCACTTGCACTCAGTTACCCAGAAGCTGAGCTCCTACATGTTTTAAATGATTCGGTTTGTTTCAAAACCTCATATGCATGCTAGAATAACCTCACTTTTGGATGACTAATTAAAGGGATAGATATGGCAACTTATAATTATTATCCCTACAAGTGCAAAGCATATGAAAGAGTGGGCTTATTACTGATTTTATGCTACATCACAAAAATCTTATATTGATATTTAACGTATTTTCTGTTCTACATCGTACATCAAAATTCTTTTACAGATTAGCAATGCATTACTAGATTTTTCTTTCTTCATGTTAGGTTCCTCTTTCATTAGTATGAAATAATTTTCCACATGCAATTCTGAGCCTAGAAACTCAAATAAATGGTTATCTCAGTTGAATGAGGATGGTCCCTTAAATTATAATTTGTTTGTGTATAGGATGTCTCTGTGGTACTGAGTCTTGAAGATCATCATGAACTAATGCAAAGTGTTGCTGCCAAAACTGCAGCAAAATATTCTCTTATCCCCCCCGTACCCAGTACATCTATAGATGAGCATTCACATTCTGGTGAATTAGTGGAAAATTTTGAAAACTCTGATGAGAGACAAGGTGCTTTAATTCTACAGAATTTGTCCCATCCTCTGATATATTGCTGGGCTGCATAGCTTTTCTTTATATTGATAATGTTTTACCTGTGAGATGCAGTGGAAGATCCAGCTTTAATTGTATATACCAGTGGTACCACAGGGAGACCTAAAGGAGTTGTTCACACTCATAAGAGCATATCTGCACAGGTTCTTATACTGCAATACCTTTAACTTTCTTGTAAATTTCTTAATGGCCTTCTCTAAATTTTGAAAGAAGATATCTGTTTCAGTTACCGTTGCTTGTTTTTTCCTCTAATCTACTTTTATCTGAAAATTGTACCAACCTCATTTTAAATACAAAAAATTTTTGTGAACTTCTAAGGTGAACTTCTACAGGTAAATTTGAAACTGAAAGGAAACACATGTTGCATTACTTGTTCTTCGACATTCTGAATTATCATCCTTGTTAGATTGATTTATCCCAGATATGGAGCAGTAAATAGAATTGCTAATGATATCTTCAGAATTCAATAACTTTTAATCATGCTCCTATTTCAGGTCCAAACTCTGACACAAGCTTGGGGATATACATCTGCTGATCAATTTTTGCATTGTCTACCTCTACATCATATCCTTTCCATATTGTACATATACTTTATAAAATTGCCAAAGCTTCCATTTTTCCTACAATTTTTAGTGATTTAGCAGCTTGCAGTGCTTCCTTGACCTCTCAATATACATGTCCATGGACTATTCAATGCTTTGTTTGCACCTCTATACGCGGGTGCCACGGTAATCAATTTCATTTAATATATTTGAAAATTTGTTAGGAATGTGCTTCACATGCTACAAAAAAAAGGCATCATGGATCCATTAAAATTTTTCAATTTATTGCTTGACATTTGGGTAAGCTAACCTGGCTTCATGTTTGAAGGTTGAATTTATGCCAAAATTCAGCGTGAGAGGTATCTGGCAGAGATGGAGGGAATCATACCCTGATGGTGCTAAAGCTGCTGACGCTATTACAGTGTTTACTGGGGTAAGCTATGAGTTTATATGTCAATGAAACCCAGTAACCCCCCATCTGCTTGCTAAGAAAGATAATCCATATTGCCACAAGCAGCTACTGGAGAAAGTTACCATACCATGGTCCTTTACCTTTAAAAATATTCATCTTTGTAGAATGTTACCATACCATGGTCCTTTACCTTTAAAAATATTCATCTTTTTTTCTGCCAAATCCTTGCTTATATTTAGTTAAATGGTTAATGTCACTTTTGGTACTTAAATTTTACCCATTTTTATAATTAACTGTTTTTAAAGTATCAATTTGCTACCCAAAATTTTTTGAAGTCATTCATAGTGTTTGAACAGATTCTGTTGAGATATTTAATTGTAAAAATAGATAATGTTCATATAGTTAATTGTGGAAGGCTCATATACCAAATTGACATTTTTAAACTTAAAGCAATTAATTGTAAAAATGGCCAAAATGGAGGTTCTAAATGTATCATTACCCTTAGGCAAATTAGATTGAATCTTGGATGATCTTCATTTTTTAAGCTGGCCTATTCTTTACTTCTTGAATATTCTAGTTGACTTTTACCCCTCCTTCCCTTATTATTCTTGAATAAGGATTTTAATGGGCATGTTTGAGATTGACAGTATGTTTCCTTATAGAAGGATTCTTGCTTAGAGGGCAACAACTTGAGGAACCAAAAGGACAACTTTGTGAAATGATGAACCTGCTGGTTAACTTTCATAGAAGGACTTGCATATTGTTGGCTTGCTTCTTTTTTTATTATATATGTATATTAAATCCTCAAATTTAATATGTTTAAATTGCTACCACTTAATATTTCAATTTGTAAATAGTTCTATTTTTTTAGGTACCAACAATGTATACCCGGTTAATACAAGGCTATGAAACTATGGATCCAGAATTGCAAACTGCTTCTGCTTCTGCTTCAAGCCATCTGCGCCTTATGGTAAATTGATATGAAGTCATTTTATAATAATATGATCTTAAATCTCCTTGGTGTTGGACCTGTTCATCTTAGATGTTGAATTGATCATAATACTTTTCTGAATGCATTAAATGATTGAGTGACTGCTGCTGACATTAATCTTAACTGCAGATGTGTGGCTCCTCTGCTTTACCCTACCCCGTTATGCAGCAGTGGGAAAAAATAACCGGACATCGCCTTTTGGAACGATATGGAATGACCGAGGTGTGCTTTTTCTTTCTTTCTTTCTTTTTTCGTTTAAATAATGTATTCCTGTTCTTGAGATGCATGTATGGATTTGTGAAGTGTGCTTACCAAATTATTCTCATTTTGATTATCACATTATGGTTGAATGCATCCAGTTTGTCATGGCTCTATCGAATCCCCTTAAGGGCATGCGAAAGGGAGGGACTGTTGGCAAACCATTCCCTGGTGTTGAGGTTAGTTAAGTATGAACTTAAATACCTTGGATTCTACAGTAAAAAATGACTGTATTGTGCCTTGTGCACATGCTTGTAATTTCTGTGGTGAATAATTTATGGCTGATACTTTTCGTACCAGGCAAAGATTCTTGCAGAGGAAGAAGGTGGAGATACTTCACCTGGAGTGGGTGAGCTATGTATCAAAAGTCCTTCACTGTTCAAGGAATACTGGAAGCTTCCTGAGGTACCTCCTGGTAACTATGAATTCACCTGTGCATGACTAGGAACCATGAGTGAGCTTTTTATTCTTAGGATACTACTTATGGATTGTCTATAAGTCACATTTCCTTTAAAATCACAAATGGTTGTGTTAGCAAGTACTTGCTGACACTTGTATTATTAAGGTTTGTTTGTTTCATCATTTTTGTATTATTTTTTTGTCGTTTTTAAACTGATATTTGTAAAAAAATTGATACAAATGAAAAACCGACAGTTTTACTTATAAATTAATTAAACAGAACCGATACTGATACAATATAGATAAATTACCGATACTAATATCATACAGATAAATTACAGATGCTAATCAGATACAGAGATATAGATAAAAATCCAACAATCTAAGGCTAACAAGTGCCTCAAGAGCATTTGTAAACAAAAATTGAATTTCTAGTATGTAAATTCAGCATTGCTATGGTGTTGGAAGCGTCAAGGATTCATGCACCAAAAAGGTCGCTCAAGTATTATTTACAAATTAAAATTGGAAAAAGGGTTTTCTTAATCTACAAGCTATGGACTTCCCAATTACAAGTGCACTGTTAGAGTCAAAGTTTCTTTGTGCATTATCATTCGCGACTGAAGGCAGATTTTCTGTTTGCCTCGCTTTCATCTAGCTTGATCTTATCTCAGTGGTCTTTTTTTATTGACAGGATCTTTCTGATTAACAATTATAACTAAGTCTCTTGTCCTGATATTAAGAGTACTAATAGTACATGTTGTAATGATTGACACAGCAAGAAATGACATTTTTATTGGATTCTATTCACAGGACTGTCTACACCTTGCAGAACAAAAAGACCTTGTTGCATAGTTATTTCTTAAACAATCACGAAATTGTCCTTTAGACTTTCCTTTTTAGGTCTCCCTGGATTTTTACATCTGCTTGTTTTCCAGGTAACTAAAGAATCATTCATAGATGGTGGGTACTTTAAAACTGGCGATGCAGTTAGAGTGGATGAGGATGGGTATTACATCATCATGGGGCGTGAGTATTCTTAGAACAGATACATGCTTAATTCTATCATCTTCATTGTAGTACAATAAATTGATGTTGGATTTTAATATCACATTAGAAAGGGTAAAATGTCAAAATTATTTTAAGCGATTGAATGATAGTCCCTTTTTTGTGGCCCCCTTGATCATAGCTTGTGTATACTGCCTAAATCAATGGTAATCAGCTATTGTTGGATGTGCATTTGTAATTTTCTGTTTATCTGGTTGCCATTTTGAAATAAGTTTTTCCCTTCTGTTGTTTTTAGGTACGAGTGCAGATATTATGAAGGTTGGGGGATATAAGTTGTCTGCCTTAGAAATAGAAGCAGTTCTACTAGAGGCAAGTTGTTATCTAAATGCTTATGTTTTCTATTAGAAGTTGGAAGTACGAATATATCACGGAAAAAATTTTGTTAAAAAATATAATAACCGAAGGTGCATTTTTTCAAAACACAGCATCCAGTCATAGCTGAGTGCTGTGTCTTAGGGCTAGCGGATAAAGATTATGGAGAAGTTGTTTGTGCAATTATTGTACCCGAGGAAGAAGCATGCAATAAAAGTGGAGAGAAGCGCACTATAACCTTGGATGATCTTTGTTCCTGGGCTAAGGATAAACTTGCACCATACAAGGTTTGGATGTTTGTTTTTATTTTCATTTTGAAGTCTTGCTGCATTTTAAAGCTTAAAAACAAAACCCTGATATATGACTATACTAGGCACTAGACATGGGACATTGATATAGAAGAAGACCTTTTGAACTGTTTACTTGACTAATAGAATGGTCTTTTCCTGCCTAGGGTTGCAAATGAGCCAAACTAAGTCGAGTTTTTAAAGGCTCACGCTCCGCTTGTTTAAAAGTTAGTGAGCTTGAGCTTGAGCTTGAGCTTGAGCTTGAACTGAGCTTTTTATCGAGCTTGAAATTGAGGCTTGAGCTGGGCTGAGCTTTTTATCGAGTCTTAACGAGTTTTTATTGAGCCTGTAATTTAAGTTCGAGCTCAACTCATTTAGATAGCTCTTTTTCTCTATTTTTTTAAATCTAAAATATAATATATACATAATTATTAAATATAAATTAGTTTTTATTGTTTTTATTATTTTTATTATATAGTTATAGATAATATATCATGCATAATAAAATTCATAAATCTATTAATGAGCATATAACGAGTCTATTAATGAGTCCACTTGCGAGCTTGTTCACGAGCCTAAACGAATTTGTTCACGAGTCGGCTCACGGATCTCAATCAAAGCTCGAGCTCGGCTCATTTATATAAACGAATTTCACTTTGGGCTCGGGCTTGGCTCATTTACTAATCGAGCTTGAGCTAAGCCAAGCTTAAAGCGAGTCGAGCTCGAGTAGCTCGTGAATAGCTCGGGTTGTTTGCAACCTTACTCCTGCCTATTCACATGGGGGTTTTCTTATTCATGGTAGGACTAGTAGTGTTATATATCATGACAAAGCAAAGATAGACAGTTTTCCACTTTCCATGATATAATAGATGAAGCTTTATGAGAGTTATATAAGCTATAATTTCCATATTTTAAAGCTTTATGTTGTACCTATGCTTTGAATGATTGATTAAGTTATCCGCTGTTCCTGCTAGATAGCATTAAATATCCAGTGATCCTCCTTATTTATTTATTTTTTCATTTTTTCAGCTACCAACAAAAATGTTCCTCTGGGAATCTCTTCCTCGTAATGCTATGGGAAAGGTAAAAATTTTCTTTTACATCTCTTCTTTGTATTATAAGATGATTCCTCTTCTTTTATATTTCACTACAGGGGATTTCATTGATTTCCCTTTCTTATGTACAAAATTTTAATCGTAATGTAACAAGCTGGAGCAGAATACTAACTTGCCTTTTGTTGCCGTGTGTTCATAGGTTAACAAGAAGGAGTTGAAGAAAAAGCTGGCTGCTGAAGGATTGTAACTTGATTTTGTCTTCATTTTTATGTGAAAGATAGATGAAAGAGCATTGAAACATTAATAAAGCTTCAAGGTTGGA
Source organism: Combretum micranthum (assembly GCA_024138025.1). NCBI lineage: Eukaryota > Viridiplantae > Streptophyta > Magnoliopsida > Myrtales > Combretaceae > Combretum > Combretum micranthum. The sequence continues at coordinate 792,542 of JAMXBD010000422.1, forward strand.
ATTCTTGCTTCCTTGATGTCACTGTTTTATTGAATTTAGGACAACTATTTATCTGACGAGTTAAATGTCCTCATAGTTTAAATGTAATGTATCTGTGCACCTTAATGATCCATCTTTTCTGTAGATTATTTTTTGGTGAAACTCTGTCTTGTGTACTCAACTAGAAGCCTCAAGGTTACACATACTTACGGGCATAGATGAAGATAGGTGAATAGATCTTTGTACCAAGAAGAATGCAATGTTGAGGGATGTTGAACTTTTATGAAAATATGTCAAGTCTTCTGTCGTGCATATTAGAAAGAAATTCCATACTTTAAGATGCTTACAATCCATTGTAATTCCTTTAGTTTTCTGTTGTTTCCTTTGTTCCTTTTATGCTCTTTGATAGTCTTCAATGAGTTTCAAGCACACCGGTTATGTTGTGATTCCAGTTGTAAATTCTCATTTCTTGGTAAACTTACAAACATTTGAGTTATTATGTATCAAGGAAATGTTTTCATTACTTTGCATGCAAGAATACCTTTCATTTGCTTCATATTGACAAAGATTTGTTTAGCTTCTTCGCCCCTTTGGAAAAATGGGAGAATCCTGAATGAACTTTTCAGGACAAGGTGCCTGAATCATTATTCATGTGAATATGGTCAGATGGTTGATGTTGTATGGATTTGATAAATAAGGACTCATCACTGCATGCTGGTTGACAATGGCAATCAGATTTTGAATCCACTCTCCAAGGCTGCTATTTATATCCTAGAAATTGTGGACAGCTATTCAATTCCTCTGCAGTCACATTGCATAGTTCTAGAATGATGACAATGATGGACTTCCAGGGGCTATCAATTTAGGTTGCCAACATTTGGAAAATTCTTGTTTGATCACTTTCAAATGATAAGATGTACATTGAGCTTGTGATAAATGCTGAACACATGCATTTACCATGGGAAGTTACGGTGTGTTAAATTGTTTTTCAGGACCGTCTATTCATAGATGGTTGTTTCGTCAACTTTGTGATAGAAAATATGCGATCCGTGCAACATCTTTTCCTCTTTGCAGCTCTCATTGTACCATGACTCATAGAGGCATTGCAAGGAGCATTTATAGATGAATTCGTCCAGAGTATGCTCTATAAACACCATGCGATGATGTGTGTCAACTGTCTAGTGGAACCCATTACTTAAATCTGCATGATCCATTACATAACATTCTGATTGCTATGCGTGGGGTGCATCACACAGTAATGTTCTAGCTATCTAATTGGAAAGGTAAATGTGTCGGCTTCAAAAGCATACAGAAAGCCTCTAATGAACATACACTGCATATATTGGCTAACACTTCTCATGGTGATTAACATTGCGCTGAACCAAGCCAAAAATTTGAGGACCATGAAACTCGAATCATGTATATATTGATAGTCCAACAATGTGGGATGAATTTAAATCAAATTGGCTGAAATACAAATCATTCTCCACATAGTTTGTGGAGGAGATGCAGGTCCTTCTTGATGTAGTTAGCAAAATCCAGAATCAAGGTGCATATATTTCCATGATTTGATGTAGTCCAGTAGTTAACTAAAAGGGAAAATCATGGGGAGACTCCTTAGAAAATGTTGACGCTGCAAAACTTGTCCTCCAGTGCAATACTAACTGAGTCTTTTGTATATATAACACAAATGTATATACATGGGTGTTCCAATAAAAACGTAGGAAGAAAACACGCAGCATCTTCTCAATGACAAAAATAATAAGTCATCGCTGTTTGGTACATGGCTAGCTTGTATCACCTAGTATTTACATGGAAAAACCAAGCAGCAGCATGTAGAAATCATCAGAAGCATCAAATCTCGGATTGTGACCACTTGCAATGTTGAGTTGTGACTCCCACATTCTTCATGTCAAAGATATTTGCTGTCACCAATAAGAATGCATCTCACGTCAATAATAGGATCTCATTTCAAACATCTCAATCGAATTAATAACACACATATAATGGAGCATAAAGTTTGACCTGCATATTGATATTTAGCTTAATTCAGATGCATCATTACATGGAATAACCATTGACCTAGGATATATCAGAGGATGTACCTTGGTCCTGTAGATAAGAGTCATTATTTAAACTCAAAATTAAAAAGTGAACGCCTGAGTACCAACCAAGGTGAATTTCAGGTGTAGCAGCAGCTGTGGCGTCAGCAAGCACCGTAACTGATTGATAATCCAATGCTACAGCATCATAAACGGTTTGCCTGATGCAATTTGGGGTTTGAACTCCTACGTAGAAACCTCAACAAGATTACTAGCTATAGTTTCTTGAATGAGGCATCCAAACGATGTTAACAAGCCCAACAATATCCGAAATTCAAGGTGTAAATGAATTGAATCAATATAACATTATGGAGCTGAGCATGAGCTCGAACTCAAGCTCAATTAGAAAATATGAAACTCAACCTCAATCAAGTTTACAGTTTTGGCCTTAAGCTCAACTTAAATTCATTTTCCAGCTCGATGTTTTTTTTTGGAAAAAAAATTAATTTTTATCTCATGGAATACTAAGTGCTCAAAATCAACTTGAACTAGGCCCACACTTAATTTTGGTTCGAATTAGGTTTACAAACTTGTTGAGCCAAATATCATAAAGCAAAAGTCCAATTTAGTAAATTACTTAATTAGTTTGAGTTTAAGCCCAGCTCTACCCTAATCAAACTAAACTCAAGTAAATATTAAGCTGAACTTGACTAGCTTGAAAGTTAGCTCAGTATGTTCACAGCCGAAGCTATAATGTATGCTCACCTATAATAACTAAACTGCTTATTCGAGCAGAGTGAAGGAAAGAGTGAAGGTGTGTGGCAAAGAATGCACTAAACCGTGTCTTCACTAATCTGTAGTCACCCTTTTTGATTACGAGCCCATCAACCAACTCTGCGCCTACGCTTCCTTTACTGGTTGGACCAACTTTCCCAGCCGCATAAAGATGCCGACGAAACAGTTCAACATCTCGTCTAGAGGATCATGTTCCCGGACCACCTAACAAGATTGTATATCATCTTTTTCAATTCAAAATATGCTGATACATGAGATATAAAATTGAGATTGCCTTCTTTCAATCAGTAAACAACTAAATGCAAAAATTTGGCAGCGGGAATACGATTAGGATGCAGCAGAATAACCATTCGGACAAGACGCCTTTTCTCCTACTTTTATCAAAGCAAATCAATATGTCTGTCCATTACAATCAAAATGCATGACTCTTGAATTTTCCATTCTAAGTAGCCCGGCATACATGCTTTTTGGCAAGACAACTTGAAAGTATCTTCCATTTATCTATCCAAATATTAAACCCATAAGTAAGCAAAGTTAAAAATCGAGTCCTGCAAATTGGCCTTTCTTTGTGAAACCACAATTTATCCATGAATCTTAAATCCATTTCGAAATGTACCCCCTATACCACTAATCTGCATTGACTTTCGCAAGATCATTTCCAAAAGATTCAATTGACTTCCTGTGCTACTACTTTACCTCAATGATTAGTCAGCAACGAATTTTTACCATCATTGTTCTTATTTATACGTCTTTTCTCTACAGTCTTCAACAAAACATCCCTCAGATTCCAGCATTTGGGTCTCTTAGATTAAGATACAAATCAATTTTACATTCTACTATTCTCAGTAAGCTAAAACTTCCAATCATTCCCAATTTTTAACATATTGTAATTCAAAGTTATAGATCATTAATAAGGTCTCTAAATGCATAAGAAGAAACTTCCATAGATAAGGAAACAAAAATGCTTCCTGTTAGTCTGCGGTAACATTATTTCGACAAGCAGCAATCAAACAACAGAAAATTATCACTAAAACAAAAGCAAAATAAATTTACCCAAACTACAAGTATTCCACGCCTCCTAGCAACTTCAACAGCCTCTATGACATTTGGAACTATGGCTTTCCCACCATCCACTCTCATCAGACCATCCTCCAGCACAAAATCTTTCTGCAAGCAGATTGCATAAGCCCTTCTCTTAATTACAAACAATCATGAAAACTTGAACAGCCATATAAGCAGGTACCAAACTTTTGTAGGACAGTTGTTATAACGAAAGTTATCAATTGTAATACTCCTCAAATAGAGTGTGATGAACCATAAACACCAATATTGATTGGAGTTGGCAAAACTGGTTAAAATTCATGGAGAATATTACCCTTTCAAGATTTTCATTGTTAGCATTTTCCTAAGAAACAGCTGGCACCAGGATAAAACTGGAATGATTTTCCTTGTTAACATTTTTCATAATTGGTTAGCCATAAGACCGATCATCAACTTACAAGAAAAAATTGTCAAAAGAAATCAAAGAAACTTTTTCGATGAAACAAATACACTCCACGATAGGGTGCAGAAAACAAAGATTAATGAACCTGCATATCAATGACAAGCATAGCTGTGTGCTTCCATTTTTCTGTATCTGCCATGTCAATAGTCCTGGAATGTATGATGTGTTAGGTAGGTTATGTCAATGAGCAGAAGAGGAATATGAAACGGAGGCTGGAAGATGAGAGCGTGCAAGTCAATTTGGTTTTGAAAACTTCACTTTTCATGGGTTAGAAATATATATATAATTATAAAAAATAACAACTAAAATCAAATCTTAGAAATGTGACAGGTCATAGAATTGTGACATAGGTTTAAAATTTGGCTAGAAAATTTAGATGGAAATTGCATTTTAGTATTCTATTACTATTCATCAATGTTGTTAGATCCATATGAGTGCTTGATTTAGACATACAAGAGAGTTATAAAGGTAATGGATAAAACCAAGTTAAATCATGGATTAAACTATGGTTTAATTGACTCAATCCCAAAAAGAAGTCTAATCGGGTCAATCGGTTTTTATTTATAGAATTTTTTTTTTTGTAATTATATTTGTTTTCTATTTATAGAAATAATATTAATATTATGCTCCATATAAAATATACAATTAAGACACGAATTTCATATGCTCCAAACACCAATTTCAGCTTCTCTACACAATCTCAATCAGATACCAATTTCAATTTTTGATAACATGATTTAAATTTCCTACTCCACACACTCAATAAATAATATTATAATATCGCAAGTGAATATATTTAATAAATTAATTAATGTAATAAATGTTTCACTAGCAACATTCCATGTGTGCAAATACCAAAAAAAAAAAAAATAGAAAAAAACATTGATAAAGCTAATAGCTAAATGAAACAAAGAAATGAAAAGCAATGATGAGGGATGATGAACTTCCATGCAAAGATCTCAATCTTCTGTCCTGCATATTGGAAAGAAATTCCATACAATAAGACGCTTAAAACCCATCATAATTCCTTTGGTTTTCTGTTGCTTCCTTTGTTCCTTTTATGCTCTTTGATAGTCTTCAATGAGTTTCAAGCACACCGGTTATGTTGTAATTCCAGTTGTAAATTCACATTTCTTGATAAGCTTGCAAACGATCAATTTATTATGTATCAAGGAAATGGTTTTGTTTGGACTTGGGGTGGAGTTTACTGTCCATACCAAATAATAGTGAATAGTAAATTGAATTTAATGAAGCTTTATTACGAATTGGGTGGAGTTTACTATCCATACCAAATAATAGTGAATAGTAAATTGAATTTAATGAAGCTTTATTACGAATAAAATTGTTGGAGGCTACAAAGAATAAGGGTTTCATTCGAAATTGGATTGTTTTTCTTGAACAGATACTAGATTTTCAAAGTTTTTTTTTATATGATAAATTATGTATTGTGGAGTTACTACAGTTGGCCGATCATGTGCGATAGGTGTGGCAATTGACTTGAGAGAAGTCCTGAACTGATAACACGTATAGGATGTCACAGAGACGTGTGGGAAGATGAATAGGTAAACCCAGTTTTTCAAGTGCATGAATGTGACAGAAGATCAAATCGGATATAATTGATCGTTCTTTACTTGTTCTTCGTAAAATAAGTGCTTTGGTCTTTCTTAAAGATGTTTTCGCAGACTTTCCACGTTACTTTTGATCTTAACAATGCGCAGAATGGCCCTGAAAGAGAAAAGAATCCACTTATTTATAGATGGTGGAGACTAATATCAACTATTAGATAATGCTTGATCGGACGCATAAGATTACGCATGGCTGATCACCATTAGATCATATCCAAACAATCTGACAACTATCATTGAAGCCTTCCTTTCTTTAATGGTGAGCTAGGTTGGGCTTTTTGAATAGGCTAGAGAGTTTTATTTATATTATAAAGAGAAGCTAATTATAATTAAACCAGTCTATTTTATATTTAAATGGAATTAAGGGTTATTTTATTCCACATAAGCTATTTTATTCAAACAAAGCCCAAATTAACTTGAAAGATATTTTTAGATTCTATTTTTCATGCACGAGAAAACCGAATAAGGTCGAAATGGAATAAATCGGTTCAATATCCCTATTCTGAGTCTATCAAGTCGAATCTCCTTACAACATCCTTAATTAGACTTAGTCTTCTAAACCCTGTTACTAGTAGAAGACAGCCTATGACATTTGGCCCAATTACCGAATGGCTCTCTACAAATTCTTTCCTTTTTTTTTTTTTTTGAAAAAATACAAGTAGTACTTTTTTGTTATCGTTTTCATAAGTCTTTACCATTGAGTAACGACATGGTGAATTCTAGATGTTACGCAAGTGGTCATGCTCATAGTTTTGACCTTCTAAAATTAACAAAGTGAAGGTTCACTTCAAAGCTTTCAAATATGAAGCTTTCTCTTAAGCATTTCCCAAACTCCCCCACTTCATCTTCTTTTCTCCTCTTTTCTCTCTTTTTATGTAATTAAATAAGTCAAATTCAAAACATTTATTTAAAACATACTTAATTAAAAATCAAGAGATTCGCTATGCTATAATACGTATCAATCAGATCTTAATCGATTCACTTTTCTAAACGTTGTGAGTTTAAATAAACTTATCTTTAAACGTTATGACCTCTAATATAATTCTCTCTATATATATACTATTATGTATTAAAAAATTAAGATGTGTATTGAATATTCTTTATAAGATTTAAGAACGGCAGTGCTTCATCCAACGAGATGATGGCAAGATGTTTGAATTCTCGTAAAGCTAGAATTTTGTTAATACATGAAATGGGAAAAAGATGTATTTTGATAGTAACTTCCGGTTTAAATTGACCATATGTTTTGTTGGAGAATTTGCTAGGGAATGATATATAAGAGATGTTTGAATGTGCAGCACGGTATTTTCTTCTCACTCAAGCTTTACGACGGAGAAATCATGCTTACACTTTGATTATATCTATTATCTGCATTAGTTTCCCATATTCATTAGAAAAAAACCGATTTGGCATGCCTACTGACGGACATGATCAATAGAAATGAAATGCAAATTATTTTCCCCCCATATTTCATGGTAATTTATTAAAACATCTATTCAAATATATTTCACATCGTATTATGTCACTTATTGGACCTTAACAAAAGAATTATTCTTTCACTACAAAAAAAAAAAAAAAAAAATTGGTTTTATAAACAAAACTTTTATCTAAAAAAAACTTTTATCACAAAAATTATCATTCCATCATAGAAGTTATTTTACTAATTTTCTATCGTAAAAATTCTAAATCTAAATTTTTCTTCTAATTTTACAAAAATTCACCATACCATTATTTTTCATTTTGAAGTTCAAAAAGATAAAATAAGCAATTCATATAAGTCTTGTTCTGCACCATTATATTTTAAATTTAAATCCACAAAAAAAAAAATAATAATAAAATCAATAGAAGTCTTTTTTGTGTAGTGTGCTACAACGCTAATCAAATTTAGAATTACTCTGAACCGATCACAATACATACGGGTACTCTAAGCTTGATGAAAATTATACATTTATTGGTTAAACATCTTTCATATATTAATGGAGAATATTTGAGTTTATTCCCCTAGCAGATCATTCTCCACATAGTAATGGAATGTTATTCTTAATGCATACAAAGTATAACATCCTACTCATAATGGGATACCAATAGATCACTAAAAGATTCATCATAGGATTAATTAGTATATAGGCCAACATTTTGCATCCATATGTTCTGCCCATGCCAGAAAGCCGCATGTAGATCAACACGAAGAGATCAATCCTCAGAATGCAGCCACTCTTGCAATGTTGGTGTAGCAACTCCCACGTTCTTCATGTCGGATATATTTGCTGCCGATACATAAAAGGATATATCTTGAGTTGATAATAAGAGTTGTTTTGAATCTAAAACATCTTGAAGCAGCTTAAACATATAAAAGACTATTCCTAGGATAGATGATCTCCTAAGATGCAGATGCACCAGGACATAATCCGAAGCATATTATACTAAAGCCACAATGCCCCCAAAGATCTGCATGACGTTTTGTTAGGAATCATGGGGATAAACCAAGCAAGGCCTAAAGGATCGAAAATGGAAGATGGAAATTTTAAGTACTAACCAAGATGTATATCAGGTGTAGCAGCAGCCGTGGCATCGATTAGCACCGTAGCAGATTTAAAGTCCAATGCTATTGCATCAAAGACGGTTTGTCTAACGCAGTTTGGAGTTTGAACTCCTGCATAGAAACATAACACATTGATCAAGTCAGACGGTTTGTTGTTTTGAGGTCATTTTACCATCTTATTTTTGTTGATGTCAAATGAACTATTTTATAAAAAATATACAAATGAAAGATAGACATTTTTGCATATAAATGGATCAAACAGATCAATATATAGATAATGTACAAATAAAAATTAAACAATCCAAATAGACCATATAGCATCATATGGAAATTCTCTGAGTCTTAACGGTGTAAAATCAATAACTCAGACGCTGGAATATGTTTAATTTACTCACCTGTAACAACTAAACAATTTATTCCTGCAAATTGAAGTACTGAATGTAAGGGTGTAAAGACCCGGCCCACTTAACCCATATATCAAGTGTGCCAAATCTCCTGACCACGCATAATACCAAAATATTAGGAACAATTATTCAAGTATTATATGTAAGGTCGTCTTAAAAAGATGTGTCTGTAATGGTTGCCTGTTTAAAACAGATATAGTATTCACATGATTTGAATTAAGAAACACTACCACTACATAAGTAGTGGGTCATCACCTATATACCAGACATACATCATATATATATATATATATATATTACAACTTCCCAAGGATCACATAAATATAGAAATCTTACTTACAAACCAGCTACATTACAAATACAACTTTAAATATAATTTACAACACAAGGCTTTAACAAACAAGCTTATAACTTCACAAAAATACTTTAAAAGGATTCCTAAGCATATACTAGGTCTCTCTCCTAGTCATTCATAGAGTCCTCCCAGTCAGTCCCATAGCCCATATCGTCATAGAGCTCATCATCATAGTCACCTGCAAGACAGCAGCATGAGCCAAAGGCCCAGTACACAATACTGCAAACAAATACGTATGCTAAGCACACTTAGCTAAATGTAATGCAACATTCCATCATCATTTTATTATCTTTAGTTAAATGGGTAGAGTTAACATTGAAGTATTCAAACTCCGATTCAAGCCTGAGATTCTGGGGTTCCTGAGTAACAACAGCTGCTCAGGGGGTTGATATAGATAAACTGGATACTTATATCTCCAATATCTAACCGATAGAGAATAATAGCTTCATCTAAGGTTCACACTGCTTTATACAATCCACTTATCCCGGTCTATAATATCAATTAGTTCAATGGTCCCATAACCGTGGACTAAGCCATATTATTTCCTCCCAAGCCCAAGTAGAGAATATACCGATACAGTTAAAGTCATTGCATCATGACAAAGGATTGGGCTAAGTGCCTAAACTACCATGCCATTACATCATAACAAGGTTGTCGCTCCCCCGGATCCATATTCAACGACGTAAAGCACAACCAATTTCAATATCTTTTCATTAATTTTTGATTAAGGTCAAATTGGTATATGCCTATCCTAAGCAACCATCAATCAAAGTATTGTGTGCATTCAAAGGGGGTCTCCAATTGAGTATCTATCTCTATTCCACATAAATCAAATCATATTAACAATACCATCGTAAGCCAAGCTTATATCTACTAGTTTAGAACTTAGGAAATTATTGAATCTTATGTAAAAACAATCTAAAGTCATCACATGTTATATATATATAGCAAATCTTTGATCAAGAAGTCATATATCATGTATTGGAAGATGTTGGAAGAAGTTAGAAAAATTGAAGTTTATAAAGTCAACGCTGGCAATTAACGCCGGCAATGAAATCCTTAACACCGGTGGCGTTTAAGGTGGCGTTAAGAAAAATACATTATGTACAAAACCTTTAAGTCTTTACATCGGCAATTTAGACTTCAACGTCGGTGGCGTTTAAGATAAATTTTAAAAGATCAGAAGTCAGAATTCTTACGCCAGCAGCGTACAAGGCGGCATACACTGCAATTAGTATTGCAGAATTCCTCTGTTCTCCAAACACAAAATTTTTACATTTTAACTCTTCCAACTCATTCCAAACCACAATATAACCTTCCTAATACATGGTTTAAAAACCCTATATCATCTAGCATACACAAACTTTCTTATAACATTATTGAAATACAAAACTTATTCCTCAACCATTAAGATATACAAAACACTATAATTTCATTTACTTCACTTCCACTACTCCAACATGAATTCACTCCTCAAAACAACTCAATAATACTACTTCTCATCACACCACTACTCAACACCATTCTTGCACTTCCATAACAAGTCCTAAACTATTTCAGCTTCATAATATAACAATACACATATATTTCAATATAAATTAAATTTGACAGAAAAATTCATGGATTAAAGAGAAATAAAACACTTTAAACACCATATAAAATTACCTCAATGTATATATAAGGCTTGGAGAAGGATTCTTGGTGTGTTGAGTCCAAGAAAGCTTAGTTTGGATGTTGAAAATTTTGGTCTTGGAGGAGTTACGAATTTCTTATTTTCTTGGTCTGTTTTGGATGTCTAAAAAGCAATAGGAAGTGGGTTAATATTTATCCAAATTAGATTAACTTTAAGGGGCAGAAATTTCTAAGGGCTTGTGCCTTAATTAGGCTTAAATTTGGGGTCAAATTAGGTTAATAATAGGACTTAAAATTTGCTAAGTTTAGGGTCTTATTTAGGCCTAAAACAAGCTTAAATCCAACACATTTAATTCATTACAATAACAATTAATACTAACATGATAATTTCTAATATGAATAAACAATCAACCTACATATATTTACCATATCTTATTATCTAATTACATACGTTATAACACACTCAATATTACAAACACACTAATCCACTCAAACATATACACATATATAATTATCAAATTTAGCATGCATTAATATATATTAAAATTATATTCTCCTTCTTTCATCACCAGGCCATCAACCAACTCTGCTCCTACACTTCCTTTGCTGGCTGGACCAACCTTCCCAGAAGCATAAAATTGCCGACGGAACATGTCAACATCATTATAGAATTAATATTAATTAATTAACCCAAGAACCGAATCCTGTCTAGAAATTATTTGATAACAAGAAAATATGCGGAAACGTACCGGAATTCATGATTAATTGAAGAATTAGGAAGATGATCTTCTAATTGATTGTATCTCCTTAGGTTTTTCTTTTGACAGATGGGAATTTAGAAAGAAAGAATTGATACATCAATTAGGGACCACACCTTATTTTTAATAAATCTTTATGTGTGAAATTACCAATGTGCCCATCATTAATTGATAATTTACACTTCAGGAATTCTACACATATATTAACACCACACTTTATATTTTAGATGATATGGATCATTACATAAAATTACATCACTTTATTAGGTCCTTAAACTTTATAATAGTAATATGTATATAATTATTAGCCACAATACATGTGCGTCTACATGTCCATATGTATTTATAAATATGTATGCACATTGTGTACAATCCAAATTCTAACAAATCTCCCACTTGAATTGCACGACCATGTGCTCATATTATAGAAACCTTTGATCATATACAAATCACCATTACTAAATGTGCACAAAAAATAAAGATAAATCATCTGAAACAATCTCGTCCATTAGACTTATTAACGTAAGGACTAAAGAAGCAGTCGTTGTCATTTCGCAATTAAACCTACAATAATCTCATACATCAACTTAACTAAATGATATAGATTAAGTATGGATGTGTAGCATGGAAATTACATGTAATGTGATATATACACATGCCTATTTCCAACTGGTCCAACCTTAACCAAATGAGATCAGAATTCAGAGTAAATCAAATTGATACTTTATTATGAAACCAAATAATATCATGATATCAAATACATAACATATGACACAAAACTCCCACTAAATTAAACTGTATCAAATGTAACGACACCCATGTGAGCAACATGCTCATAAAAGGCCGAAGATGTCAATGCCTTAGTGAATGGATCCGCTAGCATGGAGTTTGTTCCTATTAGCTCAATGCTAATAAAACCACTATGAACTCTTTCTTTCACAACAAGGAACTTAATATCTACATGTTTAGATCTAGAAGAGCTCCTGTTGTTATTTGAATACAAGACTGTTGCTCGATTGTCACAATACAGCTTGAGTGGCCTTTCAATACCATCGACTACTCGCAGTTTTGTAATGAAGTTACGCAGCCATATAGCATGATTGGATGCCTCATAACAAGCAACAAATTCAGCTTCCATAATGGATGCAACAAGTGTCTGCTTAGCACTCTTCCAAGAAATTGCACCTCCAGCTAATAGAAATACATAACCAGATGTTGATTTTCGACTATCTTGACATCCAGCAAAGTCGGAATCAGAAAACCCTATGATCTCAAGTTTATCCGACCTTCTATATGTGAGCATATAATCCTTAGTATTTGTAAATATCTAAAGACTCTTTTGGCTGCAATCTAATGTTCTCTTCCCGGATTACTTTGATATCTGTTAAGCATTCCAACAATGTATGCAAGATCAGGTCATGTACAGACGTGCATACATCAAACTCCCTACTGCTGAAGCGTAAGGAATATTCTGCATAAACTTGGATTCCAAATCATTTCTTGGACACTGTTTCAAACTGAACTTATCTCTTTAGACACAGGGGTGTCATGAGGTTTACAATTTTGTATGCCAAAGCGTTGTAATACCTTTTTAATATACCCTTATGTGATAATCCTAAAACTTCCCATGAACGATCACGATGGATTTGGATCCCTAATACGAAGGATGCTTCACCAAGATCTTTCATTTCAAATTTATTTGATAAAAATTTCTTGGTTTCCCGAAGCAATTCTACATCGCTACTAGCAAGCAAAATATCATCCACATATAAGACCAAAAATATGAATCTACTCCCACTGAATTTATGGTATACACAATCTTCAACAGTGTTCACTTCAAAACCAAATGAGAGAACAACTTGATGAAATTTCAAATACCATTGACGAGAAGCTTGCTTGAGCCCATAAATGGATTTCTTAAGTTTACAAACCAATTTGCTAGTTTCCTCGGAAGCCAACCCTTCTGGTTGTTTCATATAAATAGTTTCCTCAATGTCTCCATTGAGAAAAGCAGTTTTGACATCCATCTGATGTAGCCAAGGTTGTCAAACTCGCAATTCTATGTAGAATCGCTAGGGGGTCGGTAGAATCGGAACGTAAAATCGAAACGTAGAAACGTAAGTTTCTACAACTTTTGCAAAAAGTTTTGAAAATTTATAGAAATGCTTATAGAAGATATAGAAAACATAGAACACATAATAGATATTAAAAATAAAGAAATTAAGTTATTTTTTTTTCATAGTAACTATTAGTCTATAACATAACATATATAAAAAGTGCGAATAAAGTCAAAATTAATTTATTTTCTATTATTTTGTTTGAAATAAGTGATAAATTGAGAAGAATCAAAATTTTCAACTTATTAAATGTTTAATTATATAAATGAAAAAAAAGTTTTCTTGTAAACTTTATAGCTATAACTTAGCCTAAATGAATTTCATAAATATAGAACAAGGGTTTTTAGGGGAGGGAGGGAACAAGATAGAAAGAGTGTATGGAAACCAAATAGAAACTACAATAAGAAAGATATATCATTTTAATTCTTAATAGTTAATGAGCTTGTAAATATACAGTTGTATTTTTTATATTTTAGCTTATTTGACTCGAATATGTAGAATCGGTAAATTCGGTTAAAATCGTAAGATTCTAACAAGTTTACATGTAGACTCGATTAAAATCGTAAGATTCTATTAAAAAAAAGATTTTACCCACGAGTCAACTCGGAAGGGCCTTCTAGAATCGTAAACTCGTACAATCGTATAGGTAAAATCGTGATTTTGACAACTATGGATGTAGCTCAAGATCAAAATGCGCCACAAGAGCCATAATAGTCCTAAAAGAGTCTTTCGATGAAACCGGAGAGAAAGTCTCTTTATAGTCAATGCCTTCCTTTTGAGTGAATCCTTTAGCGACAAGACGAGCTTTATATCTTTCTATATTGCCTTGTGAATCCCTTTTGGTCTTAAATACCCATTTACAACCAATTGGTTTCACACCTCTGGCAATAAAACAAGATCCCAAACGTCATTGTCTTTCATGGATTGCATTTCTTCACTCATGGCAATCCCACTTATGAGAATTAGAACTTTCAATTGCTTCATGAAAAGTGATTGGATCATCTCCCATTAAGTCAACATGTTCTTCATTCTCTATGAGATATACATAATCATCTGAAAATGTACTTCTCTTTACTCTATAGATCTTCTTAAAGGCTCTAACTCATTTTGAATTTGAGGTTGTTGAGTTTGATCTTGATGCTCCTCATAAATAATCTGTTGAGGAACTACTGGATGATCTACAGGTAATGCCTGTTGATCTTGATGAGTAAAGTTCAACATCATTATCTTGTAATGGATCTTGATGTTGTTGTTGAATAACGTTAGGTATGACAACCTGATCATTGTCAACAGTACCTATATAGAGAGGAAAATTTATTGAATGGATCTTGATGTTGTTGTTGAATAACGTTAGGTATGACAACCTGATCAGTCATCACACACCATCATCAGTGCAATAATATAGTGCATGCAATGTTTTCCCTTTCTTTTTCATCATGTCATAATCAATTCATTTGATCAAATAAAAATTATGTAGATATAGTAATCATCAAAATAGAATTCAAACAATTCGAGAACAAGATTAGGCTCTGATACCACATAGAAATATTAATTAATTAACCCAAGAACCGAATCATGTCTAGATTAATATTGATAACAAGAAAAGATGCGGAACGTACCAGAATTCATGATTAATTGAAGAATTAGGAAGATGATCTTCTAATTGATTGTATCTCCTTAGGTTTTTCTTTTGACAGATGGGAATTTAGAAAGAAAGAATATATACATCAAGGGACCACACCTTATTTTTAATAAATCTTTATGTGTGAAATTACCAATGTGCCCATCATTAATTGATAATTTACACTTCAGGAATTCTACACATATATTAGCACCATACTTTATATTTTAGATGATATGGACCATTACATAAAATTATATCACTTTATTAGGTCCTTAACTTTATAATAGTAATATGTATAATTAGCCACAATACATGTGCGTCTACATGTCCATATTTATAAATATGTATGCACATAATGTACAATCCAAATTCTAACACATCACGCCCTTGTGGATCATGTTCCTTACCACCTAAGAAATAATAACTGCAAATTTCATATTTCCATTCAAAAGCATTTGCAAACAATCTTCATATTTCCTCGTATTGAACTGGCAAATAATTGAATGGAACATAATTTGCGAACATAAATACAATAACCTTTTTTGATCACTACAAAGAGAGGAGTAATTCGAATCTAGTATTCTCACTTGAGAGACCAAGAAAATACAATTAAACTATAAAGCTATTGTCATAACTACAATAACTTTAGAGGTTGAAGTAATACTCACTATAGTATTCAAGTATTAATACGTTGCCATTAAATCTTTAATCAAAAATTTTTATAGTTTTCACAGGCAACCATAACCTTTCGACACGTTACAGGTTCAAAGTTGATTATGGTTTAAAGTTTAATCAGTTTATAAATAATCAGCCTAGGTTTAGAAATTTATACAACAAGATTCAAAGCATATATGGATTAGAACACGATTATAGAGAGAAAATCTAAAACAGGTGCATCAAATTTACCCAAACCACGAGCATGCCACGCTTCCTAGCAACTTCAACAGCCTCTATGACATTAGGAAGTATGGCTTTACCATCGTTCACTCTAAATGCACTATCTTCCAGGATAAAATCATTCTGCAAAGAAGATCAACTGAACCTTCTTCTTACTATCATCATGTAAGAGTACGCTTCCACTCAATAAAAAATCATCTTCCTCATTTTCCACTTTCTTATTAACGTCCATATAAAATATTTATTGCAAAAATTGGACTTTGTTTTTCAAGAAAAACAAAGGCATCAAATCACGGTATGTTGGTCAAGGTATGGTGTGAGATAGACCTGCATGCCAATGACTAGCAGAGCCGTATGCCTCCATTTCTGTGTATCTGCCATGTTTATTTTCTATAAGATGATGATGATACAACCCAATTATGTGTTTATTTTAATGATGTGCTGAGTACCTTCTTCTCAATAACTATGAAATATGGACGGAGTGCAATTCCCAATTTATTAGAATGGAATATGGTGAGCATTATTATTAGATTGGGAAAAATACAGTTTTAGTCCTTAAAGTTTTATGTTTTTCTTATTTGGTCTTAAATTTATATATATATATATATATATATTTGTAATTTAAGTCCCAACGTTTTTAAAAGGTTAAAAGAATTGGGTTTTATTCTTTTAACACTGCTAGTTTTTCTAATAAGCTTTAACACACGGCACAATCTAATTCATCAAATTATAGATTTAAAAAATAAAATACTTGAATTAGGAAAAATTCAACAAGTGTTATTTAAATTAATAATAATTAAAAAAATCTACTAGAAAATAAAAAAAAAGAGAGAAATATATGAGAGATCATATAATAGATATGTGAGATCATATGCAACAATAGCTATTTTTTATTGATTGTATAGAAGGACATTTCTAAATATAAAATATAAATGAAAATTGAAAATGAAAAATTCAATATTACTTGCTGACCTAATTTTGAAATATTAAATAACAATAATTTGTAGCATGCTAATTTATAAAATTGAGACATCGATATGAACCTAATAATTGATCTATTAAAACAATTGCAAAATCAATGAAGAAAGTAATAAAACTAAATTGGCTTAAGAGTACGTATAGGAAAGTTTTATAATTCTCTCCATCTATAATGTTTACATTTTGTTGTGTTAAATGAAGAAGTAGACACAATGCACTCATATATAGGAACCTCTACTTATGTTATTAAAACATGAGCAACCCTATCCACGATTAGGCTACTTAATAGCAAGACATGTAAACAATAATTCAATCCAGTGTATAATCAAATACTTAATAACTCAACGAAAACATAATTGATCTCATATGTGGCTATATTTTAAAAATTGCCTAAGAACAAAAGAAAATTTAACACCTTTTTAATCTTATGCAAGTCCAACAATAAATAATAAAACTATCTATCTTCCACTTGTACAACTTAAGTTAACTATTAATAACAATGCCAATGACTTTATGATCTAGTGATATTTCCCTTAGTTTCTAATATGAAAGGTCCCAAGTTCGATTCCCCCCTCCCTCGTTATAATGGCAAAAAAAAAAATATTAATAACAACGGTATATATTAATTTAATGTGGTCACAAACAACATAAAATTAATGAGGAAGCATTTTTAACCAATAATCCTTAACTCTATAATGAGAATACTACAAGAAAACTTAGCTTTAGAGATATGAATTTTGGCAATGAGAAATTGGTTAAAAAAATTAAATTTCTACAAATAAAAAAAAACAACATTTATGGTAGAAATTTATATTTAAAGACAAAATTTTTGTTTTTAAAATCTAATGTCTTATTGTGATTAAAGTTCCCAATACTGCAAAATATTGATATTAGATAGAGATATAATGTCACACATGTTAAGTTCCAATCTCTGGATAACTTAAGTAAACATGGAATGTGGGAATTAAGGAAAATACCTAGGGGTGTATGTAAGATTATGACTAAAGAATCATACCTTAATTAAGTTAATATTAAAACTATCTATTTGCATCTACTGGCCTTAATTAAATTAATTTTGAAATTATCTATGAGTATATCCTTACTATTATAGTTATATTCCATCTTATATATTTATAGCAATTCCGTTGATGATTTTACTATTATATTTTTTAAGATTTTAGAAGTATGAAAAAATTCATTCAATAAATAATTAAGGGTATTTAATGTAGTTTCATAAGAGATTATGTATATTACTTGGAAATTAATTACAAATGATAAAGTAAATTTAATACATAACATTTGTATAAGTTGTGCTTTTAGCAATAATAGACAACAAAATAAACTTAGAGAGGATAGTTGTTCAATAATCCTTTTCCTTTTTCATAACATTAATTGCAAGAGAAAAAATGTTAGTAAATCAATTATACTATTTGTGAACAAAAATTATTATTTATAAAAATTTGTCGAGTTGGATATAATTTTATCCTAACGAATTATAAAGAAAAAAAGCTAGGGAGAGAAAGCGAAACTATAGTGTAGTAAGCGCATATCGAAAAACTAGGAGGAAACTTATGGGATTTGAATTATAAATTATAACCTCTAGATTATATTTATTTTTGCATATTATTTGCACATTAAATATTCATATATATATTTTAAAAAAATTGAGAAATAATTTTTTTTTTTGAATATGGGCCTGAAAGCCATCGATGTCAAACAAAATGTGATCAATATGGAAACAAAATGGTCCTGGCTAGCAATATATTCAATGAAGATGAGGATTTTATTACTCCTTTAGGACTCCCATTTGATCTACCAAACGTGAATAATCGTTCTACATATGCAGTCAGCAAAATGCAGCAGAGGCATAAAAGACATGAAGGAAAGAGATTATAGAGAAATATCAACATTTGTCAAGATCTCACCATTTTATTTTGAAATGACCGAAAATGGAGGCAAAAGCCAAATGTACCATGCGGTCCATGCTAGGATCTGCTTGTTTCATTATATCTGGTCTAGAATTGAGAACATTTAAATTTAGCACTTCAACAATTAATCAAGTTTAACTTAAACTTACAATACTCAAATCTAAACTTAATTGAACTTTCAAGCTCTAATTTGAGCTCAATTTCACATTCAACTTCAAGCTCAATCTATATTATTTCAACTCGACTCGTTTACTCCCTTCATTTACAACTGTTGCTAAAAATAAGTTGAACTGCTCATAAGTTACTCGAGCTCGGCTAGGTTTGTGTTCAATTAATAAACAAATTGAGCTTAAACTCAAAACCAATCCCATTTAACTAAATGCGCTGAGCTCGACATTTAATTTAGGCTTCAATTCAACACATAAATAAACTTGTTTAAACTCACTAGCAAACTCATGAGTTATATATATATGTATGTATGTATGTATGTATGTATGATATGAGATATTATACATAAACATATAATAAAAACTAAAACCAACTTTCTATTTGATATATATAAGTGAAAAGATATGGAAAACTTAAAAAGAAAAATGAACCATATGGAAAACTTAAAGGAAAAAATAACCAAGTTTAAGCTTGAAATAGGACTCGTGTAAACTGAAAAATAAAAAAAACTTAGTTTGGCTTGAACTTAACCTGTAAACAATCCAAATGAGCTTGAACTCAAAATAAAACTCATTTATCGGAATGAGTCATATTTAAATTTGAATTTCAAATTCAATAAAAAAACTCATATTGAGCTTGAACTCAATAATTTTAAACGAATCGAGTTAGAATTTTTAAATATTTAACTTAACTCAAATCGGATAGATTCGGCTCATTTGCAACCCTATTTAAATGTATAGCATTGAGACATTGTGACCGAAACTAGTTCATTACAATTCAAATTTTGGCCAAGTACAAGTGGGAATCAAACTCCAAGGTATCATTGCCCGCATTGGATGCAGTTGTTACATGGGTACAAATACAAAGGTAACCCATGAAGTATTATGTCCCTTTAGCCCTAAGAAATAAAGTAAGGCTATCAGCGCAATGCTGAGGTTTGACACTTATACCATTAGGGTTAAAAGGAAAGAGCAGAGACGTCTATGCAGATAGATCAATGTGATGACACCCTAGTGCATATCCTAAAGGCTGAGAAGCATTGCTATAAAAGGGCAAAGACGGGGGAAAATGGATTAATTAGGTATTTATACTGAATGGTGATCATTAAACACCATTAATTATATATATATATATATATATTCATTTACATGTGACAGTAATTATAATAAATGAGTAATAATTCTTTGAATACTGATTATCACTATATATGAAGTATTTAAATATGACTAATATTTATCATCATTCATGTATATTATAAAAAAAAAAAAAGATAAATCATGGATCCACCAATTTTATAGAAGGCCCTAACTGCGTGTGTGATACATAGAAAAATGATTCCACATACTATGGTAATATAATTCATATTTATTTATTATCCTTTCAATTAAGGATGCTACTTTATGCATATAGTGTGTAAATGAATAATCTTTCCCCAATAAAAGGAATTGGCTACCATAAATGATATATTTTCTTTTAGTATATATCTTATTTGGGCAATACCTAAGATAATTCTTACTTATAATAATTCAAATTATGACTATTTCTTTTTGTCATTGAAATTACAAATATTTTAATTGGTTATTTTGCTAAAGCAACAACTTTTATGGCATTACATAATTTCCTGATATGCGTTAACAATACTACAAATGGTTGCCTTTCAAGAATCTTTCTTCTTTATCAGGATCTCCAATGGCATAATTCCCACCATTGAAGTGGTCAAATTGCGGATAAGAAAAAGAAACATAAAGTCATGATGAAATACAATTTTTTTTTATCTCTAACACTAAGCTAAGATCTTACACCATATTTCTTAATAAATCTGAGACCAACATTTCATTGTTTAAATCATTATTGTTAACTGTTTGTTTGCGCTTGAGTAATCGCATACGTAGGAATTAGGATTAATATATGTACTTGGTTTTGTCTCCATTTAATTACAAAGTTTAATACGCATTATTAGAGAGAAAAATATTTGATGAATAGATTTCCGAAGAAGCTCAGCCAAGAAAGAACAGACAAAGAACAGAACAACGTTAGGAAATTAAGAAAAGGAGATACATCTAAGGGACAAATAAAAGAATTGTTGAAACCAGAATCAGAAATACGTGAATTTGATTTGCCTTTATTAAAAAATTTGCCAACAACATGATATATATGTTATTGCAAAATTTCATTCTGCTGCTTAAAAGGATTTCCTGTAAGCAACTTCCTTAGCAACATTAAAAAAAATCTATTGCAATTGAGGTTTATAGATGACATGTTTTCAAGGTCTTGCAAATTGGTGTTGCAAAATTAGTAGTCTTTTGACTTCTTCTTGTTCTTCTTATTTTTTTCGACTTAGTGCCATTTTGTTACTAAAAGGGGTTGATATCACATGGCAAGTGTTGTTGCGGAATATTGAAAAGGAAGGCCCCGGCCTATAAGAAGAATAGACAAGCTGAGTAATGACAATGACAAAAAGGAGTGTAGGATGAATCTTTTGTCACTATTTTCCTCCAACCACTTTATTACTATGAAAAGAGAAAAAATAAAAATAAAATAAAAATACTATAAACCTATTGGCTCATGATTGTCAAAAGTATTGTTAGATGAGATGTTAGGAGCACTGTTAGAAGATCAGGATAAACAAAATGAATTTCATGAAATACGATTGTATCAAATCTTAAGTTGGATAAAAAAATTCATGAAGGCCCAGCTCCACTTGTTGGATGTATTTAGGTAATGCGTCTGAGAATTAGAATCAAATTTATGGGGATTTGTTAGAATCAAATTTATGAGGATTTCTTACTTTGGACAATCTTTTTTTATTTCAAGAATTTTTAGAAATTTAGCTCATCACATCTATGTTTGTATGGAGAAAATTTTATGAAGATGGTAAAAGATATTTGAATCATGAAAATTTCCAGATCGTGATTAAGAGTGTGAAAGTTTGGTTAGCTAAGCATAAGGGAATTGATAAGGATGAATTAGCTTTACAGAATATCTTAAAAGTTGAGATTAAGTCCAAAATTTCAAATTTCAAATAGAAAATTTCACAAGATTTTCTAGCAATGTCTTTCAAGAAGATGGGTGCAAGATATTAATAAAGATAAGCTCACAATAAATTATCCAAAATCAAATCCCATGAAGATAGAAAAATTTTTCAAATTACTCATTTTAACCATTTGCAATGGTTATTCAAGGAGAAAACTGCTCTTGCCTTATGCCTATCTTTTCTAAATATAGCTATTATCTTCAAGATATAAAAGAGCTTCAAGCTTAAAAATATGAACACACAACATTTACAAGTGAAACATATCAAAGTTGATGGCCTAAAAAAGAAAAAAAAAATCAAATTTCAAACTGTTAGAAGCTCCATCCGAACTTATTGGTAAACTCACATACATTCAATATATTCATTTTTACGTGCCTAAAGTAGAGAGAATTTATTATATCTTATATTATAAACTATTCTACTCTTTTGGTGGATTGATTGACTACTTTATATAGAGATTATATATGTATTTTGTGTTTGTCAGATTAAATAATTCATCTCTTTCTAGAAGATGCTATGATGGTGTGACTAACATTCATCTTTTGAAATACTACAACGACTTGGGAAGACTACTGTAATGGAATGGTCAATGATCTTTTTAAGTTTGATGTTAGTAGTTCATCATAACACATTGAATAGAGGAAGATTCCAACCGCTAAGACTAGACAACAATACTAATTACCCAAGCTTATAAATTAAAAGGTTAATTACAAAACACGTCTTGTATTTTGATTAATTTACAAATACATGACTTATGTTTTTTTTTTTTTCCTGGATAAATAGATGATCCGACTGACATAGAGATTGAGTTAGAGCATATCTAGGTCGATATTATATGGAAGTTTGTGACCGACTTAAATTATTTCATTTTCATCTATATTTATATTAGTATCTAATCTGTATTTTATCTGTATTTGGTCTATTTTATGATAAATAGTTTGAATTGAAATGATGGCATATGCCAACAGCAGCCAACAAACCAAACAGGATCTAATTATGAAAAAAAGAATTTCATCATGTTGGTTTATTATAGTTATGAGCTATGCGAATGGATTTTGTCGTGTGAAAATATTCATCAATAATTTAAAGAGATAGCTTCTACTGTTATAAGGCATGTAAAGTGGCTAACGAATTATATAAGATGAAAGAGTGATAAATGAAAGGGAGGAGAAAAATTAAAAGAATCCTGTTGAACTGAAAAAGCATTCAAAATTGAGACACTGATATTTGACATTTTCTCCTTTTCTTATGGCAACTGGAATCTGAGCAGATACTTATAGCAACTACTCGTATATTATTCCCTTCATAAAGTTGAATTAAACATTGGATTAGATATTACTTCTATTTTATTCTATTTTTATAATGATGGAGAAAAGGGAAACTTCCTCAATCTTTTATTAATTTTCTGTTTAATTTTCCTCAATATTTTATTCTATTTTATTCGGTTCTGTGTTCGACATTTCGGTTTTGCAAGATCGGTTCTGCTTTTTTCGGAAGGTCTTGAAGATGATGTTCTATATTGTTCTCCGCTGGATTCATGTTTATCCGATTTCCTTTAGATTTGATTCTATCTTTTTCTATCCAAATCAGTTACTGATTTGTATGCATTTAAGACTTGTGGGTCAATTTGGATAAAAGAATATCAAAATCAGTTATGGTTGTTACCTACCAAAGATTTTTTATCCCCCATACTTGATAATACTAATAATAATATTTAAACCTTGTTCCTGTTCTGTACAACTCAATTGAACCGAAATGCATTAACTTATATTATTTTAATAAGCAAAAGCCACTCCATTGCCATAAAAATAGCCTAGCGCACATATATTAAGTAATACCTGTAAGTCCCTTTGAATTTGACTAAACTACGAGTTGTATGAAAAATCTGTTGTGCACCAAAATTTAATTAAGTATAAATTTCAATAAAATAGACTATATTCATAAAAAATATCTTATATAAAATCTATTTGTCTTATTAACAAACGTCAATTTGGTCAAATTTTGTGTCATGTGTGTGTACTAAATACCAATACTCAGTTGAAGCTCTTTGCGACTCTTAAAAAATATATATATATATTGAGCCAATCCTCTTTATTATTATTATTATTTTTGTCTTTTTTTAATTTTAAAGTTTTTTCTCTTTTGTTAAATTTACAATTTTTTTCAATTTTCCTATTTTTGGTTTTTATGCTTTTTCATTCATTTTTGTATTATGTAAACCTAACAAAAAATGAAAAATAAAGAGATAACAAAAATAAAGCATCTACACTTCAATGATATGTAAGAATGGGTCAAAGATGGGGGGCTTGACTAATGACTTGTCCGTAAGACCATGAGTTGCCATCTCTATATAATAATGTGCCCTCTGCTTCTATTGTACATCCCCATTAATCATTCTTACTCACCACCAATACACATACTAAGTAATCAGATGGATAAGAGATGGTCTTTGTTCATGACAATTCAATTCTCCTTATTACTATTCGGCTTACCTTATTCACCACGTCCAGCACGTTGCCATGATAAGGAAAGATCTATTTTGCTAGAATTCAAAAAAACATTCTTCAAAAAAACCACAAATTCATGTTTTTTCGAAGATGATATTACGATAGGAAAATTGAATCTTGGAAGCTAGAACTGGAGTCTGGAAACTGTTGTGCATGGGATGGGATAGAGTGTGACGTGGACAATAATCATGTGATTGCTGTTGAACTTGGTGATAGTTGCCTCACAGGTACTATCAGCTCTAACACCACCCTCTTCCATCTTGCCCATCTACAAAAGCTAAACCTTTCTTATAATACATTAGATGGCCAAGTCCCATCAGAAGTCTTGAGAATGACCAATTTATCGTCTCTTGATCTTTCCTACAATTACTTTTGGAGTTTGAAACTCAAAAAGCCAAATTTATTAGAGTTGGTGCAAAACTTGTCAAAACTCGAGACCTTAAGTCTTAGTGAGGTGAACATATCAGCATGGGTTCCAAATATTCTTGCAAACTTATCATCACTGAGGTCACTTAGGCTAGATGGTTGTGATTTACAAGGTGAATTTCCACCAAACATTTTCAAAATGCCTAAGCTAGAGATTCTTGATGTAAGTTACAATGAACAACTTTCAGGTCATTTGCTAGAGTTTTATGGGAGAAGTTCCCTCAAATCACTATCGATTTGGTACACCAATTTTTCAGGTCAAATACCATCTTCATTGGGAAACCTTTCTTCCTTAAATGAATTATATCTTGGATATAACAATTTCAACAGCCACATCCCATCTTCATTGGGAAATCTAACACAACTTAGAAAGCTTGACATATCGGGTAATCCACTCACAGGTGAGTTCCCATTTTTGATAAGAAATTCAAGACAACTTACTGTGCTTGTCCTTTCTCAAAATCAACTAAAAGGTGCAATCCCATCTTGGATAGGACAACTATCCAACCTTGAGAGTCTAGATCTTGGCTCAAATAAGTTTACAGGTGAGATTCCATCTTCTCTTTTCAATCTCACTCGACTTACATCTCTAAGCTTACTCAAATCAATTCAATGGTCAGATTCTACCTCAACTCAACAAACTCACCCGTTTGTCCATGTTGACCTTGGTTTCAACAACTTCACTGGTTCAATTCCAAGTTCAATTGCAAGCAGAAGGATCTAGAGGAGCTTAATCTTCATTCAAACAACTTTAATGGAACTGCATATTAGCCTATTTTCAAAGCTCAAAAGTATTGATGTTCTTCTATCATTTAATAAGTTCATTGATTGATGACCTTAACAACACAAATACTTATTTTCAAAATTTCAATTTTAGGTTTAGCTTCATGTAACTTGAGTAGATTCCCAACATTCCTACAGCACCAAGATACATTGTCGTGGCTAGACTTTCCAACAATAACCTTTCTGGTGAAATACCAGAATGGTTCTTGAAAATGAACATGAGTATGTATCGTTGAACCTTTCAAGTAACTCATTAACAAACTCAGCATCTAGGCCACTTAATTTCAAATGGAATTTCTTAGCTGTACTAGACCTGAGAAACAACAATCTTAAAGGGCCTCTTCTACTTCCACCTACATCAGTCAGTTTCTATCTTATCTCACGTAACAAATTCTCTGGAAATATACCATCACAAATATGTGAACTAAGAGGACTTCGAGGTTTAGATTTAGCTGAGAATAATTTGACAGGTGTATTTCCTCAGTGCTTGAATGGTACCAGGGACTACCTTGAATTCTTGAGCTTGCATAACAACAATTTTAGTGGGGAAATTTCTTCAATTTTCAATAATGGTGATTGTAACTTGAGGATGGTCGATGTAAGTGAAAACCACTTTCATGGTTCTCTACCAAGATCTCTTACGAGGTGCCATTATCTTGAGTTTCTCAACTTTGGAAGCAATCAAATCAAGGATGTTTTTCCCTTCTGGTTAGGTTCACTTCGCAATTTAAGGGTCCTTATCCTACACTCTAACAAATTCCATGGAGCAATACAAGAACCTGAAAGTATAGATGGGTTCCCTTCTTTGCAAATAATTGATCTTTCCTTCAACAACTTCGAGAACTGCTTGCCATCAATGTATTTTGAATGTTGGCATGCAATGAAGATTCCAAGTTCACGTCAAGAGAACTATATGGGAACTTGTACAATTGGCTACAGCATAATGCCAGATGCAATGTTTGACTACACAATGACAATTTTTGTCAATGGCCTTGAAATGTCATATCCAAAGGTCTACACTAATCTCATAGTGATTGACCTTTCAAGTAACAATTTCAGCTGTGAGATTCCAAGCACTATTGAAGGTCTAGTAGAGATGCAACACCTAAATTTTTCAAACAACCATCTTACTGGATCTATCCCCTCATTCCTAAAAGCTTTAAAAAGTCTAGAATCTCTAGACCTTTCCCAAAACAAGCTCATTGGGAAGATCCCTCAGGAGTTGACACAACTTAATTTTCTTGGGACATTCAATGTGTCTTATAATGATTTATTTGGTGAAATCCCCAAAGGAAGACAATTTGACACATTCGACAACAATTCATATATTGGGAATACAAATTGTGTGGAGTACCTTTATCAAAGAAGTGTGATTATGTGGAGTGTTGTCACAACAAAACCTCCAACTAGAAGGAAAGAGAAGAATCTATAACAATTGACTGGAAAGTAGTGTTGATAGGATATGGAAGTGGAACAGTCATTGGGGTTGTCATTGGATGGAGATTTTCAATAAAACCACCAAGATGTATTCTAAAATATTTTGGTAGAAGAGCTTAAATAAGGAGGAGGTGAAAAGGTAAGTATTTGATTGAATCTATATACATGTTAAAATCAATGTTTTGCATTTTATGTTTCTATTATCATCCTATGGAAAATAAGGGGTGTTTTTTAAATGCAAACTTAGCCTCATCCATGAAAGTAATTGGATTCTATAAAAATTTTTTCTTCCATTGATTTTTCCGCGCATTGCCATGATACAACTTGTTAGATTTGTGACAACCAACCATGACAGCCGTAAGTTACTATAATTAATTTTTCATATAAAGCATTATCATGATTAACCTCTAAGAAATTATAGTGAAAGGGTTGTTTTGTTATCTACTACTATCCTTGATCAATAAACCCAGTTGATGGTTTAGATAAATAGAATGCTCACAACTACATTGAAATACACAACAAACCTCAACATTTAGTTTAAGGTTGGAATCTTAACATGATGTTTGAACCTTTCTTGTCAAAAATCCTCATAAAAGTAGAAATTATGGTCTTCTTAAAACTCAATCCTACAATATTAAACATTTGAGTTTGTGAAAGTAAACTTGGCTATTTAGGTGTTACTAAATAAAGTGAAACCTTCTCGGTCCTTGCATCATAAACATTTAGCTGTTCTTTGCTAAAGTTGGTACATTCAGATCTAATACTCCTTTTATCATGTTCTTATGCATTTGAAAGGGAAAGGCTTAGTGTCAAGCAGAAGCCAAATAACAAAGGCGAATCTACAGTTGCATGGACTAATGGAGATGAAGAATGCTACAAAAATTTGAGAATACATGGTCATCCTATTGCACTTTTATTTCTTGAAAAATAATAAAAATTAGGCTGGTATAGGCATATAAGTCTTATTGTTTCAGTACTAGTAAATCTATAGTACAGAGTGTAGTCGTTAATTATATATGTAACTATTTTCCGCAATTGATATGTCTTGTGAATAAATTTGAGTATTTGCCGTATATATCTATTGTTCTACTATATTAACTCTATATGTGTTTAAATTCCTTATTTTTGAAATTAAGCATTTCTAATTTCACCACTGGCAAAATAATAAAATTTTCTGTTTAATATTATATGATTATTATATATAAGTGTATAACTATAACAATTAAAACTATTTCTATTAATATTTATATGTATTTATGCAACGTTTATATATATATATATTATATTTAAGATTGGAAAAATTAAAAAATAGGTAAGTTAAATGAGCAAAATTTGAGCTTAAATTAATTTTAAGCTCAAACTAAAGCTAATTTAGCTAAATGAGTTGAGCTTAAGCCTAAATTTTCAAGCTTCATAAGTGCAAGGCTCACGCTCAAGTTAGATAAATTTTAAATAAATGAGTCTTAACTTTCACAAAAGCTTGTCTTAGCTTGTTTTTAACCCTAAATTGCCATGACGATAATGCAATTATGTAGTTCATCTTGTTTGATCATCATAAGCAACTTATAATGACAAATAATTAGTGATTACAGTCGCAACTCTCCTTAAGATAATATGAAAACACACGCATCTTAGTCATGTATCCACACCATATCTCTCACAAATTCAGGAGGTTAGCCGATAGAAGGCAATGTTGATGAGCATCTAAAGACCTTGTAATTCCCTTTAGTCTTCAACCAAAGGAGTGTCAGCACAGCTTCTCTTAACTAAAAAATGTTCAAATTTTGTTTCTTCTTACTCTTCTTCTTCTTCTTCTTCTTCCATGACAGAGAGAGAGAGAGAGAGAATTAATGTACAATGACAACATGACTCTTGACACTCAACTTTTGTTGTCTACATTTAGCATTTTGCTTAGACTGACTAAATCCTTACATTGTTGCTCAAACTATAGCTCAACATTTTGACATAATAACATCTAGACTTGTTGATAGTTTGGAATAACTCTGCCCTGAAAATATAATAGATTGCAAGCAACAATAAGAAATGTGCATATCGTGTGGGTTCTATAATCAAGTATAGAATGAGACCAAAGATAAATTAAAACAAAAGCTAGCCATTGAATGGCGATTTCATATACAATGTGCATAAAGTGAGAGATGATAGCTATAGCAGTTTATGTCTAAGTAAAGTGAGCAAAGATGATATAAAATCTTTTCTCCCTAAGGATTTAAAGTTTAGAGAAAGAATTAAAATTTTTACAATATATGTCACTTGAATGAGGCTGCTAGATTTTTTTTACTCCATCAAATTATAGCTCCAACTGTGTATGATTTAAGACATAGCCTTACCAATGAATAAAGTATTCCGATCAATTGAAGAAGACTTGGAATCAACGGCAACTTGTCAATGGCCTATAAAACTATCGAAATAAACAATCTAGTGAAAAGTGAACAACAAAAGCATATATTTTTAATCTTTCAACTGGTGATATATCACAAAGATGAATCTTTAAACTTCTATTGGAAATCCTAAAATCAAATCCTACTCTTTCACAAAATCATCAAGTAATTTTATTGGACTCAAATAAGAGATATATTTTAACAATGGTATTAAAGACTTGTGGTTAACATGCATCATCAATCATAACATGAACTTGAGAAAATAAAAGGATTACCATTACTACATTCACTTCCCAGGAAGTTATTACATTAAAACCACCTAATCCAGGCCACTCAAATCCTTAAAGGCTTTTGCCACTGTGTTCTAAAACTAGAACACCACCGATTTGAAGCAGGCATTCTATTGGTTGACGACAGGTAATATTCATTCAATGGACATAAAGAGGAATGATTTTATGCAACTATTATTGCAAGAAGATCATCAAAAAAATATAGGCATCATATCAATGTAGATATGTAATGAATAATGAATGAAACTCATAACATTTTGCACGGGCTTAACAATGCTGAAAGAGGTGAAAGATTCAGCTTATTACTATTCGACTTACCTTATTCATCACCTTCAGCACGTTGCCATGATAAGGAGAGATCTATCTTGCTAGAATTCAAAAAAAAATTCTTCACAAAAACACAGATTCATGTTGGTTCTAAGATGATATTACGTATAGGAAAATTGAATCTTGGAAGCTAGAACTAGAGTCTGGGAACTGTTGTGCTTGGGATGGGATAGAGTGTGACGTGGACAATAATCGTGTGATTGCTGTTGAACTTGGTGATAGTTGCCTCACAGGTACTATCGACTCTAACACCACCCTCTTCCATCTTGCCCATCTACAAAAGCTAAACCTTTCTTATAATACAATGCAAGGCCAAGTCCCATCAAAAGTCTTGAGAACGACCAATTTATGGTCTCTTGATCTTTCCTACAATTTTCTTTTAAAACTCAAAAAGCCAAATTTATTAGAGTTGGTGCAAAACTTGTCAAAACTCGAGACCTTAAGTCTTAATGAGGTGAACCTACCAGCGTCGGTTCCAAATATTCTTGCAAACTTATCATCACTGAGGTCACTTAGGCTAGATGGCTGTGATTTACAAGGTGAATTTCCACCAAGCATTTTCAAATTGCTTAAGCTAGAGATTCTTGATGTAAGTTTCAATGAACAACTTTCAGGTCATTTGCCAGAGTTTCATGGGAGAAGTTCCCTCAAATCAATACAGATTTTGTCTACCAATTTCTCTTGTCAACTACCATCTTCATTGGGAAACCTTTCTTCCTTAAATGAATTAATTCTTGGATATAACAATTTCATCGTCACATCCCATCTTCATTGGGAAATCTAACACAACTTAAAGAGCTTAGCATAAGGAGTAATGAAGTCATAGGTGAATTCCCATTTTGGATAAGAAATTTGACACAACTTACTAAGCTTGACCTCTCTCAAAATCAACTAACAGGTGCAATCCTATCTTGGATAGGACAACTATCGAACCTTGAGAGTCTAGATCTTGGCTCAAATAAGTTTACAGGTGAGATTCCATCTTCTCTTTCCAATCTCACTCGACTTGCATCTCTAAGCTTATACTCAAATCAATTCAATGGTCAGATTCTACCTTAACTCAACAAACTCACCCGTTTGTCCATGGTCGACCTTGGTTTCAACAACTTCACTGGTTCAATTCCAAGTTCACTAGCAAAACAGAAGGATCTAGAGGAGCTTAGTCTTCTTTCAAACAACTTCAATGGAACCGTACATGTTAGCCTATTTTCAAAGCTCAAAAGAATTGATGTTCTTCTTCTATCATTTAATAAGCTATCATTGATTGATGACCTTAACAACACAAATGCTTATTTTTCAAAATTTTCAATTTTAGGTTTAGCTTCATGTAACTTGAGTAGATTCCCAACATTCCTACAGCACCAAGATACATTGTCGTGGCTAAACCTTTCCAACAATAACCTTTCTGGTGAAATACCAGAATGGTTCTTGAAAATGAACATGAGTATGGTGTCGTTGAACCTTTCAAGTAACTCATTAACAAACTCAGCATCTAGGCCACTTAATTTCAAATGGAATTTCCTAGCTGTACTAGACCTGAGAAACAACAATCTTAAAGGGCCTCTTCCACTTCCATTTACATCAGTCAGTTTCTATCTTATCTCACGTAACAAATTGTCTGGAAATATACCATCACAAATATGTGAACTAAGAGAACTTGAAGGTTTAGATTTAGCTGAGAATAATTTGACAGGTGTATTTCCTCAGTGCTTGAATGGTACAGACTACCTTAATTCTTGAGCTTGCATCACAACAATTTTAGTGGGGAAATTTCTTCAATTTTCAATAATGGTGATTGTAACTTGAGGATGGTCGATGTAAGTGAAAACCACTTTCATGGTTCTCTACCAAGATCTCTTACGAGGTGCCATTATCTTGAGTTTCTCAACTTTGGAAGCAATCAAATCAAGGATGTTTTTCCTTCTGGTTAGGTTCACTTCGCAATTTAAGGGTCCTTATCTACACTCTAACAAATTCCATGGAGCAATACAAGAACCTGAAAGTAATGATGGGTTCCTTCTTTGCAAATAATTGATATTTCTTTCAACAACTTCAGAACTGCTTGCCATCTATGTATTTTGATTGTTGGCATGCAATGAAGATTCCAAGTTCACATCAAGAGAACTATATGGGAACTTTTGCCACAATGATTACCCTTAAGGTATATGCGATGTTTGACTACACAATGACAATTTTCGTCAATGGCCTTGAAATGTCATATCCAAAGATCTATAGTAATCTTACAGTTATTGACCTTTCAAGTAACAATTTTAGTTGTGAGATTCCAAGCACTATTGAAGGTCTAGTAGAGGTGCAACACCTAAATTTTTCAAACAACCATCTTACTGGATCTATCCCTTCATCTCTAAAAGCTTTAAAAAGTCTACAATCTCTAGACCTTTCCCAAAACAAGCTCATTGGGAAGATCCCTCAGGAGTTAACACAACTTACTTTCCTTGGGATATTCAATGTGTCTTATAATGATTTATTTGGTGAAATCCCCAAAGGAAGACAATTTGACACATTCGACAACAATTCATATATTGGGAATGCAGAATTGTGTGGAGTACCTTTATCAAAGAAGTGTGATTATGTTGGAGTGTTGTCACAACAAAACCTCCAACTAGAAGCCGAAAGAGAAGAATCTATAACAATTGACTGGAAAGTAGTGTTGATAGGATATGGAAGTGGAATAGTCATTGGGGTTGTCATTGGATGGAGATTTTCAATAAAACCGCCAAGATGGATTCTAAAATATTTTGGTAGAAGAGCTCAAATAAGGAGGAGGTGAAAAGGTAAGTATTTGACTGAATCTATATACATGTTAAAATCAATGTTTTGCATTTTATGTTTCTATTATCCTCCGATGGAAAATAAGGGGTGTTTTTTAAATGCAAACTTAGGCTCGTCCATGAAAGTAATTGGATTCTATAAAATTTTTTTCTTCCATTGATTTTTCCGTGCATTGCCATGATACAACTTGTTAGATTTGTGACAACCAACCATGACAGCCATAAGTTACTATAATTAATTTTTCATATAAGAAGTTTTTCACATAAAGCATTATCATGATTAACCTCTGAGAAATTATAGTGAAAGGGTTGTTCTGTTATCTACTACATTATCCTTGATCAATAAACCCAGTTGATGGTTTAGCTAAATAGTCGCTCACAACTACATCTTGAAATACGCAACAGACCTCAACATTTAGTTTAAGGTTGGAATCTTAACATAATGTTTGAACCTTTCTTGTCAAAAATTTCTCATAAAAAGTAGAAATTATGGTCTCTTCTTAAAACTCAATCCTACAATATCAAACATTTGAGCTTGTGAAAGTAAACTTGGTTATTTAGGTGTTACTAAAATGAATGTGAAACCTTCTCAGTCCTTGCATCATAAGCATTTAGCTGTTCTTTGCTAAAGTTGGTACATTCAGATCTAACACTCCTTTTTATCATGTTCTTATGCATTTGAAAAGGGGAAAGACTTAGGTGTCAAGCAGAAGCCAAATAACAAAGGCGAATCTACAGTTGCATGGACTAATGGAGATGAAGAATTCTAAAAAATTGAGAAATACATGGTCATCCAATCGCACTTTTATTATTTCTTGACAAATAAAAAAAATTGGGATGGTATAGTATTAGGTCTTATTGTCTTCCATACTAGTAAATCTATATTACCTACAGGTGGTGTCGTTAATTATGTAACTATTTTCCACAATTCATACATGTCTTGTGAATAATTTGAGTATTTGCCGTGATATATATCTATTGTTCTACTTTTGAAAGGGAAAGGAATTTCCACTTTTATGTTTTAAGCAATGACACATCCTTGAATTTACTCATGAATGCTTATTACATCTGCAATAAAAAATAAATTAGCAATTATATGTAATGGAATATAATAAGCTAAAAAGCTGAAAAATGGTTTTCAAGTAGTTTTATCTTACAAGGCAACATAATTTACAATTTACTTAACCCAGTAAGTTTTATCTTTTACACAAATTTTGATAAATTTCAATAAATTGCAAATATATGTTCACTATATTAATTCTATGTGTTTAAATTCCTTATTATTGAAATTAAGCATTTTTACACCAAGTCTTTTAAATATGTGCTTTCAAACTCTTATTAACCATTTCTAATTCATTTCTAATTTCACACTGGCAAAAATAATAAAAATTTCTATTTAATATTATATGATATATTATATATAAGTATATAACTAAAACAACAAAAACTAATTTCTATTTAATATTTATATGTATTTATAGCAACATTTATATATATATATATATTTAAGGTTGAAAAAATAAAAAAATAGGTAAGTTAAATGAGCCAAATTTGAGCTTAAATTAATTTCAAGCTCAAACTAAAGCCAATTTAGCTAAATAAGTTGAGCTTAAGCCTAAATTTCAAGCTTCATAAGTGTTAGGCTCGCACTCAAGTTAGATAAATTTTAAATAAAATGAGTTTGAACTTTCACAAAGCTTGTCTTAGTTCGTTTTCAACCCTAAATTGCCATGACGAAAATGCAATTATGTAGTTCATCTTGTTTAATCATCATAAGCAGCTTATAATGACAAATAATTAGTGATTAACAATCAAGCTCCCCATAAGATAATATGAAAAACACACACATCTTAGTCATGTATCCACACCATATCTCTCACAATTTTAGGAAGTTGGCCGATAGAAGGCAATGTTGATGAGCCCCTAAAGACCTTGTAGTCTCCTTTAGTCCTCAACCAAAAGAGTGTCAGCACAGCCTTCTCTTAGCAGAAAAATGTTCAAATTTTGTTTCTTCTTCTTCTTCTTCTTCCATAACAGAGAGGGAGATAGAGAATTAATGTACAATGACAACATGACTCTTGACACTCAACTTTTGCTGTCTACATTTGGCATTTTGCTTAGACTGACTAAATCCTTACATTGTTGCTCAAACTAAGCTCAACATTTTGACACAATAACATCTAGACTTGTTGATAGTTTGGAATAAATCTTCCCTGAAAATATAATAGATAGCAAGCAACAATAAGAAATGTGCATATCGCATGGGTTCTATAATTAAGTATAGAAAGAGACCAAAGATAAATTAAAACAGAAGCTAGCCATTGAATGACGATTTCATATACAGTATGCATAAAGTGAGAGATGATAGCTATAAGCAATTTATGTCTAAGTAGAGTGAGCAAAGATGATATAAAATCTTTTCTCCCTAAGGATTTAAAGTTTGGAGAAAGAACTAAAATTTTTACAATATATGTCACTTGAATGAGGCTACTATATTTTTTACTCCATCAAATTATAGCTCCAACTGTGTATGATTTAAGACATAGCCTTACCAATGAGTAAAGTATTCTGACCAATTGAAGAAGACTTGGAATCAACGGTAACTTGTCAATGGCCTGTAAAACTATAGAAAGAAACAATCTAGTGAAAAGTGAACAACAAAAGCATATATTTTTAATCTTTCAACTGGTGATATATCGCAAAGATGATTCTATAAACTTCTATTGGAAATCCTAAAATCAAATCCTACTCTTCCACAAAATCATCAAATAATTTTACAGGACTCGAATAAGAGATATATTTTAACAATGGTATTAAAGACTTGTGGTTAACATGCATCATGCAATCATAACATGAACTTGAGAAAATAAAAGGATTACCATTACTACATTCACTTCCTAGCAAGTTATTACATCAAAACCCCTTAATCTAGGCTACTCAGATCCTTAGAGGCTTTTGCCATTGTGTTCTACAACCAGAACATCCTCCATTTGAAGCAGGCATTCTATTGGTTGACAACAGGTAATATTCATTCAAAGTATAAAGAGGAATGATTTTATGCAACTATTATTGCAAGAAGATCATCAGAAATATAGGCTCATATCAATGCAGATATGAAATGAATAAAGGAATGACAACTCACAACATTTTGCATAGGCTTAACAATGCTGAAAGAGGTGAAAGATTCAAACCTTTTAGTGGTAGCATTTACAAGAACTACAGCATGATTCCTCTAATCTAAATCCTAAAAAATGCAACCACTTAGATAAAACCCTAGATAATTGCATATCACAATTGCCATCTATCCTCATAAATGAAATAGTATATTACAATACACCGATGGCTTGTTTAGTTTATCCTGTAGAGTAAAATATAATTTTATAATCCATATAAATCTACCAACAATAGATGATGATCGTGATGTAAAAACCTTTTTTGAATTTTCATGGATATATGCAGCAGCAATGAAATAATTTAACTTTCTAAGTAGCAATGAAAGGATTTAGTCTTTCTGAGCAAAATGCAAAACATAAATAGCTAAGGTTACGTGTTAAGTTCATGTTAATCATTTATGTTAATTCTCACAATGTGTAGTATCCTAGCTTCATATTCTCTTCCTATTCATGATTTTTTTCATTTATTCTTAGCTTAGTATTAGTTAAGGCACACACCGCGTTTCAATCTATAGCAATCCATAGTAGCCAAATTCTAATCAGGCTTGGTTGTACCATATCTTGTGGCAGGCATGCATATTAGTGTAGATGAACCATTAAAATTAGCACTAGTAGGTTTGGCCATAATTTCGAATAATGGAAAGGTTTAACCAAAATCAAAAGGATCTATCTCGTTATGATAAAGATGTTTGGCATATCTTGTAAATCAAATATATCAATCTTTTACTACTCTTTTGCTACTAGATGCTTGGAGTAGACTTGACTACCAATTCTTTTGCGTTACTCGGTTGCTACTTTGTTTGTATTATCTGTTTTCCATCTATATCTATATTTGGTCTGCATCTATATTTATATATATCTGGCTTATATAATCTGTAGATGAGTTATTAAGTTTCTATCTTATTTCTATCTATTGACGACATACATCTCTAGCCAAGATCCTTTAGTTTTACTTAATTCAACATGGAAGGGTATAGGATCCAACATGCACTAGAATCGGTCATTCATTTCTATAATAGTCTTAAGGGTTTAAGTGAGTAGCCTCATGGTAGCATAGAATTCAGCTCAATGTGACCTCGAGCTTAAGTAACAGATTCATAATTTGAGCTCATGGTTGGCTTGATGCAACATACAGTGATCTCAATTCAAGTACACGCTTTTAGCTTGTTTTCATCAAAGAAGTATCTCTTCTAAATATAATAATGTTTGGCAATATCATTTGTCTACATTGAGGTAAATATTGTGAAGTTTGATTTCAACTCTATAAGTTTAAGCTTAACTCAAGTATATATGCATCAATTTGAATTCAAATAGTTTATGATATTTTTGGCTTACCTACAACCCATGGATAGGCCAGTGCAATCATGTACTTTTCCTTCTTACAATTACACAGGAGATTTTAGATATTCTACTGGCATGCATGAATAATCATATGCTTAATTGTAGTTTAGTGTAGAAGTGTTTACATAAATAGAGTATAAAATGATTATTCTACCATTTTAATAATAAAATACAAATACAATGATACGTCCCTTAATATCATGGTAAATTACATTGAAAAATATCAATGGTTAAGAGTAAGTTCATTTAATGTATCAACGTTTCGAGTAGTCAAAAAAGTCAATATTTAAGGATAAAATCATTTGAGATATCAATATTATAAGTGGTTAAAAGAGGTATCAATGTTTTGTAAATTGAATCAAATAAGGTATTAATAATTGATCATTAATGAAAAATTTAGAAAAAACCTTAAATGAACTTTGTAAGATATTGATACCTCTTTTTAACCACTTCAAACGTTGATATTGTAAATGAATTTATTCTTAAACATTGATATTTTCAGGTATAATGTACCCCTTAATATCAAGATGAGATGTTGGGATAATCATTAAAAAGTTATTGTAGAGAAGATTTTAGTGAGGATATATGTGTGTTGATTACAACTAAGGAGATAACAAACTAGAAATGACTAATGGCAATTGTTTCACTCAAAAAAGTGATAAATATTAAAATGTTTAATGTAATCATGTTGAATAAAATTATCGAATAGATGAATAGCATCAAGTTTGTCACAACAGAAGATGATGGCATACTAAAAGTGGCATCCTTATGCCAGAAGCAAGATGACAAAACCAAATAAATATATTGTAAGCTAATGCTTTACATTTAGCTTCAGTATATCCTGTCAACACAATACATGGTTTCTTGGACTATGAGATGAGATTATTCTTAATAATTATGGCATATCTTATGTTGAATTGGTGATTTTTTGGATAAATGGCTCAATCTACATTTGTGAGAGAAAGAATTCAATGGTATTAATACGTTGTGAGTACTAACTAAAGTAATATAAACACTAGTACTATTTCTCCATACAAATAGTTTAATAAAAATAATAAACTATTGCCACAGCTTGTGTCACATTTGGAAAATGTGTAATGTAATAGTCTATCATGACTGTCAAGTGGCTATGCTAATTTTACAAAGATAAAGTTATCATAATAAGTTGATAATCACATTCTTGTAAATTAAGCAACTATCATTATAGTCTTTCTAGAAAATTTTGCTTATGGTATTAATTTTTAGGCATGATGGTTTATTGTCTTTCTTGGTGTATTTTAGTAAGAAACTATAAGGGAGTGAGCAAAAAGTACACGTGCTTAGTAAGTGGTAAAGATCTCGCAGTATAAATTTTAAAGAGTAAACACATGTTTAATTAAGTGAAAGGGTAAATTACACTAGAAGATTCTAACGTTTGAGGGTATATTCATTTAAGATCTCAACATTTTGAGCGGTTTACAAAAGGTCTTAATGTTTAGAGAAAGGGTCGATTGGTCTTTATTGACATGTATCACAATATGATGGATATTATTAGTTTAAATTAAATATTAATCCTGTTGACATGTGTGATAGAGACCTCAATTGATTTATTTCTCAAACATTGAACTTCTTTTGAACCACTTAAAGCATTCAAACCTCAAACGAACTTAGCCTTAAACATTAGGAACTTTCGGTGTAATTTACCCTCAAGTGAAATGTATTTAAATATATAACATCTACACGACTTAACCAGTCACCATAAAATTAGAGTAATTAACCCAACTCTAGTATGAGTTTTAAGGAGTTTTGAATAGAAATGTCTTTAATCAAATTCAAGAATATAATGGATTGTTGTCCTCTTAAAAACCATCATAGTCTATTTGTTGATAGTTTTTAACCCATATTGTAACCTTGCTTCTATCACTTAATTTAATAGAGTTTAAAGAAGAAACATGTAATTCTTACCTTGATGGTCAAATTTGGTAGAAGCAAAGATCAACTGTGAAATGCTATGCATGAGGGGTTTTATTCTATGTAATATTCTTAATTTTGTGTTAATATAGGCGATCAAGCAAGTCATACCAAAGCAATATACTACTACACAGTATCAAACAAGTCAAGCACTAATGTATACTAGTCAATTATAACCATAAATAGCATATTACTTACCTATAGATCCTTTTTAAATAAACAAGAGTTCAAGAGGGCAATAAGGTTAAGATAACTTACCAATAGAGAGAATAAATTTTACAATTTTCCTAGTATTGGGGAGTAATTTTTAAAAAGAAAACATATATTAGTGTACTATCGGTGATATTTCCCTCTTAATTTCTGAAAAGAACCAAAAGTCCTCACTTAACAAGTCCTCATAGTGTTAATTGCAATAGTATTTACCAAAATTTTGTAAATATTCTAATGAAAATAGCTCATAAGAAAATAATAGGTGAGGATTTGTCATGCCTCAGAGGGTACCCTAAATATGACAGTCCGCCACACATAATATTAAAGCTAATGAATGACAACCTTAGTCATGCAAGAGCTTCGATATTACATGCAAAGCGTGCTTCCAAGATATGAGGAGACTCAAAGGGGTATTACATTTAAACAGATAATAAAAGCATGCAAGGATATATAAGGATAACATGTAATAATCATTAAGTTCAAATTCTTGCAACTCTTAGGGGCATTCCCACTCTTAAAGTCTTACTATTCTAAGCCAACTAAATAACATATATAGATGTAACAAAAACCTACTATAGAGATTTTTCTTAGAAGTCTATACCAAAAACTAAAATATGCAAACTTATTCCAAAAGCTCCTAGTAACTTTGGCCCATACCTGACAAATAGGGCTCCTTGGTACCAACTACAAGTAATTAAATCGAAACAAAAAGTTATAAGAATAAAAGCAAAACTAGCTTAGTGAGATGACTCCCTTCTTCAAAATGTTTCCATAAATCATACAAGTAGTTTAGACAAGCATATGTGTATGCAACAATCACATGAGCAGTCAAAATACACACGATTAACCGAAAACCATGTGTAGCACGGATTTGCACCCTCCATGTTGGGGATTGGATGGTTACAGGCCCATTCAACTATCATAAATTGGCAAACTTACCGGCTCTTACTTGCCCATGTAGACTCCCTGACTACTACTGGCTACCACTAAAACTCCTCGTTTCCCGCACGAAGAATAGTAGCGAAATGTAAATGTGACTCATAGTATGTCATGCATGAATCATTTTTAATATTATTTTACCCAGTTATTGTTAATTTCAAGTTAGGGGTGGCCAAACAGTATTCATCATAGCATTATAAGAGAACATAATTTATTCATCAAGTCTTCTTTCGATATGCTTATCTTTTTATTCAACAACCACTTCATACAACATACATCTAATCCACAAAATATTTCATTTATCTTCCTTAGTTTTCTAGTACGACTACTTACAAGTACATTCAAGAAACTGTAATTAGTAAGGGATTAACTCACTTGATGATTGCTCGTAATCGAAGTAGTCCTTTGGGAAAGCGATATTAATTCCTCCTTCACCTAAACAAGATGAAATCTAAAATGAGTCTTTTATAGAATTTCTACTTAATTTTCTAAATCTATCTTCTAATTGTGGTAGAAATCGGATGTGTAGAAATTCCAACTTAAAATTGCCATAACTTACTCATTTTAACTTGGAATATTGTATATTATATGTCGTTTTCTACCTACTCGAAAAGATCTATTTATTTCTAAGGTTATTTTCATTGTATAGAAGTCATTTGGATCTCGGAACAGAGAAGTACAAGTTTACCACAAAAATTCCAACCATTAAAAATAAAATTTCCTAATCCTTTCTTCCTAAAAAACTTGTTAAGCAAAACATAAATATGTATATAGTTGGAAAAATTCCTTTAGTACATAATTAGACTCATAATTTGTGCATGATGCTATAGGTGTTGTCTAATTTAATTATTTTCCATAAAACAACTTTTCCTATGGTTTGAAAAATTGGATTTTTATTGTTAAACTTTTCTTTAAGTGGTTGAAATAAAACTTATAGATCCTTGGGTTTTCATAATTTAGTGCTTTATATTTTTATTCTTTAGTTTATCAAAAGGTAAGTTGATTTAAAATAAATTTTGGTCTTTTAAAGTTATCTGCTAACTTTCTTTCTAGGAATTGAAAAAAGTTTTCAAAAGTTTTCTCAAGTTGTTAGTAGTACCTAATTTTTTTATGATATATTTCCTTATTGTATCTATATTTTTTTTTTATTATTTAAAAAATGATTTTACTCTTTAAAAGTATACTTTCTTAGGTTATTGATAAATTTTTATTTTTCTAAGTGGGTTTCTCAAGACTTGTAAGTTGATTTTTACCTTAACTTGAAAACTTGTTTAGTTCTTAGTTTTTATTAGGAAGTTGGTAAAAATTGGCATAGTATCAAGTTATCATCTTTATATCAAGATTTTCATGTTACCATTTGTTGGAAAG
The DNA here is from genome assembly GCA_024138025.1 of Combretum micranthum. Classification (NCBI taxonomy): domain Eukaryota; kingdom Viridiplantae; phylum Streptophyta; class Magnoliopsida; order Myrtales; family Combretaceae; genus Combretum; species Combretum micranthum. Next base: position 834,866 of record JAMXBD010000422.1, read on the forward strand.
AAAGTATTTTAGACTTTAAAGAAATTTTCTTTATCAATATTTTGAAATTTCATGATGAGCTTATATAAATTTTTGAAAAGAATTTGTTAAAAACAACCTTCTAAGTCTTGGTGAAAAATATTTGTTAAGTAACAAAATTTGAAGACTTTAATCTTATTTAAAGAAAGAATCTCTTTTTCATTTGGACAACAACACATTAACCATGCATGAATATGATTATGTAGTTATAAAAAGATAAGAATATCACAAGATAGATAATAAAGAATATAAGAAGCAAATAAGCATAATAATAATATCAAGTATTGGGAGCCTTAGCTTCATCAAGGCTTCTCAAGACTTAAAAATAGACTAGTTCCAAAAGAAAAGAAAAAAGAAAAGGAAAAATCATAATAATAAGAGCAAGAACAATAATATGAGCATAATAGTACAAGCATAATAATAAAATATAATGTATGAATAATGAACAAAACATGAACATAATGTTGCTGTCTTAACGTTATGTTCATGCTAAGTTACACGAACATAAGGATTAATCTACTAACAATATCATATCATAGAAATTAGGTATGAACAAGAACAAAGTATGAACATATTGTTGCTTTCCTAACCTCCATGGGTTTAGAAAATACACACTATGTTCATACTAAGCTAATGAACATAAAGAAAGCTTACAAGATTATTACCTATAAAAAAGAAGAAGATAGAGAGAACTTTTGGAGGACTTTGAGATAGTTTTGGTAGTATAAGAAAGATGTAAAAGAAATGGAAGAAGGGGCGGTATTTATACGAAAAAGTAGAAGATAATTTGTGTTAATTAAATAAGTTAAAAATAAAATAATTAAGAGTAAAGGGGAAGGGGCTGGCGCAATTCTTGAGAAGGAGGGAAGGACTTTTAATATTTTGCATATTTGTTAATGAAAAGTAAGATATGAAATATGTGAAATTGTATTAAAAATGAAAATTATAAGAAAATAGGTGAGGTTGTAAGAAAAAGTAGATATGGATAAATAGTAATGAATAGTAAACAAGATAATTAAAGTACCGATAGTAATAAAAATACATGTAAAAGGCTATATTTGCTATTTTTAGTTATCGAAAAATTCTAAAACTGTTATATTATGAATCCTTATAATATTACAAGTCTAACGGTGTTATCGGAATATTTTTACCATTCCATGTGTCCAAACTCTAATTTTGAAAACTAATCCCGTTCAAGTATGAAATGAACTTAATTTTGGAAAATCTAATCATTTTATGTTTCGCTATATTACGGGCCATAATCTATGATTATCTCATTTTTATTGTTCTAGGGTTAAGAGCGCAAAATTACCGGATCTAAACACATTGTTTTAGCTATGATAGATATTAGGGTTTTCTATTTTATTTCCGGTCACTAAAGACTAATAAATCTATTGAAAAATCTAAGAGATTATATGATTTAAAGAAAAAAATATATAAAATTAATGTACATATTTATAGTATGGCATAAGTGGTAATGTAATATAAGAATGATTGCATGATGAATTACGGTATATAATAGTTAAAGGCAAATTAGAACGAATAGAAATGCTGTATATATATGTGTATATATAAAAACACTTGATGAGTGGTGATTTCAAAAATTTTGTAAAAGTAGAGTGTTGATTTCGATGGACTATAGGTCATAGATTTTAAACTTTTGGTCGAACAGTGAAATATTTTTCTTAAGAGTGCTAAAGCTGCGCAAAGAAATACTAAAAACGTTTCTTGCTATTGTGGTTGTTAATTTATGATATATCTGCTAAATTAAAATGGTAGTAAGGTTCGCAGAAAAGTGAAACACATGTCTCAATGTTAAGATGAGATAGATGTTTTTTGATGGGATGAGATGATTGAAAATGGTTTGTATACTTCTGATAGAATTATTATGAATATAAAAATTTAGGAAATTTCTATAGTCTTGTGGCTATTATAATAGAACCAATCTCGTTATTGTACTATCCATATGTATTCCAATTATAATCGAAATAGTTAAATCTTTTTACACTAGTTTTTTTGTAATCAATTTAATTATACAATTAGTGGTAGTACTGTCTCGTGATGGAACCATAGAAGTTCCCTAAAATTTGCATTGCTATATCTATAATGATCAAAGTCTTTTTATTTTTATTTTTTTCAAGAGAAAGGTTTTGTTATCATTTAAAAAGAGAGAGTGTTAAGTTCTTTCAATTAGTTTTCATGATAACAAAAACATTAAAATGTTTTCTAATAGTTTTACTAAGTATGCAATATGAATGTGTATAAAACTTAAGCAAATATAGGTAAAGAACTTAAAATGTAAGCATTATAAGAATTGTTAGAAGCATTGTTATATGATATGTCAAAAGCACTATTAAAAGATCTGAATGAATAGAATGAATTTCATGAAGTAAAATTGTTATCAAATCTTACATTAGATAAAATATTTTATGAAGACCCAACTTCATTTGTCAGATGTATTTGGGTAATATGTTTAATGCCTTCCACAAGGGTTATAATCAAATTCATGGGTATTCCTTAAGTTGGACGATCTTTAATTTATTTCAAGAATTTTTGGAATTTAAGTTCATCACATCTATGTTTGTAAGAAGAAAGTTTTATGAATACAGTTAAAGATATTTGAAATACAAAAATTTCTAGATCAATATCAATGGTGTGAAAAGTTCAAAGAATATTTCACATGTTAACCATCATAAATAGAAAAAATTATACAAATACAAATTGAATAAAAAGTTTACCAATACATCACTGCTATATCACATATAGAATATGTGATATAGTGCGATAAACATATTTATAAGTCTATGGCACATTGGTCATGCAATAAATGTACGGACCTATATCGCATAACCAATGTGCAATCCACACATTTATAGAGCACTGTTACTATATCTCTTCTACAACATGTGATAGAGAGATGGTAAATTGGTAATTCCTTTCCTACAATTTTTATTTTTTTATTTATTTCTTTTAGCAAAAACAATAGACAGATCTTTCACCCAAAAAGTTTAGTCAACTATGCTCAAGGGAAAGGGTAAGAATGAATCAGCTTTACAATATAATATCTTACAAGTCAAGAATAAATCCAAGATTTCGAATTTCAAATAGAAGTTTTCACAAGATTTTCAAGCAATATCTATCAAGAAGATGGACATAAGATATCAATGAGGATAAACTCAATTCAAATTATCAAAAATCAAATCCCATGAAGATAGAAGATTTTTTTCCAATCATGAGAGGCTTATTTTCAATAGATACAATTGTTATTCAAGGAGAAAATTGCTCATGCCTATTTTTTTCTTTTTAGTGTAGTTGTTATCTTCAAGATATAAAAGAGCTTCAACTTCAAAAATCTAAATACACTACACTTATAAGTGAAGAATAGCATAGCTCATATTTCTGGCAACTATTAGAAGCTCCATGAGACCCTAATAGTGAACCTACATACGTTCAATAATTTTATTATTACGTACTTGAACCAAAGAGAATTTATTGTATTTTAGATTATAAGCTATTCTACTCTTTTGTTGAAGGTTGATAGAGTGTTTTGTAGAGATGATAAATTTTATTGTTCTTATCTAATTAAATAATTCATCTCTTTTAGAAGGATGTTGTGACTACATTCATCCTTTTAAAAAGTATTACGATATTAAGAACTTGGGAAGACTTTTGTAATGGATGTTGATTATACAATGCTCAATAATCTTTAAGTTTAAGGCTAGTCATTCATCATAACACATTGGATAGAGGAAAATTCAACCCAAAGACTAGTCAACAATATTAATTACCCAAGTTTGTAGATTAAATATCTTGATTCAAATGCACCACTCAATACCAATATTTTTCCCTATATACTAATGCTTTTAGAGTAAAAGATAGATATGCCTTTGATCTATCTGTTTTTTATGACATCCTCTATTAAGGGTGTTGTTTAACGAGTTGATTTTGTAGGTAGAGATAGGTACTTGCAAATACAAAAAGTGGTTAGAGGTATGCCAAAGAGTTGCCTGACGTACTATTCCGACCTTAAGTGAGTCCGTAGGTCTTTCCTTATCCAAAGAATATCACTTTTGTAAAGAGAAATTTGCCTTCCCTTTCCTTAGAGGGAAGGATTATTTATAGTCCTTAGAGGGAAGGATTATTTATAGTTCTTAGAGTCATACCAGAATGGGTCTACCAAATCTTTTTGGCTAGAGTTAATCTCCATCTGGTAGCTAACTTAGCACTTGAGGTGATGGGTATACCTGAGTTAGAGAGTTGCAATTGCATGGAGTGTGGCTAAGCATGTCATGTCAGGCAATCCCCCCATCCCTTCTTGAGTGTCTAGTAGTCGTTGTGTTTAGGTGGATTAGTGGAGCTTGCTCATTTATCAAGCATGGTCTTATGGAAGCAGCTCAAGGATAAGCTTGGTGAATTTTCTCGATATCAAGTTCGCGAGTGGTCGCCCATTGTCCTCTATGGTTGGCAGCTTTAATGGTATCTTGGGTTTCCTTACTAGGTCAGAACCTGAGGTGTTATCTTGAGTGTAAGTCCTTCTTGGGCCATTGAGACTAGTTGTTCATTGGGCCTTAAGGTCTAAGGGGTTCAAGAAAGTCGTAGCTTATGCTCCACTATCAGCACTTGTCTCTCTCTCTTCCCCAACACCCCCCCCCCCCCCCCCCGCCGTGGGGGAATAAGGAGAGTATGTAATCTACAAAATTGACTCCTCAAATTGGCTTTCCTAGAGGCTCTTCCCATTTAATCGTATCCCTATTGTTTTCAATGTTCCTGTTGAGGATTGTCTTAATTCGTGATGAGTTACCTTAATCCAGTGGTTTTAGAGCTTGATCTATTTTAGATGAAGCTGTTCTTGTCGACTTAAGGTTGCATGGCTTTTTAATGAAGCTTTTCGAATCCGAAGAGTTGCAGTGGTTGCAATAATGACTCCTTACATTGATGGCTATGATTGACGACCATGATGTCATCATGAGGTTTTATTCATTTAAGGCTTATTCGCACGTCCCGAAGGATTAAGGTCACCATGTCTCAACTCAGTACCTATAAATACATATACCCTATAGGGATTTTTTTTACTAACATATGTCCTTGCTCTCAATTCATTCCAAAAGGGGCATTCCTTAAATCATCGATGTTTTCTTGTTTTCACTTTGTATTAATATTTTGATAGTGTCAAGGCCAGGTGTCACACCCCATAGGGGTATCATAAACGTAATAGTCCGCCACATACTATATAAGACTCTCGAATTTCTATCCGAGCCCTTCGGGAGTCTTGTATAGATGTAAAGCGTCCCTTTACGACAATAGAATACTCTAATCAATGGAGTTAAGAAGTTTAATGTGGCATTCATTAGCCATAGATAATAAACCAAAACACATATATAAATTACAAAGTCCAAAGGGCATTCCCCCGCAAAATAATATTAAGTCCATTACAGTCATCCAGAGTCCTTTAGTTTCCAGTGGAAGTCTAAACAAAATCGAAGTAAACTTCTAAGGGAAACTTCTAGCTCCGGTACCTGACTTGTAGCCTGCCTTGGCCTAAGCCAAATGAATTCATGCTGCAACAAGTAGAAACTATAGGGGCGTAAGCTAACTAGCTTAGTAAGTGAAAACTTCCATATCACAATTAAGACAAATCATTCAAGCAAGTGATTAACCAATCAAGTGAATGCATCAAATAAGTGAGTTCAACAAAGATATGACCAGCCGAAAATCATATGTAGATGGACTTGTGCCCTCCATCCCGAGTTAGCAGATTAACGAATCCTGCGGTACGATGCCGTTTAAGCTCATGGTCAACTGAACAATATTTTCTTTTATGGATCACGATTAACCAACATATATTCATTTTATGGATAACGATTAACCAATAATTCATTTTATGGATCACGATTAACCAACATATATTCGTTTTATGGATCACGAAAAACCAACAAATGCTAATGCTCCATCCCCATCGTGATATGAATGAGTTCAAATTATAATTGAAGTCCGATACTCGATTAATCCAATTCTTTTAGGTGGCCAAGCAATATTCGCAGACAATCAATTCTAGCTCATCTCTATACAAGCAAAAACTTATCACCCGGCTTCGATATTCTTTAAGTTCAACTTCACATATCAACAGCAGACAATTATAATTCCCAACTAACCCCATCATGCATAATCATTCTTTTTATCTTTACTTAGCAACTAGTGCAACTATTATTACAATCACAAGCAATAATTGAAATAGAAAGTGAAACTCACTCAGCCGTGGAATGCCGGTCTCTTAATAGTAGTAGTCGGGTGGTAAGGTATCGTCGTGCTCGGGATCACCTACCAAATAAGAATAACCTAATAAGAATCTCATCACTTAACTAATTCAAGCTATGTATCTAAGCTAGACAAAAACGTGATTCTCGCTATTTGCGGAAGTTCCAACTTAAAACGGCCATAACTTGGTCATTTTAACCTGGAATTTCACAAATTTTATATCAATCTCTATCTACTTCGAAAGATATATCTATTTCTAATATTATTTTCAAGTTTTGAAAACATTAGGGTCATGGAATAGAGGGATCAGATCTGTTCTGTAACTTTTCCATTTCCGAAAAATTGTTTCGCATTTAGTAAAAATGTTTCTAGTTGATGATTCATGTATAGATGGAACATGAATGAATTCCTAATATGAATGTCATGTAATGAGTTCAATATATGCATTATCTTGATGATTTTTGATAATGAACATTTAAGAACTCCTAATTATTACAAGACTCGACAATAGTCATTTTTTAAAAATCCATTCTTTCAAAATTTACATTTCCTAGTGTTTTAGTATTTTATTCTTAGAATTTACTTGCTATCTAGATAAAAATGAGGTTTCATCTATATTATCTAAGACCTTCATTTCTTCATAGAAATTCACATTTTTCACTTTGTAAGTATATTTCAAATAAGCTTTTCACAAAAATCCGAATTTTGGAAATTTTCATTTCTTGCATATTTCTTATGAGAAAACTTGTTTAATGCATCAAAATTTAAACTTTACTATATCTACTACCTAAGGACTCCATTTAACACATAAAACATGCAATTTAAGCTTGAATACTAGGTGTTTATGTAGGCATCACTCCAAATTACGAATTTAACAACTTGATCACTAACTCAAAATTTTCCATCTTAATTCCACTACTTGTTTTTACACATTACTCATGCCAAAACTCATTTAAACTTGTAAAAATCATTCCTTAGAGATACTTATTACATAAACCTTTCATTTTTCATGAAAAATATGAGTTTCAAAGTGATTTCAAGGGTTTTTAAAATAGGTTTCAAATACCATCCGAATTTTCCACTAGACAGTTCTAACAAAATCTTTTCTTTTTCAAGTTTCTTGTCCTATATCCATAAAGATCTATCATCTAACACATTAATATATAAGCAAGGCTAAACTTTTATGACCATAAATGCATGCAAGCTCAAAACAACCACATGAACATAAATGTCAATAAAAGTATGAGTGTCTAAACACTAGATCTATCACTTATAGTGCATGAACATGAGTTTAATGACATGAACATAAACTTTTCATGCAATATCTCTACTTTACATGCATGAACATAATATTATTTCAACAAAAACTCCTTTAAACACAAGATCTACTTCTTGTGATGGCTTGATATTCTTGTATTAGTGTTTTTTTGTCCTTAGCATATGCTCATTGGGATTTAAAGTGGAAAACACACAAGAAAAGTCTTGCCATTACAAGATTTAGTAATAACAAAGCTTGAAATCATCATACCAATGGAGATTTGAAGTAGAAAAGAAGAGGAAATAAGCTTGTGAGTTAGTGTGTGTGTGTGTGTGTAGGGTCACGGCAAGGATGAGGGAAGAAGAGAGGGTTTTGCTTCTTTTACAATTTTTGAAAGAGTAAAAATGAGGAGAGAGAGAGAAAATAAGCTTATATATTGAATGATTAGGGTTTTAATTGAATAAAAGAAGTAAAAATAAACAAAATAGAGGGAAATGGGGAGGGGGTGCGCCGGCCATGAGTGTGGGAGAGAGAGAGGGATTTGAATTTTGATAAAATTTGCAATTTAAGTAATAAAATGTAATAAGTGTAATAATTAATTAGGAAACAAAATTTCTTAGAAAAGAAAATTATAATGAGTAGTTATAGGGATGCAAGAGTAGGGTATGGGTAGTGTGTAGTGTAGGTTGTACTTGTGAATAATAGACAAGACATGTACTTTACCGGTTGTAAAGAAAATACGAGAAAAAGGCTATAACTGTAATTTTTATAGCCCAAAAAATTATAAGATTTGTATTTTTGAAATCCTTATAAAATTTCGGTTCTAATGAATATTCCGGAATGTTTTTCTGAGTTTCTAATCCAGGGGCACGTTTTTTCATAATTGAGCTCGGGAAGGCCCGAAATAGAAATTTTTCTGAATTTAGAACTTTCTAAGGATTAAAATATACTTTAAAACAATAATTCATATTCATTTACTTTATAAAACTTCTTTTATTAAACCGAAGGAAAGCCGGATTTAAAGTTTCTAAGCTTCTCTCACTAAGCTTAAACTGGACTGGATTAAGCTTTTGCTTTTCGATCCCCGGAGTTCACTTGACTACTGAGAATACTGGGGTTTACAGTCTCCCCACCTTAAACAGAGTTTTGTCCTCAAAACTGAACCGACGTACCTTGTCCTTCAAATAACTCGGGGTACTTCCTTCGGATCTCCTCCTCAGCTTCCCAAGTTGCTTCCTCAAAGGCATGATTCCTCCATAATACTTTAACGTAGTGAATGTCTTTGTTCCGTAGCCTTTGGGTTTTCTTATCCAATATCTTTACGGGGTGTTCTTCATATGTCAGGTTTTCCTTCAGCTGAATCGGTTCCAATTCCAAAATCCTTTCTAGGTCAGGTACATACTTTCTCAATACTGACACATGGAACACGTTGTGAATCCCGGATAGATTTGTTTGTAAAGCTAACCGATACGCTAGATCTCCGACTCTTTCCAAAATTTTGAAGGGTCCAATATATCTCGGGCTTAGCTTTCCTTGTGTACGTATCCTTTTAATACTTTTAATTGGACTTTTCTTTAGGAACACATGGTCACCTTCCTTGAATTCGAGTTCTCTTCTTTTCAAGTCTGCCCAGCTCTTTTGTCTATCCTGAGCCTCTTTCATTTTTCGCTGGATTACCCTCACCTTATCGGCCACTTCTTGTACCAATTCTGTCCCAATAGCTATCTTTTCCACTTCATCCCAAAACAGAAGGAATCTACAGCATCGTCCATACAAAGCTTCATATGGCGGCATTTAAATAGTTGAGTGGTAGCTGTTATTGTAAGCAAACTCGATGAGATGCACATGACTATCCCAACTCCCTTTGAATTCCAAGGCACAAGCTCTCAGCATGTCTTCTAGGGTTTGGATCGTCTACTCAGACTGTCCATCGGTCTAAGGGTGATATGCCGTACTGAAATGCAATTTGGTACCCAAACTCTTTTGCAGGCTTGTCCAAAATTTAGACACAAATCTTGGGTCTCTATCTGAAATAATCCCTGCTGGTATGCTATGTAACCGTACAATTTCCCGGATGTAGATCTTAGCTAGCTTTTCCATTGAATAAGTCATATTTACAGGTAAGAAGTGTGTTGACTTGGTTAACCGATCCACTATTACCCATATAGAATCACAACCTGAAGGGTCTTTGGAAATCCACACACAAATTCGAAAAGCGCGCCCTAAGATCCGCAATATTAAAAATATGATATTAATGCCGTTAGACTCATGTTTTATAATGATCTTTAAAATATTAGTTTTATAAGTTTTCAATAGCCAGAATTTCATGATTTTTGCAAATTCATTTGTATCACTGTACTATCGATAATTAGGGGGTCTTTCGGTACGATCTACCACTATTCATTACATAATTTTATTTATATTTTATTTTTATTCTTGTAATATATACCCTAGCTTCATAGTAATCGAAAAACTTCGAAAACCGGAGAACGAAACCCTATATCAGTCTAGTTCAAGCTTAGTGAGAGGAGCTTAGAAACCCTAGATCCGGCTTTCTTTCGATTTCATAATAACAGAAGTTTTATAATTATCATTCTAAAGTATATTTTGGACCTTTGAAAGTTTTAAATTCGGGAATTTTTCAATTCCGGGCCTTCCCGAGCTCAATTACGGAAAAGCGTACCCCGGGACCACGAACTCAGAAAAATGTTCCGGAATATTCATTAGAACCGTAATTTTATAAAGATTCCAAAAATATCAATTTTATAATATTCCAGGCTATAAAAATTACAGTTATAGCCTTTTCCCGTGTTTTCATTACAACTAGTAAAGTAGATGTCCTGTCTACTATTCACAAGTACAACTTACACTACACACTACCCATACCCTATTCTTACATCCTTACAACTATTTAGTTATATTTTCTTTTCCAAGAAATTTTTGTCTCCTATTAAATTATCACCTTTATTACATTTTATTACACAATATCAATTTCAAATAAAAATTTGTTCTCTCTCCCTCTTCCCCCCATGTGGCCGGCGCCTCCTCCTCCTTTTCCCCCCTCTATTTGTTTTATTTTACTTCTTTTAATACAACTAAACCCTAATTCACTTAATATATAAACTCATTTTCACTCTCTCTTCATTTTCACTCTTCCAAAAATTTTGAAAAGAGAAAAACCCTCTCTTCCTTCCTCCTTTGTGCCGTGACAAGCCCCCCCTCCCTCACACTCACACACACAAGCTCATTTCCTCATCATTTCATCTTCCAATCTTCTTTAGTGATGATTCTAAACCCGATTCCTATCTTTTCTTGTAATGGCAAAGCTATTCATGTGTGTTTTTCACATTTAATCCCAATGAGCATATGCTAGGGACATGAAAACACTTGTACAAGAATATCAAGCCATCACAAGAAGAGGATCTAGAGTTTAAAGGAGTTTTTGATGAGATAATGTGATGTTCATGCATGTAAAGTATGAATCTTGTATAGATATTTATGTTCATGCCATGAAACTCATGATTCATGCACCATATATGGTAGATCTAGTATTTAGATATTCATACCTTCGTCTACTTATATGTTCATATGGTTACTTTGAGCTTTCATGCATTAATGTTCATAAAGGCTTAGCCTTGCATGTATATAGATGTAATAGATGATAGATCTTCATGTATATGAGGCAAGGAGCTTGAAAAAGAAAAGATTTTGGCTAGAAATGTCTTATGGAATTTCGGATGGTTTTGGAACCCTATTTTAAAAACCACCAAAACCACTTTAAAACTCATATTTTTCATGGAAAATGAAGGGCATGTGTAATAGGTATCTTGAAGGAATGATTTTTACAAGTCTAGATGAGTTTAGGCATGAGTAATATATGAAACAAGTAGTGGAGTTAGAATGGAAAATTTTGAGATAGTGATTAGTTTGTTAAATTCGTAATTTGGGGTAGAGCCTACATAAACACTTAGTGTCCAAGCTCAAATGGCATGTTTTATGAGTTAAATGAAGTCTTTAGATGATAGATATAATGAAGCTTCAATTTTGGTGCATTAAACAAGTTTTCTCATAAAGAAAATGCAAGAAAAAGGAAATTTACAAAATTCGGATTTTTGTGAAAAGCTTGTTTAAAAACATACTTGCCAAATGAAAAATGTGGATTTCTATGCATGAATGAAGGTCATGATTAGTATAGACTTTGAGAACTCATTTTTATTTAGATAACAAGAAAATTTCAAGAATAAAATCATAAAAACCCTAGGAAATGTAAAGTTGGAAAGAATGGCTTCTTATGAGTGATCATTATGGAATTTCTTGATAATTAGGAGTTCACGTGAGTTCATCATCGAAGATCATCAAAACCATGCATATGTGGAGCTCATTACATGATATTCATATTAGGAATTCATTCATATACTATCTATACATGAATCATCAACTAGGAACCTTTTTATCAAATGCGAAACAATTTTTCGGAATCGGAAAAGTTACGGGACAGATCTGATCCTACTGTTCTGTGACCTTAATGTTTTCAAAACTTGAAAATAACATTAGAATCGGATAGACCTTTCGAAGTAGGTAGAAATCGATATAAAATTTGCGAAATTCTGAGTTAAAATGACCAAGTTATAGCCGTTTTAAGTTGGAACTTCCGCAAATAGCGAGAATTCCGATTTTGAGTAGTTTAGATGCATAGCTTGAATTAGTTTAGTGATGAGATTCTTATTAGGCTATTTTTATTTGGTAGGTGATCCCGAGTACGACGATACCCTGTCACCCGACGACCATTAGTAAAAGACCGGCGTACCATGGCCGAGTGAGTACTACTTCCACTCTCAATTAATGTTTGTGATTGTATTGTTAGTGGCACTAGTGGTGTAGGCAAAGATAAAAATGGATATGCATGATGGGGTATATGGGAATTATATACTTGTCTGTTATTGATATGTGAAGTTAAATTTAAGGAATATCGAAACATTATCTGCGAAAAATTGTTGGCCACTTAAAAGAATTGAATTAATCTATATTCGACTTCAACTATAATTGGACTCATTCATATCACGTCGGGGATGGAGCACTAGCATTAGTTGGTTTTTCGTGATCCATAAAATGAATATGTTGGTTAATCATGATCCATAAAACGAATTACTGTTCAGTTGACCGTGAGCTTAAACGGCGTTGTACCGCCGGATTCGTAAATCTGCTAACCCAGGATGGAGGGCGCAAGTCCATCCATATATGATTTCCGGCTGGTCATATGTTTGTTGAACTCACTCGTTTGATGCATTTCATTTGGTTGATTAATTGCTTGCTTGAATGTTTGTATTAATTGTGATTCGGAAGTTCTCACTCACTAAGTTAGTGTAGCTTATACCCCAATAGTTTCCTGTTGCAGTATGAATACCTTTGGTTATCTCCGAGGACCCGTGGACATCAGGTACGGCTCTTTGAGGTTGGGGAGCTTTTGTTAAGGCCGGGTCTTAAAAGTAGAAATGGACTTACAATCCAGCTTCCAGGAACCAGTGTCTGAAGGACAATACAAGGAATTTTGTGAGCTTTAGAGTTCTTAGCATCGTTATCGGGGGTACGCCCCCTAATTCATGTAATAGAATAATTCTCTGTAAGATGGTCATGATTTACATTCTTGCTGCTATGTATGTCTCCTTAAGCTACTACGATGCAAAGTATGGTCTATGTGTGTTGAGAGTAAGCCTTACACCCGATGTTCAAACTCAGGGAAAGACTAAGGTTGTCTTACTTGAGTTTAAATGTTGAGTGTAGCGGACTGTCACGTGTAGGGCATACTTTGGGGCGTGACACTAACAAGATTGATCGTTCCTTAGGCCTTAAGGTCCACAAGGACCAAATGGGTCATGGCTTATGTTCTACTGTCAACAGGTGTACTACATAAGAATGTGGGGCCACATGTGGTCCTATATACTAGACCGAATAGTCTCGTAGTCCTATTTAGTATACCTTCAATGGAGAATATTGTCAAAAATAGGTGATTTTGTTTTTTGGAACATGTGTGAGAAAACCAAATAACTCTACCAACATTTTCTTTAAGGTAATGAATAGAGGATGAAAAGCATAAGATGGATAAAAAGCATAAGACTAGTTAACATTGATTACAAAAGTCTTCCTCGGTCATTTTGATATCATAATCTACAGGGAAATTGAAGAATGAATTCGAAAACGTTCAAATATCTCTTTCAATTTTATATCAATTTATTATACCAAAGACCAAAATGCCTCTTAAATTCTTTTATACTGTGAGTGAAATAACTTTCACTTTCTTTCCTTTGCTCCTTTTCCATAAAAAAAAATAATAATTCCCTTAGATATTTGTCTAACCATAGTGGAATGATTAAATATATTGCCTAATTATATTTAATTTGTGGAGTTAGGTCTTCATTTAAATAATTTGAGAATATATATGGAAAGTTCATTCGTCCAAACCCACTTCTAATTTAACATTTTGATTTTCTCCTCTACTTTTAACATTTGGAAATTGTGAAATCTTTTCAAACTCAAATATATCAACATTTTATTTTATTTAGACTTTGCTATTTCGTACATTTGAAAAATATATTAGAAAAAATTTGATACTTTTTGTTAAGGATAATGACAAAAAATGGTACATGAACTTTCACAAAAAGAATGATAAGGTATCTGAAGTTTGGTTTTAAACAATTTGGTACCTAAATAAAGTTTTATTAAGTTTTTTCATACCTGAAGTTTAGTTTTGACAATTTTAGTACCTGAACAAATTTTTTATAGACTTTTTTTATACCTCATTTTACTTATTTTAGGTGTGAAAAAAGTCAACGAAAACTTTATTCCAGTACCAAAATTGTCAAAAACTAACTTCGAGTATGAAAAAACTCAATGAAAACTTTGTTTTAGTATCAAATTGTTTAAAATCAAACTTTAGGGTACTAATTGTTCTTTTTGCAAAAGTTCAGGTACCATTTTTGTCATTAACCCCTTTTTGTTATCATGGAAAAAAAAAGCCACTATGATAGATATCAACAGTAATCACACCAAGGTATTAAGCAATTACTCATTTATCGATTGCACCAATAGCACGAAATCAACAATAATACCTAATAGAAATAGATCTTCCCTTCTCTTCTCTAAAATACCATGTATATTGCTCTTTAAACTCTTTAGATCACATATATTCCCTAAGAAATGGGTTAATGCCATAAAAGGTAATGAACTTTAACAAAAATTCGCAATTAACTACTTGGACTTTGAGTTTGATCGATTTAATATCAGAGTGTACTTCTCATGGTTACTAGCTCCATCAATTGCATTAAGTAGCCAAATATTTTAACCAATCAACAAGTGACATATGTCAATTTTCGATTTAAAAGAGCACTTTTCTTAATATATGTAGAAACAACTAAAATATATGAAAAAAAAAGTAAAAATAGATATTAAAAATTAAAAAAAAGAAAGAAAAAATAATAAAAGAAAGCTCTAATAGTATAGAGGAGGTTTGATATGTGGTGAAGTGAAGCGACTATTTTTAGGTGAGGTGATGGGTTAAAGAGAGAATGGTGGTAGAGAGAAAAAGCATTAGAAGTGTTATTCAATGAAGTTTCAAAGAGTGATTGAGGTAGAGAGAGAAAATTCTGGTAATGTTTTCTAATGGAGAGAGAAAGCTCCAATGGATTTTTAGAGAGAGAGAGAGGAGAGAGAGAGACTAAGTAGAGAGAGATTGGTGTCAATTTTCTTTTCTCTTCTATTTTTTTCTTTCTTTCTTTTTAATTTCTATTTCTTATTTTTTAAAATATTATTTATGCATATACTAAGATTTTTTTATCATTTTAAATTGAAAATCGTGTTACTTATTAGCCGGTTGAAATATCCAACTTCTTAATGGAGTTGACAAAAGGTAGTATAAGTAACCATAAAAAGTTCAATTAGGAACTAAGTAGATCTAATTTAATGTGAAATTAGCTAATTGCACAATTTGTAAGATTTCAATTATCTTTTATGGCATTAATCCACTAAGAAACCCTAAATAACTAAAAAACTAAGATTATAGAAAATATATCGATTAGGACAAACACAAGAAAAATACCACTTGAAGCAAATGCATCCTACAGACCATGTATACCATAACAAATCATTATTGATATTTATCTTCCATATTATTGATAATTCTCCAATTAACCCACTTTTATTCTTTAATAACTTGCAATTACTCTTCTGTTGGCTCTTCACTCATGGGATATAATTGATAAATTGTAAACCCCCAAAAATTTTCATAATTCATAGAAAATAATTCTAAAAGTTTAAAAAAATTAAAATCCCAAAAATCGACTCAAGTTAAAACCAAATTCTAAATCAAGACAACGCCAGAAACGAAACCCTAAAACATGAACCAAGTTAAAACCTAATTCTAAATAAAGATGAAAAACGAGTTTTCTTAATTTGAGAAATAGGGAACCCTCAAAAACAAAAATAGAAAAATCCAACTATCGGTTGAAACAACATTCGTACATCAATCAAATCCCCTAACAGTTTCCTAACACGCAAATCATGAAATATATCCAAGTGATGATCAACAATCAAATTTTAAAACCCTCGATAATTTCCGAATAAGAAATTTCAATTTTCGCCAAAAATCAAACTGAGTCAACTCATAACCCTAGACTCGGTTAAACGATCCCGAGAACTAAAAACTATTAGATAATCACGAATAAAATAAAATAAAACATAAATGTCGAGCTAAAAATATAAAACAAACAAAGCTCGAAAATTATACGATCTTACGAATATCACGACGAAAACGGAAGTCAAACCAGAACCCTAAAGCCAACAAAGCTTATAACGAACCCTAGTATTTAAGATCCGGTAATCCCGCGTTTTCAAACCCTAGAAAACGAAATTAAGCCAATAGCTTAAAATAGTTCGTAATAATATAGGGTAACATAAAAATATCAGATTCGCGAATTTCGAGTGTCCTTCAGACTCAAACGGGACTGGTTCTCAAAAATCGTGTCCCGGAACTCGAAATATTAAAAATATTCCGTTTATACCAATAGACTCGTAAAAATACAACGATTCCAAAAATATCAGTTTTAGAATTTTTCGGTAGCTAAAAATTATAAATATCGCATTATTACACGTATTTTTATTACTACCGGTACTTTAATTGTCTAGTCCACTATTCATAGTACTTTTCTACTATTCATTACTTTAATTGTCTAGTCTACTATTCATAGTACTTTTCTACTATTCATTACTATTTCACTATCTCTACTTTTTCTTAGACCTATTTCTTACATCTATATACCTATTTTCTTACTTTTTTCATTTCCAATATAACTTTATTCACATCAACTTTACACATTACTTCTTTATTACACAAAATTAAATCAAAATTGTACAAATTGGTCTTCCCCATGCCCAAAACCGGCACCTCCCCCTCTCCATCAATCTCTATTTTATTTTTTTTTCAATTTATTTTATTACATCCAAAATTCACTCAAAAAATTCTATAAATTCCCCCTTCCTCTTTCATTCTTTCACACAATTCATTCTACTACCAAAACTCTCTCAAAATCACTACACAAACTCTCTCCATAAACTTTTCCTCTACTAAAACTCTATTTCACCAAATATCCACAAGAATTTCTCTACATACAACACAACTATCATCTGTCAATAACCACATAACCATACATTCACTACCATCTTCATACCACACAAATACCTTAAGTAAAAATTTCTTTCAACCATTTATCTATTCATGTCATGTAACTTAGCATGACTATAGTGTTGTTTTGAAACTCACATGAGTAGTAAAAGCAACAACATGTTCATGTTTTGTTCTTGTACATAAGCTTTCTATTTTATTATGTTGTTATTATTATTGTTATTATTTGCTTCTAATCTAACTTATATATAGTATTACGTATATTATGTATATATTTATTTAGAGCATATAAGCTCATTTGTTATTTATTTACTTTCAAGTTATGCAATTTATTTATTTCATGTTATTATTAAGACTAGTCTTTCTAGTCTTAGACTTGTCCATATCAAGTCAAAACAATCTTTTATTTATTTTTCTTAATCTTTTAGGACTAGTCCATTCTTAGTCCCGGGATGCCTTGATAAAGCTAAGGCTCCAATACTTGACCGGGATACCTTGATGAAGGTAAGGTTCCCAATACTTGATATTTTATTTTCCTGCTTATTATTTATTTTCGGTATTTTCTTATGTCCTCATTATTTTATATGCTCATGATATTTGCATCTACATAATGTTAATGTCTCAACTAAATCTAAAAAGTAGAATTTCATTTTTATTAAGGAAACTCAAAACTAGATTTTCTATCATGTGGTTTGTCACAAAATCATGAAATTATTATCAACAACATAAAAATAGAGTTTTCTCAACGTTTTCATAAATAACAAAGATAGATTTCCAAGGAAGCATAAGAAATAAATATTTTCTTGGTATATTATGTTAACCTAAGCTTTTAGTAATATAATTTATTAATATTAAAAGTTTTCACAAAAAGTTTAAGATTTAAACTCTTTTAAACTTCAAAATAAAACTAAGAAAACAAACTAGTTTTCAAAGTTAAGATAAACTCATAAGGTAATGAACCCACTTAGGAAAAATAATGATTTCCAAATTTCTAAAAAGAAGGAACTCATTTTCAAAAGAATATAAATAAAGTAAGACTAACAATAATGGATTTTATCAATAAATGATGATTCTTTTCAAACGAAATGAAAAAACAAGTTTTATGAAGCAAAAGCTTATATTTTAATAAATATAAGAAGACAAGATTCAATTTCTAAAAACCATCCTAAATACAAAATTATGAAAGGTTTTCATCAACTTAATATACTTTTGATAAATTTGAACTTTAATCACTAGAAGAAAAATTTAATACAAGACTAAAGGATTAAGGAAAAATTTAACTTGTTTTGGAAAAAGGAATGAAGAAAATAAAATAAGAATATACTCATTTATAACAATCTAGGAAAAATATAAAGATTCTTTAAATACTTGAAAGAAAATTTTCAAAGCTAAAGGTTAAATGAATTGTTTTATGAAATAAATTGTTGAAACACTACCATTAGGATTTTTGCATATAAAGTGAGCTTACCTATATATTCAAAGTGTTTATCAAATATATAACTATATACATATATTGTTTCAAAAGGATTTTCTTTAAAATGGAGTTGAGTTAGAAAATGGATTTTTTTTTTTAAAAAAAAGTTTAGGAAATTCGTTTTAAATATGTACCTGACGTTTTCAGAACCCAAATGACCTTTTATGACAAAGATAACCTTAGAAATGGATAGATATTTTCGAATAGGTAGAAAACGGTATATTATATGCGAAATTCCGAGTTAAAATGAGCAAGTTATGGCCATTTTAAGTTGGAATTTCCTCTTATACGATTTTACCGCGATTTTAAGAAAAGTTTAGAATCTCGAAGAATAAAAATTTCATGAAAGACTTATCCGGGTATTTCTTTTGTCTAGGTGACGAAAGATACGAGATTACCCTACCTGAGGATTACTACGACTGAGAAGATCGCAAAATGGACGAGTGAATTATTCCTCCTAATTTCGTTACCTTGTTTGTGCTTGTAAAGTAGTGACATTAGTATACTAAGGAAAGATAAAAATGGATATATTTGGGGAATTCGGGATTATGCATATGTGATTCTATGTTTATGTGTGAAGTGAGAATTAAGAATATCGCAACTTCGAACTGTTTGCTTAAATACTTTTGTTTACTTACTTGTATGTATGTTTATTGTTTGTTAAATTGATTGATCGCCCCTAATAAACCTTAATAAGGTTTGGCCTAAGAACAATAAAATGTTCACGCATAGCATCCATCGAGTCACATCTATTCCGGAACGCTGCTACTCTTATGCGTAGAGTTGGATTGGCTATGATCGTGCGATGCCACGGGCCATGTTCCTTCCTGGAGAATCCAAATCGCTCAGGGAAAGCGACTCTAGGTTCGGAGCCGAGCCAACCGAACGCTGTGGGTGAGGACTTGGGGACTAGCAGTAGAAGGTCGAGGACCTTCAACCCCGATTCCTTAACCTTTGATACGGAGGGGTAAATCCGTTCTATATATGGTTTCCGGATAACTATATATATTTGCGTAATCATGTGGTTGTTGCATTGTATGCATAGCATATGTGTGATAATATAAATAAACTTGTTTGAAAATATGGTGCGAATGAAAAGGAATATCTCACTAAGCTAAGTTGTAGCTTATACCCCTATAGATTTGATTGAAACAGGTATATTCGTGGATTAAATTTGAGGTCACGATATTAAGGAAGTCATGGACGGATGATTAAGGATATGGAATCATACGATGAAGAAATTTTGTAAGGTTCTTTATATGTGCTAACCTATATGATTAGTGACGTATATTTATTTGAAGATAATAGAAGAATATGCCCTTAAGAATTGAAATGTGATATGTTTATGTTTTATATTCTCTTTGCCTTGTTACTTATTTATTATCAATATAAATTGCGCTACTCCGATGCGTTCCCTTGGTTGTGATGTACGCCTTGTACATGATATGGAAGCCTTTGTGTGACTAAGATAGTCATTCCTAGGCTTTAGTATTGTGTACGGCGGACTGCCACGTTTAGGGTACCCCTCGGGGCGTGACATAAATTCTTCAATAATATTCAAAATCTTAAAAACATAATCTATTATCTTGATTCTTCACTTCTTTCTCTTAAACTCCTGAAAAAATAATAATACCTAATTAAATAAAGAAACTAATCAATATTTTTTTATTTATATAAAAATTATGCAAAAAAATCCCTCATAAGATAGATGTAAAAATGAGTCATAAAATTTCACTCCCCCTCCTTCCCTCTCTTAAGCTTTTGCTTGTCTTCAAGAGAACAAAATATTTTTTTTGTAATTCCTTTAAGGACAAATAGCAATTATGATCGATCTACGAATACATTCCACATAAAAGAAAAATATCAATCTATACCTCAGCATAAAGAAAAAATTCTTTGCAGCATTTGTTCTATAGCATAAATTCATTCTAATCAGTTTTAAAATTCATTATACTCACTTTAAGGACCAATAACAATCATGATCAATCTACCAAAACATATTCATCATATATTATAATTCAGTAGCACTAAAATTTTAAAAATCAATCTATATAAAGTTAACATCCGCTATTTAATTAAAAACTAACAAACCTAAAATAAGGAGTGATGTACTAATTAAGAAATAAAAGCTTGCATTTTATCAAGTTTAGTATAGAATCAAATATCCCTAAAACAAATACATCTTTAACTTAATATTCTATTCTTCACATAGAAGAAGAAATATAAATTATGTTAAGGAAAAGCTGCTTATTAAGTTACCTACAATATTAGGCTCATAGAATTTTATAGAAAAATAATAAGTTATCTTTGTCTTTTGTTTTCAAAATATTGACACTTCTTAATACATTAGAATTGCACACATGGTAAGTCAATAATATTAACAACTACAATTAGTATAGGATGGTTTCTATCTCTAATGCTTAAAACTTATTTCTCTTATATCCGTCTTCAAAAGCAAGGACAGCTAACTTAGGAAACTAGGCATGTATACTTACCTCTGTCGTAGATGTAATATGGTAATGGATACTTTGTTCATAGACAATGGAGTTGATTTAAAAGATTTCAAAGCTTTTGAATTGATCATGTACACAGACAACTGCGGCCATTGTAGGTCTATCAAGTGGATTTTCTTGAATGCATAACAATCCGATGTGAATACATTTAATGTCTTCACTCCTTTCAAAGGAGTCTCTTAGTAGTGGGTCCACTACTTCTGAAGAAGTAACATTCCTTCAAAGTTTCCAAACCTAGTGAAAATTTTAACAAACTATCATAAACTTCTCAAACCAATTTATTCATTCTAAAAAATTGATTTGAAGAAAAAAGAAGCAAAA
The DNA here is from genome assembly GCA_024138025.1 of Combretum micranthum. Taxonomy (NCBI): domain Eukaryota; kingdom Viridiplantae; phylum Streptophyta; class Magnoliopsida; order Myrtales; family Combretaceae; genus Combretum; species Combretum micranthum. The sequence continues at coordinate 856,378 of JAMXBD010000422.1, forward strand.
TTCAATTTCCCAAGCTTGAAAGAATCTCAATGCAATTAGATTGGCATGGGCAATCACTTCTCTTTCCATTTATTATCTGTAAAAGTAATATACCAAAACTATAGACATCCATTTTTATAGAAAATTGACCATGCATTGTATATTCCGGAACCATATAACCACTACAAACAAAATGCTAACAAATTATTCACTAGATGGAGAATAATCATTCAATTTACTAACTTTTATGGAAAAAATTTATTATAAATAATATGTTGTAAAATGAAGTCCCAATGTTTCAAATCAACATGAAGTACTAGGATATTAGAATAAGACTTACTGTGTACGCACTACTCTATTTGTGTTTGCTTCCATTTGATTCACTCTAAATATCTGTACCATGACAAAATCAGAAACCTTAGAATTCATTTCATTGTCTAATAAAACATGCTAGATTTGAGATCAGATGTATGATGCGAAGCCGAGAATCTTCGTGAAGGCAAAGTATTCCTTTTGCAATGCCCATCAGAATTTTAAATCATACACTCCAATCCAATCATGTTTGCTTTCGTAGGCCTACAACATTACGTGATTAGCACTAAGAGATCTATCATAAAATGTGCTTTTATCAAGAAAAATAAGTCATCTATCAATATTAAAGGGAAACATGCATATAAGATGACAAGGATAATGTAAATGTCACCTAAATGTATACATATACATATATTTCTTTTACTGAAACATAGATCATTTTTTTATTATGACAACCAGGCATCACTCCATCTACACATTAATTCTTTTACAAAAAAAGCTTTTAGACACGTGAGCCACTTATTAAACTAAGATAAAATGTTATGGTTTTTGTTTCTATGATATGATAAACCTTAGATCTATAACAAGTAGATTTGGAAGTTTTTTTTTCTTTTTTGCCATTATAACAAGAAGGGACGATTTGAACCTGATATATCTCACTTAAGAGACCATGCGTGATGCCTTTAGACTATATGGCCATTGGAAAGTTGGTTTAAAAGTTTAAACTTATTATATTTGATGTAGTTTTGTATTTATTAGCTAAGAGTTATGTCTTACCAAATAGAAAGTAGTTAAGGCTCTTGTTGGACACGAATTCATACACCAATAGTTTATCTTCTCCTTTTAAGCAAAATTTAAACAATCATATAAGATTCCTATGTTGAAGTTTTGCAACCACCACAACTTCATTTTCAAACTCACTGGGACCTTGTCCTAAGTTGTGAGATAACCTCTTCATAGCTATATTTTGTCTATTAGACAATGTACCCTACATTTTCCCCAGTTAATGATGGGAGTATCATTTCTCTAAAACTTACAATTGAATGTTGTAAATCAAATGGGTGCTTAAATTTTAAGATGATAAGGTGCGAATTACCTTATAAACTACATCGAATCCACCTTCTCCTAGCCTATTGTCAGATTTGAAATTTTTTGTGGCAACTTGTATTATACTTAAATCAAATTGCAATGACTTAATCCTGCTCATTTGCTCTAAGAAAAGGAAACGCACATTTAAATTTTAAACAAGTGGCAATGTAGTAGAAGAGAAAGACATTTAAGAAAACTTAAAAAGCAGGGGCACATATTACTTACCACACTCATATTGTCTAATTAATAGTCTAATTTGTAGCTACTTTTTTTTTAATAATACGATAGCCTATGAGAATGAGTACAACATTAGTTGCAACTACCACGACAATGGCAAGTATTACAACTATTGAGAATTTTCTCCCGGCACTAGTTAGTTTCAAAACTTGGCCATTTTTATATGGAATTAGTTTCAAAAATTTTATATGTGTAGCGATCTAAATAATTTCATTATCATAAATTGGCAACATCCTCTCTTCAAACTGATGATAGAGCAAGACATGAGCTTAGATAGTTTTACATTGATCACTTGGTAGATATTAGTCATTGTCAAAATCGATAAGTAAGAAGCATTGAGTATAATTATAATAACTAATATGATATCTACTGTAAATCCTCAAATTTTTTTAGAATGGTTTTGGAATACCAAATCGAAACCCTAAAGACTGACCCGAGTTGAAACCGAACCTTAATCAATTTCGATCACGGGATTTCAAAAGAGAATCTTCAAAAACAAAAATAGAAAATTCAATAATCGTTCGATTCAAAAATTCACGCATGAGAAGGTGCATCTATCAGATCCCTAATGTAAACCCCTCAATTTCTAGGGTAAAGTTGAATTAAACCCTAACTCTAGTCAAATCGAAGTTTCAAAAGTCAACAAAGATTAAAACGATCTAACAGTTTCAACTCCGGTAAACCCGTGCTCTCAACCCTAGAAAACAAAATTGAGTTAATGGCTTATAAGAGTTCGTAATAATATAGGAAAGTATAAAAATATCAGATTCGCCTATTTCTAGTGTCTTTGATCCGAACGGGATCAATTTTCGAAAACAGTACCTAGAACACCGACGGTAAAAATATTCTAGTAACACTAAAAGACTCGTAATTATACAAGGATTTCAAAAATATCAGTTTCACAATTTTTCAGTAACTAAAAATATCAGATATAGCTCGTTTACGCATATTTTTATTACTACCAGTATTTTATTTGTCTAGTCTACTATTCATAATACTATTTCTACTATTCATTATTATTTACTATCTCTACTTTTTCTTACAACCTATTTCTTACAACCTACACATCTACTCTTATACTTTTATATTTCCAACACAACTTTATTCACATCATACCTTACAAATTATTTCTTTTCATTACAAAAATACAAAATTTAATCAAAACACTCTCTCTCCTCCCCCATGATGCTGCCGGCCCTCCCTCTCTCTTTTCTCAATTTATTTATTTTTCAATTTATTTTATTACATCTAATTTCCACTTCAAAATTCTATAAATACCCTCCCTCCTTCATTCTTTCGCACATTCATTTTATATAACAAAACTCTATCAAAATTTCCTCTCAAATCCTCTCTCCAACAATCTCCTCTCAAAACACTCTTCACCATTTACTATTCTTCAAGAAAAATAACAAACACACTACCCATTCATCTCTTTTCAAATCCTCCATTATACCTTCGGTAAAATCCTACCTATATCTCTTTACCATGTCATGCAACTTAATATGACCATGGTGTGTGTTTCCTAAATAAATAATTGTTATAGAAGTAACACTATGTTCATGTTTTGTTCTTGTTGATGAACAAATCTTATTTTACTATTACGTTGTTTTATTGTTATTGTTATGTTATTATGTTATTGTTATTATCCTAATCTAACTCCTATATGTTGATAAATATATTTATGTATATATATTTCATAGAGCATATGAGCTCACTAACATAACATTTATTTATTTATTCATTCCTTATAATTTATTTATTTACTTGTTTCGAGTAATTTATTAAGACTAGTCTTTCTAGTCTTAACTTATCCTTATCAAGTCAAAACGATTTTCTTTCTTGTCTTTTTGGGACTAGTTTATTCTTAGTCCCAGGTTGCCTTGATGAAACTAAGGCTCCCAATATATGATTGGGATACCTTGATGAAGCTAAAGTTCCTAATGCTTGACAATATTATTACGTTTATTTGCTTATGAGTATTTCTTTCTATCTTATTATGTATTATTCTTACTTTTTCATTGCTACATAATAATATCCAAGCATGATTAGAATCTTGTTGTCTTAAATAAAATAAAAATAAAAATGAGTTCTTTCTTAAACAAAGAGAAGTAAACTAGATTTCTTAACAAAGGAATTTTTAATAAAAGATCTAAGTTTTGTTTTTAATAAACTCTTTTCAAAAGATAAGCTAATTATAAATTCTAGAAAAAGTAGTAATGAAGATTTCTTCAAAATAATAAAAGGAACTCATTTCTTTTATAAATCAAAACTAAATACTCCATAAAGATAGAATTTTTAGCATTGAACTTAAGATTTTAACTCAACCATATCTTTTATAGAACTTAAATAGGTTCACTATAAACTTCGAAAATCACATACTAAGAAAGTTTCTTCAAAACTTAATTTTTACACTGTTACTCTCTTTTCAAAATTAAGATGAAATTTTTGCTAAGTTCTAATATTGACAATTCTTTATTAGGAAAGCTTTTCTTATAAACTTATCTAAAAGAATTATTCCACCACCTGATAAATATTAAGAATAAAATAAGTTTTTCAAATTAAGGTAAAATCAACTCACTATTTTAGAAACCAACTTAGAAAAATAAAATTTGCCAAGAAAGTAAAGTTTTAAATGTAAACTTGTTTTCTAAAGAAGAAAAATGATATAAAAAAATGAGAGGAAAATATACATTTAACACAACTCCAAATATTTGACCACACCAACAACTTAAGGAAAATTTTGAAAAGCCTATTTTTCAATCACTAGAAATAAAGTTGGTAAATAACTTAAAGAACCAAATTTTCGGGAATTAATTTACTTTTGAAAAGATAGGAAATGGGATTATAATAGGAAAAACACTCACTTATAACAACTCAAGAATTTTTAATTTTCCTTCTAGCAATTTAAAAAGGAAAAATTTTCAAAGTTTCATATTTTAAAACTCTTAAAGACAAACTGTTTGTGAAATATCAATATTAAGACAACACTACAAAAATCATGCATACAATATGAGTATAAATATATGTTCAAAGGATTTTTCAACTATATAAATATCCATATATTTTGCTTAAGAATTTTTTAGTAAAGAGAAGTTTGAAAAAAATCATATTTTGTAGACTATGAAATTCATAACTATTCTGTACCATAGTAATTTGCAATTCAAATGGCTTTTTATGATAAAAATAACCTTATCAATGGATAAATCTTTTCGAGTAGGTAGAAAACGGTATATTATATGCGAAATTTCGAGTTAAAATAAGCTAGTTATAGCCATTTTAAGTTGGAGTTTCCTCTTATCAGAATTTTGACACAAATGCTAGAATAGAATTAGAAAGTTCAAGAAGATATTCCATGAAATACTCATTTCGAGGATTTCTTTTGTTTAGGTAACGAAGTTTGGGAGGATCCATATTCGGAGGACCATTACGAGTAAAGAGTTCTTAGCAAGGATGGCCGAGTGAGTTTATTTCTTACCTTTTACGTCCTTGTTTGTGCTTGTAGCTAGAGGCACTAGAAGTAGGAGAAGATAAAAATGAATTTTGTATGATAACATTGATTGAAAGAATACTAAGCATATCGGAACATAAATTGTTGTTAAATCAAATTATGTTTTATTATTACCATGTTGGAATGTCTGCAATTCTATGATCGCTTTAAAGTACCTTAATTATATATTTCAATTTATATATATTAATTAATTCATGCATATCACGTAGTTAGTTTCATTTCATTAGCTACTATACTCGATGGGACAAGAGTATAGTAGTGGGGTTTGCAGGAGCCATAAGTCTGCAAGATGGCGAATAGGAGCCAGAAAGAACTATTTCAAGATGGATGAGTAGGAGCCACAAATAAACTACATAAGTTAGATTTCAAAGATTTTTTAAAGAGCCTGAAACACCTAACCATTGAATAGAGGGGTAAATCCATTCAAAACATATGATTCCGGTAGATCATATGTATTGTTTGTTCACTTGCTTGATGCATTCATATGCTTGTTTAATAACTTGCTTGAAATTATTGATACGAGTACGTTGATTTAGAAATATTCTCACTAAGCTAGTTATGTTTATACTCCGATAGACTTTTGTTATAACATGACCAATATCTCTTATGCTAGAGGACTTCATATACTCGAATGGGATTATGTTTTAAGGAATTTTGGAAATCTTTTGAAGATCTTAGGCTAAATATCCTTTTGGTTTAGTATTGTTTCCTTATGTGAAAGACTAAGCTGATATTATAATTATTTAGAGATTTATAAGGGAAAGCCCCTAAGAAGATGTAAGGATTATATTCTTATAACGTTAAAATTAGATGGTTATCTAGATTTCTTGTATGTTGTATTTACTATCCCGAACTACATATCCCATCGGTATCTCCTATTGTTGTGATAGACGCCTTACATATGGTGTTGAAGCTTTCGCATGACTTCGGGAAATCATTCTTAAGTTTTAGTACCGTATGTGGTGGACTGCCACATCTAGGGTACCCTTTGGGGTGTGACATCTACATCCTTAAGCTTTCATATGAGACAATTCTACAAGTGAAGTTATATCTTTAGCAAATAATTGGGGGATAATGGAAGCAAGTAAAAGTGCTTCCATGAATACCGTATATGTCAACAATCGATACTCGTTGTTAGAATCTAGATATGCTTTCAATAGAAAGAAATCTAATAGGCTTTGTGAAGGATTACACAAATGGGCTTTGTAAAGGATTGCGTGACACCACCTATAACCCAAAACCTTAAGGCAATGGGTTAATGAGCTTTCCTTTCTTATAAACTCTTCACATAAAACCCATATTTCTCATATAAGATTCTCACACTTGCACCCTAATAATCTCCCTCTTAAATGTGAGTCTCCATGATGGGGTAGGCCATATTCCCCCTCAAGAGCTTATCAAATTGACTTCACTAAATTCGCTTTATGAGTGGTCTACTCGCCATGGGTTTCATAACCGAGTCACACCATAAAGCTATTTTTTCCACATTGTAAGCCAACCATGGGAGTTTCCTAGATGATCCAGACTCTGATACCAATTGTTAAGATCTAGAGTAAGCATTTAATGGGGAGAAATTCAATGGGTTTTGTGAAGGATTGCACAAATGGGCTTTTGACACCATCTATAACCCAAAACCTTCAAGGAATGAGTTAATGGGTCCCTTCTTATAAAATCTTCATATAAGACCCATATTTCCCATGTGGGATTATCACATTTACACCCTAATACTGTTAAGTCAGGAAAGTGTGAATTTAAAATATACCTGCGGACTTTAGTTCTAATCGTTTTGCTTCCATGCTCGTACAAATTGTTGAATATTGTTTTGACCAATCTTATTACACTTGACCTAGAATTTGACCTAAACATGCTAGAAAGTTAAGAGTTAATGGGTAAAAATGAATTGAACCATGGGTTGAACTACGGTCGAACTGGATCATCCTTAAAGCCAGGTTAGATTCAATCAAATTGAACTAGATGCGTCAACCTTGATAAAACTGGTTTTGACACACAACGAAGAAATTGATACATAGTTGCAATAGAGCTAAGTGTTTGAAATTCTATCTTGACATGAGGCCATAATTATTAATTCATAATCTTGAGGTTTGATTTCATTGAATAAGAATATCAGAAATTAAACAATCTCAAAATAGAATCAAAAGCTAAAAAACTAGATTCTTTTCACATCTGGATTTTGTAAACAAGAGCTGTCCTACACTTACTTACATTGTTTATTTAATACCAGTGAAACTTTTGATAACTTTCTCCAAAATTGATTTATTCCTCAAAAAATTAGTAAAATCAACGAATGACTCCTAAAGCAGCTATTACCTTTAAGTGGAGGAGGAGTGTGAGGAGGGGGTTGGACGAGGCTTGGTGGCAATTCAAAAGCAGACATAGTAGATTCATTATAAAAAGGGCACAACTCAAACCTAAAATTGCAACTGGAAACCAAGACTCTCTCTCCTTACTTATTTAATGGAAGTATTGAATTTAGTCTCACGAGGCACCTCTCACAATTAAAGGTTATTACGTGGGCGTGCACTGTATGAGCGTGTATAGCATTTGATCACTTGTGATGCTAGCCTTCCTCGCAGCAAACTTCCTTCTGGTCTCACTCCTTGCTGCTTTAAGAATCACTTCGTTCATTGTATTATTAAAAACTAACTGTCTAAACTGATTTGGAATGGTCACATTAAACCTGTTGTATAAGATAACACCATCCTCTACTTCAGCAAAACCGAACATATTCGAGTTAGAGTAACACGGCTTGCACTTGCTATACCATATGGTGGCAACTTTGTTACGGGGACATCTTTGGATTAATTCCTGGGATGCTACCTTTACACAATCTTTACACTCATCTGGGCTAACGTCACCTCGGCAAAGATATAGGCCGTAGGTACTTTCGGGTGTGGCTTGCCTAGAGGTGATTGCGTCAGGGGTGTAGGCGACTGATAAGGAAGAGAGGACTGTGTTGAGGTTGTTCTCATAAGTGCTGTTGGAAGTGTAAGCGACGTTTGCGTTACAAATGTGATATCGTTAAGCAGGTCGAGCGTCAATATTGTAAGTGTTTAGAAAGGCCAGGAGTAGTGTAATTAATGGTTCTTAGAGATTAGATGGGTAAGGAAAGAAGAAATGAATTTCAACTTTCATCTTAGGAATAATCAAAGTCTGAATGGCCCAGTGCATTTGTAGCTTTAAATGTGTTACCTTATTTTGTGTTCTTGAATACACATTATTAAGAGCTTTTCAAGGGATATACGATGTTCATAAAAAGAAAAAAATCCAAAAAAATATTTCTCTTCATAAATAATTCAAGTATTAGCAGTTTTTTTTATTTTTTTCCTCAATGGTTTTATCAAGAAAAAGAATTTAATACTGTGTTTGGAAAAGATAAAAATTTCATGAAACCTAATGACATGAAGGAAAATCAGATGACTTTGTATGCTTGGACTGTTTTAGTAAAATGGAAATGAGATCAACTGAAAGGAAATGAAAGGAAATTTAAGTTCTTGTCTGTCTCTCCAAAAGAAAGATAAAAAAGAAGAGAGATACAAAGAAATCATTTAAAAAGACAAAAAATACCCTCAAAACTAGAAGAAAACAAAAATATTATTGGATATTTAAGTAATTTTATTGTTTCATCTTTTTTCATCTCTTGCTTTGCCAGTTTGTTATATCCAAACATGTAAAAAAGCCTTTTCTCATTCATTTATTTTCTATTCATTATTGGATTTCCATAGTTTTGTAGGTTTCAAAGTTTGCCAAATACAACGTAAACTACTTTATTTTCTTAAGATATAAATAATGTCAATACCACTTACCTATTATAATAACATTGATATGTACTCGCCATTTATTAATTTTTCTTTCCAAAATTTGTGTGAATTTTTTTATATTCTAAAAATCAATATTTTTTGTTAAAGAAGTTTTCTAAATATTCCTTTTTCTTTGTCAAATGTTATTGATAATATACTAATAACTATATGTACATATATATATATATATATATATATTTTCCATGGAAAACAGTAAATTGACCACGGATGGGTATAGGTATTAAACAATTTACCGGACCTAATCAACAAATAAATTTCTTTATGACCCACTATATTTTCCCGGACAAACCATTTCGAGGAAAATATCTGCTATTCTGCTTCCGCGGGCAATCGATATTCTTTGTCGCGGGACTAAAATGGAGGAACGGATGAAAGAGACTGAATTGTTATATCATTCCGTAAGTACTGTTTTTGTCAATATTTATGATTTTCCAATATTTCTTCAAATTTTAAGAGATATTTGTCTTGATTATAAAAGAAAAAAACAAAAAACAAAAGAAGAAGAAAAGTATGATAAACATTAGGGGTGGGCACGGTACGGTTCGGTTCGGTTCATATCTCGAACCGAACTGCACCATAATTTACGGTTCGGTTTTTCTTTTAAATTCGAACCTAACTATACGGTTCGGTTTGTAAATTTTTCGAACTGAAAAAAAACGGTTCGGTTTACGGTTCGAACCGTTTTTTCATAAAATAAAAGATATATTCTATCGAAAAAGTTCAATTACATATTTCTTATCACTAATGCAAATATAAACAATAATATTTAAAATTAATCATTTATCAAATAAACATGTAAAACTTATAGGAAGGAAAAGATTTCATCCATTATAAAATTATAACTATGACTAGTCTCATTTTTTTGAATTATCTTGAACTATAATGATATACTAGACTTTATCTCAATAGAAGACATAAAATATAATTCGTTGCATGCTTCTAACTAACATATTACCAATTATATAAATCAACAAGTAACTAAATAAATAATAGAACTAGATTAATTAGTAAGACAAATGGAAAAGAAATATACAGAAGTTAGAATACTAAATGTTAAATTCTAAAATCTACCTTACTTATAGATAATATAACAATTAAAACATATTATAAAAAATCTAATTTTATCCTAATGAATAACACATATCTAAGTAAAAAAATTTTACAACAATTAATTTTTTTAAGTTAGAATACTAGAGTTTAAATTCTAAAATCTATCTTACTTATAGAAACATAACAATTGAAACATATTATGAAAAATTTAATTTTATTCTAATGACTAACACATATCTAAGTAAAAAAATTTAAAATAATTAATTTATTTTTAAAAATTAATTGTTTTTAAAATTTGTGATATAGATATGTACCATTAATAAAACAATTAAGAGTAAAAATAATATGTTTAATTTTTTTAATATATAAAACAGTTCGATTCGGTTCGGTTCGAACCATACGGTTCGGTTCATGGTCCCGAACCGAACGCGAACCGTTTGCTCTTCAATGAACCGAACCGCGAACCGAACCGTTTCCAAAAAGAACCGAAATTTCGGTTCGGTCCGGTCCGGTTCGGTTCACGGTTCGGTCGATTTTTTTGCCCAGCCCTAATAAACATATTAGGTCTGTATGTTTGTTAGTAGATTATAGATGTAAGTATTTTTTTAAGTTTTTTAATAATTATTTATAAAAAATTAGATGCGGATAAAAAAATTGATAGTTATCAGTAAAAGATTAAATAGATCAAATATAAATAAAATATAAACGTAAATCGAATATATTTATATATATTATTTTAAAAAATATATAAATATAAATATAAATAAAAAACAAAAGATTGTGAGTAATAATTCATTATATTCTAATATAAATAATTATTAAAATATTACACCGACATAAGCACGTGTGTAACAGCGGCTGAAGCTTTGTCATTGATAGGTCGTACGGAATCTTACCGTCTAATGGGACGTATTGACTTGAGGCCAGCTGTTGGCTTTTTAAAGAGCTAGGTATGTAGGGAGTTGGTTTATTATTCCTGCCAAACACATTACGTAATGTGGCGGGCTTTTACGTGGGAAGAGACTTTTTGTTATCTTGTATTCATCTATGGGCGATTTGTTAAGATATTAACAGAGATAAAAATAGAATGTATATATATAGATATATCCTTTTTAAATTAGATACTTAATAAATTGCATATAAAATATATGTTTTAAACCCTTATTATTAAAAAACGTGTGAATTCTCACATTTCAATTGTTATTTCTAATCACCATCTTTATCATAAATATGAATTAAAAAATAAATAAAATACAAATAAAACAATTTTATAAGCAAATATAAGTCAAATATTAACACCGGTGGGAAAATGGCCAAAAGAAGCAAATTTCGCCTTTTTTAACCTACTAAGGCAAGATGATTGTCTCTTCTTGTTCGCTTATAAAAGTTTGCCTTCTTAGTTCAAAAGAGTTGAATGTCGTGTATATAGAGAATATAGAGACAAAATTCATCTTAAAATAGAATGAGGTAAGTATCACATCAACAAATAAGTATATAGTATTCAAAAACCATATATAGAACAGATTTACATCATCCGTGACAAAGGTTGGGGAACTCAAATTGAGGTTTTTGCATCCTCTACTGCTAGTCCTTAAGCAGCTGCTCATAGTGATCGACTAGTACGGCTCCTTCTTGAGGATGCATTCCTCAAACATCTTTGATTTCCTAAAAAAGGAATAGACCTAAGCCTGCGACAAGATATCATAGGCCTCTCGGCTCTATGTGTAGGAGTATAAACCTTTAATAATGTGACTCAACAAATGTAATGTGTGACCATTTCTTTTCTTTATACCAAATCGTATTAAGGTTCATTAAAAGGCAGTAAGATAATTAAACGTCATTCTTAACCAAATGTATTAATAAACAAACATACTTAAACAAACATTCTAAGGTTGTGATATATTTAGTATCCTCTTAATTACATAATTATAGAAATGCATACATATCTCATGATAACCTCATACATTTCTATTTTTATGTTTTCTTAGCATGCAAGTAGAACTACTTCTACAACACAAGCTAGATATGAAAGTCACAAAGAGATAACTCAATTAGCCATTATGAAGTCCTTAATCGAAGTAGTTTTCAAGAAATAGGGTCTCGTGTTTCTCGTTAGCTGAACAAAAGAAATACTCAAAATGAGTATTTCTACAAAACAAGGTATGTAGGGGGTTGGTTTACTATTCTTGCCAAACACATTACGTAATGTGGCGGGCTTTTACGTGGGAAGAGACTTTTTGTATTCATCCATGGGCGATTGTTAGGATGTTAATAGAGATAAAAATATAATGTATATATATAGATATATCCTTTTTAAATTAGATACTTAATAAATTGCATATAAAATATATGTTTTAAACCCTTATTCATAAAAACGTGTGAATTCTCACATTTCAATTGTTATTTCGAATCACCATCTTTATCATAAATATGAATTAAAAATAAATAAAATACAAATAAAACAATTTTACAAGCGAATACAAGTCAAATATTAACACCGATGGGAAAATGGACAAAAGAAGCAAATTTTGCCTCTTTTAACCTACTAAGGCAAATTGTCTCTCCTTCTTTGCTTGTACAAGTTTGCCTTTTTAGTTCAAAAGAGCTGAAAGTCGCGTATGTAAAAAATATAGAGATAAAATTCATCTTAGAAAATAATGAGGCGAGTATTACCTCAAAATAGAAGAGGCGAAACTCGTCTCTATTTAGAAGTATACAAAAAAACCGAGTAAATTGAAAAATTGAACCAAAACCAAATCACCAATCTAAACAATATGGTTAACGGGTCCATTGATTTCTATTTAGAATTATAGTTTTTTTTTTCAATTTTGGTTTCGCTTGTAACAATAAAAAACTAATGGTTAATGGTTAACCATTTTCAATATTTATAAATATATTATATAATTATTATATGTTAATGTTCCTTGGATTTTGATTAAAGAACTATTGTCCTATGTTTGATGGGAGTTAATATGATAATTGATTTCATTTTATTTTTGTTGATGATGATATATCCAAACGTTTGTTTTTCCTCTTTCTTTAATTTGATTTTGCTTTTTTTTTTTCAGCTCTTGTGATATATAACAATTATAGAAAAACTCTATGGTAAAGGCTAAAAAAAAAAAGGATTTGTTGAAGTTATCAATTTGATTTTTGAAACCATTACGTTAAATGGTTAAACAACAAAAATATTAACTAAATAGAACGGTTAATCGTTAAGACTATTAACCGGACCGATTAAAAATAGGGATATTAAAAAATCAATCATTACAATTAGATTCACAAACTGAGACCACGGATAGGTTAACCGATCCGTAAACATCCTTTCCTCTTTTCTAGTCTAATTAGATAATGGGCCCAGTCTTGCCTCTTTTGCAAAATCTAAACATCAAGCTTTGCATTTTGTTAAAGATAAAATAATTAACAAGCTTAAAGGTTAGAAATAGCCATTATCAATCTGGTCAAGACATATTAATTAAATCAATTGCTATTGCAATACCCACTTCCTCTATGGGTATTTTTAAATTCCCTTAAAAGTAGTATAGCCAAGTTGATTTTACCTAACTAATTTTTGGTAGGTTTAAAAGAAGGAGAAAAGGAAATTTCATCGACTTAGTTGGAATAAATAGATCATGCTGAAGGGTTCAAGTGGAATGGGTCTACATGACTTCAATTAAAGTTTATTAATGAAATTGGCATAACAGGTAAATCAATTACCAAACACATTGTGTGCTAGAGTAATGAAAGTAATTTACTACCCTAAGGATGAGTTTCGATTCACTCGAAAATGAGGAAGAGCATCTTGGGTTTGGAGTAGTGTTTTAAAAGGAAAAAGCATTTTGCTTAAAGGTGACAGGTAGAGAATTCCTAATGGATTGAAGGTTTCTGTCGTTAAGGATAAATGGATTCTATCATGCTCCAAAGGGATAACCTAAATATGACAACCCATCATACACAATATAAAAAGCCTAGAAATAACTACTTTAGTCACATAAAGGCTACTATACCATGCACAAGGCATACTTCACAACAAAAGAGACACCTAATAGAGTAGTGTAATTTAGGATGATAACAAATAATTTGCATCCAAGCAAACTAAATATAGTTGAACTTAAACATCCAAAGATTATAATGTCTGAGGGCAATACCTTCCGCTAAAGCCCTACATACACCAAAATATTATAGTCATCCATAAAGTTTTCAAAACAAAACTAAAATCTTGCTAATGAGACTACAAAAGAAATCTCGTCTTCCCATTGATTTCCTCCAAAAGCTCCTAGGGTTACTATCCTTTACCTTAGGCATCTTAAATCTCTAGTAAACCCACAAGTATTTCTATTTTAGTAAAAATCTATGGGGGTGTAAGTTATAACATACGTAGTGAGATAATCTCTTATTATGTATCGTACAACCAAAATCAAATAAGTTTGTTGGACAAGCACATGTTATGCAACAAACACATCAACAAATAACTATATATAGTATTCAAAAACCATATATAAAACGGATTTACATCATTTGTGACAAGGGTCGGAGAATTCAAATTGAGGTTTTTTGCATCCTCCACTGTTAGTCCCCAAGCACTCGCTCATAATGATCGACTAACACGGATCCTTTCTAAGGATGCATTCCTCGAACATCTTTAATTTCCTCAAAAAGGAACGGACCTAAGCATGCAACAAGATATCGTAGGCCTCTCGACTCTATGTGTGGGAGTAGCAACCTTTAATAATGTGACTCAACAAAGGTAATGTGTGACCATATCTTTTGTTTATACCAAATTGCATTAAGATTTATTAGGGGGCAATTAGATAATAAAATGTCGTTCTTAACCAAACATTTAAATAAACAAACATATTTAAACAAACATTCTAAGGTTGTGATATGCTTAGTATCCTCTTAATCACATAATTATATAAATACGTACATATCTTATGATAACTCCATATATTTCTATTTTTATCTTTTCTTAACATACTAGTGCAACTACTTCTACAAGCACAAGCTAGATATGAAGATCACAAAGAGATAACTCACTTAGCCATTATGAAGTCCTTAATCGAAGTAGTTTTCAAGAAACAGGGTCTCATGTTCCTCATCACCTGAAAAAAAGAAATACTCGAAATGAGTATTTTATACTAAATTTACTTAATTGTCTAACTCTATTAACTTTGTTCTTGATAGATTTTTCGGTTATCTAGTTGAAACCTTAAAATGACTATAACTAAATTATTTTAACTTTAATTTTCGTATATGAGTAGTCATTTTTTACCTACTTTGAATGTTTTATCCATTTTTAAGGTTATTTTAATCATATGAGGTCTCTAAGATCTTAGAATAATTGTGGCCAGATTGCTACAGTTTGCATTTCAACTTCATTTTGGCGTTTTCTAAGATTTTATTCCATGCAAAAATCGCTAAGGTATATATTTATTATTCCTATGTTCAAATATAGATGAAACATGAATTATAGTTCATTACATACTCATGATCTTAGTGATGTTGCTCATAAAAATTTTCTTAAAGAAATTTTTATAATAAAGCTTGGACATTTTATCTATTTTGGTATAAAAATTAAACTTTTTGGTGTGATCACTTCATGAATTTCAAAACTAGTAAATCAAGTTTGAAAAATGAAGTTTCACACTTTGCTCATGCTTAATATCCATGTCATTATAAAAGATTTTATGGTCAAGCTCCATTTTGACTCGTTATTTTCAAAATAATAAACTCAAGTTTTACGAAAAGAATTTTACAGTTGAAATTTCTTATGGCTCTTGCTTAGTTCTTGGCATTGTAATAAAACTTCGAGCATAAATTGTTATTTTGCTTGATTATTTTTAAACAATTAAAAATCAAGTTGGTTTGAAAAGAAAATCAAAGTTTCACATCTCCATTCATTTTTCTATGTGTCATGGCATTTCTTAAAATTTTAGGAATGGAGTTTTATTTCCAAAAGTCTCTTTTACTAAATGGTTTTCCCATGTATTTAAAATCAAGTTTTAGAAAATATTTTATAGGGTTAATTTCAAAAATATGATTTGTGTTTTGATCAATTTGCAAACATATGACATGTGTTATTTGTTTGACAAACATGTACCCAAGTTTCATATAAAAATGTTAATATTATTTAATAATTTTATAATGACAAATGAAAGTATTTTATTAGTCATAAAAATTAATTTTAAATTTTTAATTTTCTCATTTTTTAAAAAATAATTTTATATATTTTATTTATTTAATTTTATTGTTAAATATTATTTAAGTATATTGTCTTAATTTTGTGTTGTGATTAGATAGACGAATCATTTAGCGTGGGTTTCCAAGTTGAAAGATTATTGGATTTTCATTTCGTTTGCGAAGATACTAATTTTCTTAAGGTTTGGTATTTATTAGGGTTTTTTATTCTTATCTTACTCATTAGACATTTAAGGTTATCCAACCTATCTAACATTGTTTAGGGTTTCCATGTCTTGTGATTGGTTTGGATCAATTATGGGGTTTCAGTTCTAGTATTAGTTCCAGGGTTCATATTTAAATGTACCAAAAAATCTAGAAGCTTATAGATTTCTACAATTGGTATAGGATGGTTGGTTAATTGAGAACGTATAGACTCGAATCTTAAAATTTAATAGCTTATGAATAGATCCAATGATTGTTTGGATTGAATTGTATCAACCATTTAATATGGGAAGAAGAGAAGAAAGCTATCAAAATGTGACCTTTTTTTATAACTAACGGTGAAGACAAGCTAGCATGGCCATTTGGATCGAAGAGGTGATCTAACTATCACATTGTTATACCAATTTGAAAAACACATACAACAATTGAATAAGTTGTCTTCATTATTCGCCATAGGAAGACAAGACTGGAATAAAGCATGGTCTACAGTTACAATACCAAATGTTAAACTTTTCTTCTAGCCAACTTAATCTAATACACAAGAACGTCTTGTTTTAATTTTATTAAGGAAAATGTCAATATTTTTGGTGATTCGATAGGTTCACATACTAGGAAGAGTAACACTCATTTGCCTTTAGGAGTTATTTTCACCCTTGTATATTTTAGTCCTATTTGGATGTGAGATTTTTATCTATTTCTGATCTATATTGATAACTTATCAGTATTAAATTTGTATCGGTTTAGTATCAGTTTGATTTGATCAATGTATAAATAAAATTATTAATTTTTCATTGATATCGGGTTGATTTGAAAAATGATACCAAAATGATATCATACCGATTATTTTTCAACTTGTTGTGAAAGATCCATTTATCTTGATAGATCTTATTCTTCTGTTTTAATAATAATAATACAAAAATCAAAGCAAAACACGGTCGTAGTTTTCTTTTGTCCAGCAAATTTCCCGCCAGTAGTGGTCGCTCTTCCATCAAAAGCTCAACTCGCAAGTCACAGCCAAAATCACACCAAACATCTTCAAATCCTACTTAATTCATTTCATGAACCCTGTAAAATCAAAATGCAATTCAATTCCCATCAACATAACGACACTATCAAACCTAAACAAAAACCCTAGCTTTCCGTTGATCCACACTTCTTTTACCCTTCTTGTAGCTCCATTTTCTTCACAAACTTATCTCGAAATCCGACACTCAAATGACTCATCGCCTCAATCCGCAATAGCAATGAACCCAAAATCCTTCCTTTTTCTTCTAAACCCATAAAAGACTCCATTTTTCAAACACCCATTTCTTCCCATTACGCAACTCTGCTCAAATCTTGCATCGCGGCAAAGGCGTTGAGTCCCGCGGAACAGATCCATGCCCGGCTTTGCATTATGGGTTTTGGACTGATCCCTCATTTTGTAATAAATTGGTGAATCTGTATTGTGTTTGCGGTTCGTTACGTCACGCGCTCCTTTGTTTGATAGGATTCCTAAGAGGGATATTTTCCTTTGGAATGTTGTGATTAGGGCTTTTGCATGGTATGGGCCGTTCGAGATTGCGGTTTCACTTTATTTTAGGATGTTTAAGTATGGAGTGGTGCCGGATAAGTTCACTTATCCGTTTGTGCTCAAGGCATGCTCGGGGCTTTCTGCATTTAAAGAGGGAAGGTGATTCATGAACATGTTTCTTGTGCAGGGTGCGCAAAGGATATTTTTGTGGTTGCAGCTTTAATTGACATGTATGCGAAGTGCGGTCATGTGGAGGAGGCGCGTTGTGTGTTTAATAAGATTGAGGAAAGAGATGCTGTGTTGTGGAACTCCATGCTTGCAGCATATACGCAAAATGGGCAGCCCGATGAGGCATTTGCTTTGTGTCGTGAGATGGCTGTCACCAGCATAAAGCCAAGTGAAGGAACATTTATCACAATGATTGCTGCATCAGCTGACATTTCGGGGCTTCCTCAAGGAAAGGAGCTTCATGGATTAAGTTGGAGATGTTGTTACAATACCAATGATCGGGTGAAAACTGGTTTGCTGGACATGTATGCAAAATGTGGTTCTGTAAAAGTGGCACGCATTTTGTTTGATTCAATAGGGAATAAAGGACTTGTCTTGGAATGCAATGATTTCAGGGTATGCCATGCATGGATGTGCAGTAGAAGCATTAAGTTTGTTTGAACAAATGAAGCAAGATTCATCTCCTGATCACATAACTTTTGTTGGTGTCCTGTCGGCTTGCAGTAATGGGGGCTTGCTTGATGAGGGTAGGAAGTATTTTGAATTGATGTCCGAGAGATTATGGTATAAATCCCACAGTACAGCACTATACATGCATGGTTGATCTCCTTGGACACTGTGGTCGTTTAGATGAGGCACGGGACCTCATAATGGGAATGAGGGTCAGGCCAGATTCTGGTGTTTGGGGTGCCTTACTAAATTCATGCAAAATTCATGGAAATATGGAGTTAGCAGAATTAGCATTGAAGAAGCTGATTGAGCTCGAACCTCATGATGGTGGGAAATGTCATTTTATCAAATATTTATGCTCAAGCTGGGAAGTGGCAAGAAGTTTTGAAGGTAAGGAATTTAATGACAAATGAGGGGATCAAAAAAGATGCAGCTTATAGTTGGATTGAAGTGAAAAACAAAGTCCATGCATTTCTTACAGGAGATACATCTCATCCAATGCATGATGCGATATGGGCTGAATAAAAAGGATAGAAGTACTTATAAAAGAAGCAGGCTATGTCCCGGACACTAGATCTGTGTTTCATGATGTGGAAGATGATGAGAAGACACATATGGTACGTAGTCATAGTGAGAGGCTCGCAATTGCCTTTGGGCTCATTAGTACACCACCCAGAACTCGTCTTCTAATAACCAAAAACCTCCGAATATGTGAAGATTGCCACATTGCAATTAAGTTTATATCGAAAGTCACAGAAAGGGAGATCACTGTGAGGGATGTCAATCGCTATCATCATTTTAAAGAAGGAAACTGCTCTTGTGCTGACTATTGGTAGAAGGGAACACCAGGAGGAATTGCCATCCGGTGTCTGTTATAAATAGCCCCTTGGGTTTTACTCGGGTGTTTTCTTGGTGATGAAAGGAGACAAGGAGATTTGTAGGGAATCTCGCTGGTGGTCTGGTGGCCTGGTGGCATGTGATGTTGACAAACTCTAATAAAGTGGAGTTTACACTTAAAAGGCATGATCTGATTCCTAGTTACGTATTCTCTTTCAAGTTGTTCATTTTGGGGATGACTTGAAATGGATGCATGCAGCTGCATCTGATACAATGATACAATCTCAATGGAAATGCGAGCATAACATGGAGATACTTCTCTGTTATAATAGAACAGGAAAGAAAGGCTACACTCAGTTAAAATGCAGTGTACATATTACTTCAAAAGCGGGGGTCTCCCTGCATGAGCTTTGGGATTATCAGAAGCAGATTGATTCACTTGCAAAAGAGAATATGATAGATTATTCGTTTCCCACTATCATTAAGATCAATAGGAGTAATTATGCCAGAATTTTTCTTTCATGTCAGTCCTTGCAGGGTTTGACAGTCATTGTGTCAGCAATGCATAGACAATAAACTATGCTTGTAGGTATTTGTTCTAATTTTTGCAGTTGCCATCTTTTTTGGCATTTCCATTGAAGGTAACAAGCACCATTTTGAAGTCTGCTTGCAGATCATATTATTTTCTTTTATTTTTTCAGTTTGAGCTTGTGAAACAGCTGATAAATCAGCATAATTACTTCATTTTTTGTTGAAAATCTCATGTAATAGAGTTGATGCTACAGTAAATCAAGAAGTCAATTTTATTGAAGCAAGTGTGACTCATGTCTTCAATATTGTAACCTTTTGTGCGGTTTGTTGTAAAATTTCAGGTTTTAGATTGATTTTAGTTTCATATGTGTTGCTTTCTCTTGCATTGACTTTAGGTTAGCACAGACAGCATTTTAGGCCTTGTATGACTGTTTTATTTATATCTAATTCATTAATGTCTTTAGGAGAGTTTGGTCATATTGTTAAGGTGATGAACAAAAAAGAAGTTTGCAGCTCCCATTTCTTTCAAATCCTTATAGCAAGGGAGGACAAATTAACTTCCCAGGAAATTAATTACAACAAACTCTTGTTTCTTTCATGTCATTTATCCAATAATTTGACTAAGTTTTATATAAATAAATTTGATGGACTATGAGATTTTACTCTATGGATTAAATCAAACAGGGCCTTGGTGTATCGTCTATACCATTTCATTCAAAAGGACAGACAGCAATTGTTATATAAAATTGTCTGGATTTTATCTGAGCGGTTGCTTTTTTAGGCATTATAGATTCAAGTAGTCATGCTGCAGTTCTTGTAAAAGCTACCAGTGAAAGCTCTGAATCTTCTACCTCCCTCAGTGTTGTTGAGTCCGTGCAAAATGTTGCGAGTTGTCATTTCTTCATTAATTTGTTAATCTGCATTTTAGGATGATTTTCTGATGCTGTTCACGCAATAATGCTTGCATTTAGTTCCTCTATGATATATTGGATGGAAAATTAATGGGAAGCATGCTTCTTATCAGAGATGTTCTGGTTTTTGGAATACAATGGGAAAAGCCGGATAATCAAATGGCTCTTATTGGATTGGTGGTTGCAGGTGTAATAGCTTTCTGGGCACCGTCTGTGAATCCAATAATGGTAATCCTTCTATTTTCTCGAGTTCCGTGTATGATTGCATGATGCCTGTGAACCACAGGTCTTTAATACTGTTGTTGAAATATATCTCAATTCTACTAGTCCATTAAAATTATTTGATGATCTTTTTAGAAAAGATTCTTGATGACTTTCCAACCAGAAAATGTGTTGCAAGATAGAAGTTTAGGAATCTTCTTTGTGATATACTGCCAGCTGTAAGATTAAAAATATGTTTTTGTTGTCACTCTTTTACTATCATGTTTATTTCTACAATTTTGCGGGTCATTGACAAGTTGCCAGTGGTTCCAAGTTTTCTCGAATGGGTTGGCATACTCTGTTTTTAGGTCATACACACTTGGCAGTTTTATGAATAGAAAAAGTCTAACAGACTCATTCACAAGTGACATATCTTGTAAAAATTTTAATTTTCTTCAATTTTTAAATCCTTAAGGAGGCAAAGATTTTGCATCATTCTTTCTGAATCTATGTTTATATATATGTTTGCTTTCAACTCAGTGGTTTTACTGCTGTCTCCTGTTCAAGCCAGGGGTAAATCACTTCCAGTGATTCATCTCTTTCTTGTGCATAATTGTATCTAAAATTTCTATCTATGCTACTTCCTTCCATTTTCTAATTTATCTTTGGTCTCATTCTATATTTGATAGAATAACCCAATATGCACTTTTCTTACCTTGGCTTGCTATCTATTGATTTTTCAAGGAAGAGCTCTTTCAAGATAAGTCTATGCCAAATATCAGCCGGTGAGCTAAACCATCAATTAACAGCCAATGGATATTGTAACGTAAGAACTTTTTTGAATTTTATGGCTACATGCAGTAGCAATGGAAAATGTTTAGCTTTCTGAGCAGCAATGCAAGGATTTAGTTTTTTTGAGCAAAACTCCAAACATTGACAATCAAGGCTGAGGGTCAAGAGATGTGCATTATCATTGTACATCAATTTTCTATCTATGCGGTTTCTCCTATGTTTAATACTCCCTTCCTATTCTTGATTTCTCATTTATTGTTGGCTATCTGAGTATTGTAATCTTACGCTGCCTTTCAATCTATAGCAGCCAAGTTTTAATCAGGGTTTCTTGTACCATATGCTTTGGCAGTCAGGCATATTAGTGTAGGCAAACCATGCAGAAGAGCATATAGTAGGTTTAGCCAATAATTCGAAACAAAAGAAAGGCTTGACCAGAAAAAAGGTCCATATCCTTCGATGAAGATGCCTCAATCTTTTACTACTTTTGCTGCTAGATTTTCCGAGAAGACTTTGCTGGATTTTATGGGTTCTGCATCCAGCTGCTGCTGAAAACTCTTTTGTCTCTTGCAACGTTTATGTATAGATCCACATTCATCTTGAGCCAGGTTGCTCTTGCTCTAATTTTGGCAACAACTAAGGGCGAAGAAAAAGTCTGGCCTTTTTTTTATTAGAGAAAGCTGTGTTGACACTCCTTTTTGTTGAAGACTAAAGGGAGCTGGTGTTTATCCACATAGCCCTCTACTGGCCGACTTACTGAATTTGTGAAATATCTAGGGTTGGCAAATGACTATGATGCTTGTGTTTTTTTGACATCATTTTTTGATTGGAAGCTACAGCAATTGATCGCTAATTAGTTATTGTTCGAAGCTGTTTATCATGGTCTTTGTGATGGTCAAACAATACAATGTTTGTATCACAAATCTACAAACACAGATGGATGAAATCATTTAAAAGTGATCTATGGATTTGAAATATCATATTGGCATTGGTGGTCTACGGTAGGACTAGACTTAGCTCTTAAGATACTTAATTCGTTTGGCTACAAAGAAAGAATGAGTTGAATCCATCCTGTTACATGTTTTGACTTTTTATTGATTTTGTGGGGATAGATTTTCAAACCAAAGTGGTTTAAATTTCAATCGAACCAATATCATTTGATTTAATCCTAATGATCTCAGAGGTTGATGGTCCATTGAATTATCGATTAGCTTGGCTTGTGTCAGTTCTCTTAATTGCCAGTTTTATGGTAGGCTAATTCACTATTATCAACTTGGAACAAGCATAGAACCTGTTTGTTAGGTTCATGTCACTTCTTTAACATGGTTGTTTGGTTTCTAGATTGAAAAAGTTGAAAATTCGATTTGTACATCAAGGTTATAGGATCCATGTTATCCTACAATGAGTCCTTTTTACAATATCCCATTCCTATAATAACCTTGACATATGAGTGAGTAAAGTTGGGATAGCCCATTGCTTGGTTCCGGCTCTAGCTGAAGCTTAATTTGATGTGGCATTTAATGATCTCAAGTTTAATTTGGTCATTCTCATTTAACCTTGTTTTAGTTAAATATTATTACTCTTCTAACTATAATAATATGGATTGCCAATATTAACTTAACATTTAAATTTGATAAGACTGATTAAGCTTACTTGTTTATTAAAATATTATAAAACTTGAACTCAATTCTATAAACTAATCGAGGTCTTGTTGGCATAAAGCGAAACACTAGTACTTTGATGAAGTTGAACTGTTGAAGTATCTCGAAAATCAATTTATAACAACATCTTGTATATTCATGACAGCATCACGGTGTCCATCTGGGACAAGAGTTAGACTAAAGGGGTGTACCCTTGTGGGTAAAACCTAGTTACAAAGAGGATAATGGGAACAACCATGATCACAATATTCTAATCGCATATTGCATGCTGCTCAAATGCAGGGATTACAAAGTACTAACTAAGTTCATCGTCATTCCTTTCAATCATTTCCTCTTATCAATTTTTCTATCATGAGTTCAAGTTACCCACATATTTATGAAGGCTCTCGTCCTATACAAATTAAACATCATGTACTCGCTAATTGATATACAGAACTCTGTAATTTGATTAAATGTCAATTGGGGGCAACTTCTTGTAAGTGACTATTGGTTTTCTATTATTTAATAAAAAAATTCCCTCATTCTTGACATTAAGATAGTCTAATGTAGTTTGTAATCATTAATTGATTTTGTCTTTTTGTAGGGTATTTTTTAAGTGTTTGGCTCTAATTCCACCTTAAAACTGTCACATCTTGAAATTATCTTAAGTAATAGTTCACCATGATTGTCAAGTGACTCGTAATTTACATACATATTTACCATAAGAGCTTCTTTATCCAGTTCTTACATAGGTACTAAGAAGAAAATATTGAGCTGGAGTTACTTTATGGATGAACTACGTTCCTTCGTCTGGGAAAGTTGGTCTGCGAAGCAACTTGGCTTGCATTTTCTTTTTTCTGACATTACCAGAAATTACACTGTTATGTTCAATAAAAAATATTTTTTACTTAAAAAATTAATGTTAATTAGTATAATGATGTATTTAGGTATAAAATGGTGAGTTTCTTAGCAGAGAGGGTTGCTTAACATCTTAATGTGGTATAACTCCTTAAGCAACTCATAGTTAAAAATGATCTAACAAGTTCATAACCACAAGTGTCGAAAATAATGAGCAACACTTAAAAAATATGTACCATTATAATCTTTCTTTAGATGAATCTATTTATGGTATAGTTCTTGGCATATTGATTAAGCACAGAGTCTTAAAGAGAACATGCAAAATCAATAGATATTCCACATGCTCAATTAGGGGCAAGAATCATGTTTTATAAATTTCAAACAATAACCAAGTAGCTAATCATACGTTATGTAATCAAGCAAATGCCATTCACAATTTTTTTAAAGTAATTAATCGTATATCAATATTTTAGCATAATAGCAGCTATACCAGTAATATTAAAAATATCATAAGTGCAAGTTAAAATCTATAAAAACTATATGTTATAGGTAATATAACTAAAGGCTTAGAATAGCAAAATGAGCATGAAAGAATAATAGATGACCCCTCAAATAATTTCCGTTAGTTTCAAACCAATCTTCACTTGACGACCTCCTTTTCCCTTTGCAATTAAGACTCCTTACACTAACAAAGCTTCCCAACTAAAATGGTTTGTGAAAGTGAGCATGATTGTGATCTGTGTGAATTTATAAAGTGAGGGGCGATATTTATAAAAATTTTAGGTGTCTCCTTTAAATTTTTTATGCAGGTGTCAGTAATAAACACCAAATTTTAATTTCATTGTCACATTATTACACATCCTAGATGATTTATCTGGATTTTCTTGACACATGTGATAATTTACATTCATTTTGACACCTAATTTTGTAAAATTTTGGTAATTTTATTTACTTAAAATGAATTTGGAAAGTTTTCTTGAGATTTCTAGATTATTTCCTGAGTTTTTTTTTTCAAGACCTATAGATCCAGTTTGCGTCTCCATTTGGTGTTTTGTTTGGTTAATTATTAATTTATTGTTAATATTAGGGATATTTCGGTAATTTTACCTTTTAATTTAGCTTTATTCTGTAAAAGTCTGCCAAATAAATTGTCTTTTACGTTGGATTATATCGCAAATTTACTTTTTGTTATTAGAAGGAAATTATGTTATAACCTCAACACTTTATTTTCTTGAATTTACTTGAATCCACATTAAATTTATAGGTTATCGATTAAGTGAAATCTAAATCGTAATACATTTTATAAGTTACAATGTTTCAAAAAATTCAAAAGAGGTCATAATATTTAATAAGTGGGTTTATTTTAAGTCACAATGTGTTTGAGTGATTGAAAAAAAGGTTATAATATTTAAAGAAATAGGTCAATTGAGGTCATCATTAACATACGACAAGAGAAATATTTAATTAAAACTCAGAAAACCAATTTTTTTAATGCCTTATTGATATGTATTAATAAGAGAAATATTTAATTAAATCTTAGAAGATATTTTTTCAAACATTGTGATCTTTTTTGACCTTTTCAAAATATTGTGACCTAAAATAAACTTACTTCTAAACATTGTAACTTTCTGGTGTAATTTACCCCATTTTATAGAATTTTTAATATATATTCTTGAAATCAAATATTGGTTTTAGGTTTAGTAATTATGGTATTTTAAACTACCCCTTAATTTAGGGTTTATATTAAGTTTGATTCCTATTGCTTATTAGGGTATTACAATTTGGAGCAGGTCCGTTGCACCAAATTTTCTTCATCTAATTTTTCTTAGTGTAGCTCTTTTACTAAAAAAGAATTCCCATTAGCTGCAAACTGATTGAATTAACACCTCCTTGCTTAGAATTTAAGGTTTATATTATGAGAACAAACCTTATACATAAAATTTTAGGGTGAAAGACATGCCTACCTTTAAAAAAAAAAATACACAAATCAAAATTATATAAAAGAAATTACTAAATTATCATTTTTATATCGCATCTTAAAAAATTGATGTAAAATTTCCTTCATGTATTGTATGCTAGAGATAAAACACTGTGATGATACTATGCAAAAGTTATAAAAATTGTTATATCACATATAAGGTGTGTGATACAAGCGGTACTTGTTTCGTATATTGCACCTGTAATATATGTATCGCAGGACGGGTTGTGATACATTAAAAAAAAGCTATGTTGCATATCCTATATTAGATATAGCGATAGTATATCCGTAACATTTTTTATATAATTTATATATAATTTTTTTTTTAAAAAAGGGTAAATAAGTAGTAATTTTTGAAAGTCCACACATCAGATGAACCAAAAATAATTAGGACGAAACTTCGCTGACCTCAACTTCCAAAGGTACAAACCAAACACTCTTCACTCTCACTCTCTCTCTCTCTCTCTCTCCCCCTCTGCCTACAATCACTCTCCGTTACTCAAATCATATGAAGTTTCCACTTTGAAACTTTTATTAACCTCAAAAATCAAAACATATTCAACACTTGTGTATATCCTATGATATTTATTAAAACAGAGCCCAAACCCATCAGACCCAACTGGTGTGTTCTCCATATTGATTCATGAAATATATATTATAGGGTACTAAGATCGCCAACCCACATTAAACACTAATAGTTACAGCTTACAACAAGAAACCACAAAAATAGAAAAAGGAAAAAATTTTGACAAAAAAAGCACCTAAATTTATTGGTCCATCATTGAATTTATTGCTGCCCCATACCAACTAAATGTGCTCCCCATTAAAAACTTGTAACAACCACGTTCAGAGACTTATTTACACTTGTGTCTTATGCCATCGCCACCCTTTGCCTTTTATTGGCTCTGGTTCATTTTCACACACACCTTTTCGATATCGTTTTTTTTCATGTAAGTTTTTTGATGGGGTTTCTCATTATCTGGGTTTTGATTGGTTTCATGAAAAGTGTGGACTGGGTGTCTGATGAAATGTGAAAGTTGGGTTTTTTGGCCTTTTTCTTATTGATTATATGTGAATTTGACTTTGTTTTGAATTGTTTGTTTACGATATGGATTGTTTCGAAGTGTTTCGAAGTTGAAATGTGGAGAAAGTTTGGATCTTTCTTGTTATATTGTTATGGTGATGTGAATTTGTTGTTGCTAGTGATGATAATCCGAAGGGCTGGCTTAGTTGGTGCAGTTCAAGTATTAACATGACAATTTGCACGAGATCGTGTTTTAATTTGAATGAGGTTACTGTTAAGGTCATGTGTAAACGTGTTGTGCTTAAATTATGTGCTTCTAATGCATAAACTCGTCGAAGGATGGTAAGCGCAATTATGGCAGTGTCAATTTGTTAACAGGAAAAAAATGGTCTTGAGCTTTGTTGGGAGGTTTTTGTCATTTGTTTGAGTATGGACTATATGGATTAAATCAGCAACATGTTGACATTTTTCCTACCTAGTAGATGGGAAGTTTAAGAAGTGCTGTTGATTGCTGGCCAAAAAAAAAAAAAAAAAGAAGTGCTGTTGATTTCTCTTGTGATTAACAGATGCTTCGGACAATCAAAATAGTCAATTGATAACTTTTCCTGGAATTATATTGGTATTGCTCTTTGAAATGTTGATTTTAGTCCTAAGTCATAAATATGGGGCTCAAAAGGTGCTTTTGATTGCTCAATGTATGAACAAATGTTTCAAACCATCAAAATAACCTTTGTTGTTTTCAGTCTTCACATAAATATATGTAATTCTTAATAACATTTTTATAGGACTATTGATGGCTAAAGTTTTCCTAGGCCAATTCATGGCATGTCAGAAACGTTTATTGACATTAGAATCTCAGATGGCTAGCTGATTGATCTACAGTATCTGTTAGATATGTGTGAACTTCAATCTCTACATAGAGTACTCGATCCTGTTCCTGACATCTTTCTGTATTCTACAGCATCAAATTTGTGTACATTTATGGAAGTGGTCAAAGCGGCTGCTAAACAGGGTTCTGCATCCTCTGATAGCATTGCTATTAGAGTAGACAAGAAGAGCTACAGTTACCGGCAACTCATTTCATCTGCATTTAACATTTCAAAACTCCTGTGTAGTGAAGATATAAATAAAGTTAGTGCCATGCTCATCTCTCTTTTTGTTGCTTTTCTGTTTTTTAGGAAAAAAACAAGGAAAAAAACTTTGTTCACATAAGCTTTTATATGGTCCCAATTGCTGGTCTTATATTGCCACAGTCCCTTCTAATTATGTTTCTTGTTTAGTTCCACTATTTACGCATTCAATGTGCATTAAGTTGCAGATTGATAATTCGAGGAGAAACGAAGATCTTAATGGTGCAAGAATAGGAATTGTCGCCAAACCTTCTGCTGAGTTTGTTGCTGGTGTTCTAGGGACTTGGCTTAGTGGAGGTGTTGCAGTTCCACTTGCACTCAGTTACCCAGAAGCCGAGCTCCTACATGTTTTAAATGATTCGGTTTGTTTCAAAACCTCATATGCATGCTTGCATAATCTCACTTTTGGATGACTAATTAAAGGGATAAATATGGCAACTTATAATTATTATTATCCCTACAAGTGCAAAGCATATGAAAGAGTGGGCTTATTACTGATTTTATGCTACATCACAAAAATCTTATATTGATATTTAACGTATTTTCTGTTCTACATTGTACATCAAAATTCTTTTACAGATTAGCAATGCATTACTAGATTTGCCTTTCTTCATGTTAGGTTCCTCTTTCATTAGTATGAAATAATTTTCCACATTCAATTCTGAGCCTAGAAACTCAAATAAATGGTTATCTCAGTTGAATGAGGATGGTCCCTTAATTTATAATTTGTTTGTGTATAGGATGTCTCTGTGGTACTGAGTCTTGAAGATCATCATGAACTAATGCAAAGTGTTGCTGCCAAAACTGCTGCAAAATATTCTCTTATCCCCCCAGTACCCAGTACATCTACAGATGAGCATTCATGTTCTGGTGAATTAGTGGAAAATTTGAAAACTCTGACGAGAGACAAGGTGCTTTAATTCTACAGAATTTGTCCCATCCTCTGATATACTGCTGGGCTGCATAGCTTTTCTCTATATTGATAATGTTTTACCTGTGAGATGCAGTGGAAGATCCAGCTTTAATTGTATATACCAGTGGTACAACAGGGAGACCTAAAGGAGTTGTTCACACTCATAAGAGCATATCTGCACAGGTTCTTATACTGCAATACCTTTAACTTTCTTGTAAATTTCTTAATGGCCTTCTCTAAATTTTGAAAGAAGATATCTGTTTCAGTTACCGTTGCTTGTGTTTTTCCTCTAATCTACTTTTATCTGAAAATTGTACCAACGTCATTTTAAATACAAAAAATTTTTTGTGAACTTCTATATTGGTGAACCCTTCTACAGGGTAAATTTGAAACTGAAAGGAAACACATGTTGCATTACTTGTTCTTCGACATTCTGAATTATCATCCTTGTTAGATTGATTTATCCCAGATGTGGAGCAGTAAATAGAATTGCTAATGATATCTTCAGAATTCAATAACTTTTAATCATGCTCCTATTTCAGGTTCAAACTCTGACACAAGCTTGGGGATATACATCTGCTGATCAATTTTTGCATTGTCTACCTCTACATCATATCCTTTCCATATTCATACATATACTTTATAAAATTGCCAAAGCTTCCATTTTTCCTACAATTTTTAGTGATTTTAGCAGCCTTGCAGTGCTTCCTTGACCTCTCAATATACATGTCCATGGACTATTCAATGCTTTGTTTGCACCTCTGTACGCGGGTGCCACGGTAATCAATTTCATATAATATATTTGAAAATTTGATAGAAATGTGCTTCACATGCTACAAAACAAAGGCATCATGGATCCACTAAAATTTTTCAATTTATTGCTTGACATTTGGGTAAGCTAACCTGGCTTCATGTTTGAAGGTTGAATTTATGCCAAAATTTAGCGTGAGAGGTATCTGGCAGAGATGGAGGGAATCATACCCTGATGTTGCTAAAGCTGCTGATGCTATAACAGTGTTTACTGGGGTAAGCTATGAGTTTATATGTCAATGAAACCCAGTAACCCCCCATCTGCTTGCTAAGAAAGATAATCCATATTGCCACAAGCAGCTACTGGAGAAAGTTACCATACCATGGTCCTTTACCTTTAAAAATATTCATCTTTTTTCTGCCAAATCCTTGCTCATATTTAGTTAAATGGTTAATGTCACTTTTGGTACTTAAATTTTACCCACTTTTAAAATTAACTATTTTTAAAGTATCAATTTGCTACCCAAAATATTTTGAAGTCATTCATAATGTTTGAACAGATTCTGTTGAGATATTATATTGTAAAAATAGATAATGTTATTGTTAATTGTGAAAAGCTCATATACCAAATTGACATTTTTAAACTTAAAGCAATTAATTGTAAAAATGGCCAAAATTGAGGTTCTAAATGTAACATTACCCTTAGGCAAATTAGATTGAATCTTGGATGATCTTCGTTTTTTAAGCTGGCCTATTCTTAACTTGAATATTCTAGTTGACTTTTACTCCTCCTTCCCTCATTATTCTTGAGTGAGGATTTTAATGGGCATGTTTGAGGTTGACAGTATGTTTCCTTATAGAAGGATTCTTGCTTAGAGGGCAACAACTTGAATAACCAAAAGGACAACTTTGTGAAATGATGAACCTGCTGGTTAACTTTCATAGAAGGACTTGCATATTGTTGGCTTGCTTCTTTTTTTCTTATATATGTATATTAAATCCTCAAAACTAAGTTCAAATTGCTACCACTTAATATTTCGATTTGTAAATAATTCTATTTTTTTAGGTACCAACGATGTATACCCGGTTAATACAAGGCTATGAAACTATGGATCCAGAATTGCAAACTGCTTCTGCTTCTGCTTCAAGCCATCTGCGCCTTATGGTAAATTGATACAAAGTCATTTTATAATAATATGATCTTAAATCTCTTTGGTGTTGGACCTGTTCATCTTATATGTTGAATTGATCATAATACTTTTCTGAATGCATTATATGATCGAGTTACTGCTGCTGACATTAATTTTAACTGCAGATGTGTGGCTCCTCTGCTTTACCCTACCCTGTTATGCAGCAGTGGGAAAAAATAACCGGACATCGCCTTTTGGAACGATATGGAATGACCGAGGTGTGCTTTTTCTTTCTTTCTTTTTTTGTTTAAATAATGTATTCCTGTTCTTGAGATGCATGTATGGATTTGTGAAGTGTGCTTACCACATTATTCTCATTTTGATATCACATTATGGTTGAATGCATCCAGTTTGTCATGGCTCTATCAAATCCCCTTAAGGGCATGCGAAAGGGAGGGACTGTTGGCAAACCATTCCCTGGTGTTGAGGTTAGTTAAGTATGAACTTAAATACCTTGGATTCTACAGTTAAAAATGACTGTATCGTGCCTTGTGTTCATGCTTGTAATTTCTGTGGTGAATAATTTATGGTTGATACTTTTCGTACCAGGCAAAGATTCTTGCAGAAGAAGAAGGTGGAGATACTTCACCTGGAGTGGGTGAGCTATGTATCAAAAGTCCTTCACTGTTCAAGGAATACTGGAAGCTTCCTGAGGTACCTCCTGGTGACTATGAATTCACCTGTGCATGACTAGGAACCATGAGTGAGCTTTTTATTCTTAGGATACTACTTATGGATTGTCTATGTCACATATCGTTTAAAATCACAAATGGTTGTGTTAGCAAGTACTTGCCGACACTTGAATTATTAAGGTTTGTTTGTTTCATCAGTTTTGAATCATTTTGGTATCATTTTTTTATCGTTTTCAAACCGATATTTGTCAAAAAGTTGATACAAATGAAAAACCGACAGTTTTACTTATAAATTAATTAAATAGAACGATACTGTTACAATATAGATAAATTACTGATATTGATATGATACCGATAAATTACAGATGCTAATCAGATACAGATATGATACAGATAAAATCCAACAATCCAAGGCTAACAAGTGCCTCAAGAGCATTTGTAAACAAAAATTGAATTTCTATTATATAAATTCAGCATTGCTATGGTGTTGGAAGCGTCAGGGATTCATGCACCAAAAAGGTCGCTCAAGTAGTATTTACAAATTAAAATTGGAAAAAAGGGTTCTCTGAATCTACAAGCTATGAAGACTTCCCAATTACAAGTGCACTGTTAGGATTAACTGTTAAGAGTATAAATAAGAATGCCTCCCATTCCTTTGTGTGAAATCAGAGTCAAAGTTTCTTTGTGCATTATCATTCGCAACTGAAGGCAGATTTTCTGTTTGCCTCGCTTTCATCTAGCTTGATCTTATCTCAGTGGTCTTTTGTTATTGACAGAATCTTTCTGATTAACAATTATAACTAAGTCTCTTGTCCTGATATTAAGAGTACTAGTAGTACATGTTGTGAATGATTGATACAGCAAGAAATGACATTTTTATTGGATTCTATTCACAGGACTGTCTACACCTTGCAGAACAAAAAGACCTTGTTGCATAGTTATTTCTTAAACAATCACGAAATCGTCCTTTAGACTTTCCTTTCTAGGTCGCCCTGGATTTTTACATCTGCTTGTTTTCCAGGTAACTAAAGAATCATTCATAGATGGTGGGTACTTTAAAACTGGCGATGCAGTTAGAGTGGATGAGGATGGGTATTACATCATCATGGGGCGTGAGTATTCTTAGAACAGATACATGCTTAATTCTATCATCTTCATTGTAGTACAATAAATTGATGTTGGATTTTAATATCACATTAGAAAGGGTAAATGTGAAAATTATTTTAAGCAATTTAATGATAGTCCCTTTTTTGTGGCCCCCTTGATCATAGCTTGTGTATACTGCCTAAATCAATGGTAATCAGCTATTGTTGCATGTGCATTTGTAATTTTCTGTTTATCTGGTTGCCATTTTGAAGATAAGTTTTTCCCTTCTGTTGTTTTTAGGTACGAGTGCAGATATTATGAAGGTTGGGGGATATAAGTTGTCTGCCTTAGAAATAGAAGCAGTTCTACTAGAGGCAAGTTGTTATCTAAATGCTTATGTTTTCTATTAGAAGTTGGAAGTACAAATATATCATGGACAAACTTTTTTTAAAAAATATAATAACCGAAAGTGCATTTTTTCAAAACACAGCATCCGGTCATAGCTGAGTGCTGTGTCTTAGGGTTAGCGGATAAAGATTATGGAGAAGTTGTTTGTGCAATTATTGTACCCGAGGAAGAAGCATGCAATAAAAGTGGAGAGAAGCGCACCATAACCTTGGATGAACTTTGTACCTGGGCTAAGGATAAACTTGCACCATACAAGGTTTGGATGTTTATTTTTATTTTTAATTTTTATTTTGATGTCTTGTTGCATCCTAAAGCTTAAAAACAAAACCCTGCTGTATGACTATACTAGGCACTAGACTTGGGACATTGATATATAGGAAGACCTTTTGAACTATTTACTTAACTGATAGAGTGGTCTTCTCCTGCCTAGGGTGCAAATGAGCCAAGTTGAGCCGAGTTTTTAAAGGCTCAGGCTCTACTCGTTTAAAAGTTAGTGAGCTTGAGCTTGAACTGAGCTTTTTATCGAGTTTGAAATTAAGGCTCGAGTTTGACTCGTTTAGTTAAACGAGCCTAAGTTTGAGCTCGAGCTAAGTCGAGCTTTTTATCAAGTCTAACGAATTTTTATTGAGCCTGTAATTTAAATTTGAGCTCAACTCATTTAGATAGCTCTTTTTCTCTATTTTTTTAAACCTAAAATATAATATATGTTGTTATAATATATATACATAATTATTAAATATAAATTGGTTTTTATTGTTTTTATTATTTTTATTATATAGTTATAGATAATATATCATGCATAAAAAAATTGATAAATCTATTAACAAGCTTATTAACGAGTCTATCAATGAGCCCACTCGCAAGCCACTCGCAAGCTTATTCACGAGCCTAAATGAATTTGTTTACCAGCCGGCTCGCGGGTCTCAATTAAAGCTCGAGCTCAACTCATTTATATAAATGAGCTTTACTTTGGGCTCGGGCTTGGCTCGTTTACTAATCAAGCTTGAGCTAAGCCAAGCCTAAAGCAAGTCGAGCTCGAGTAACTCGTGAATAGCTCAGGTTGTTTGCAGCCCTACTCATGCCTATTCACATGGGGGTTTCCTTATTCATGGTAGGACTAGTAGTGTTATATATCATGACAAAGCAAAGATAGACAGTTTTCCACTTTCCATGATATAATAGATGAAGCTTTATGAGAGTTATGTAAGCTATAATTTCCATATTTTAAAACTTTATGTTGTACCTATG
The DNA here is from genome assembly GCA_024138025.1 of Combretum micranthum. NCBI lineage: Eukaryota > Viridiplantae > Streptophyta > Magnoliopsida > Myrtales > Combretaceae > Combretum > Combretum micranthum. The sequence continues at coordinate 891,111 of JAMXBD010000422.1, forward strand.
CTTTGAATGATTGATTAAGTTATCCGCTATTCCTGCTAGATAGTATTAAATATCCAGTGATCCTCATTTATTTATTTTTTCATTTTTTCAGCTACCAACAAAAATGTTCCTCTGCGAATCTCTTCCTCGTAATGCTATGGGAAAGGTGAAAATTTTCTTTTGCATCTCTTCTTTGTATTATAAGATGATTCCTCTTCTTTTATATTTCACTACAGGGGATTTCATTGATTTCCCTTTCTCATGTACAAAATTTTAATCGTAATGTAACAACTTGGAGCAGAATACTAACTTGGCTTTTGTTGCCGTGTGTTCATAGGTTAACAAGAAGGAGTTGAAGAAAAAGCTGGCTGCTGAAGGATTGTAACTTAATTTTACCTTCATTTTTATGTGAAAGATAGATGAAAGAGCATTAAAACATTAATAAAGCTTCAAGGTTGGAATTCTTGCTTCCTTGATGTCACTGTTTTATTGAATATAGGACAACTATTTATCTGACGAGTTAAATGTCCTCATAGTTTAAATGTAATGTATCTGTGCACCTTAATGATCCATCTTTTCTGTAGATTATTTTTTGGTGAAACTCTTTCTTGTGTACTCAACTAGAAGCCTCAAGGTTACGCATACTTACGGGCATAGATGAAGATAGGTGAATAGATCTTTGTACCAAGAAGAATGCAATGTTGAGGGATGTTGAACTTTTATGAAAAGATGTCAGTCTTCTGTTGTGCATATTAGAAAGAAATTCCATACTTTAAGATGCTTACAATCCATTGTAATTCCTTTAGTTTTCTGTTGTTTCCTTTGTTCCTATTATGCTCTTTGATAGTCTTCAATGAGTTTCAAGCATGCCGGTTATGTTGTAATTCCAGTTGTAAATTGACATTTCTTGATAAACTTACAAACATTCGAGTTATTATGTATCAAGGAAATGTTTTCATTACTTTTGCATGCAAGAATACCTTTCATTTGCTTCATATTGACAAAGATTTGTTTAGCTTCTTCGCCCATTTGGAAAAATGGTAGAATCCTGAATGAACTTTTCAGGACAAGGTGCCTGAATCATTATTCAAGTGAATATGGTAGATGGTTGATTTTGTATGGATTTGATAAATAAGGACTCATCACTGCATGTTGGTTGACAATGGCAATCAGATTTTGAATCCACTCTCCAAGGCTGCTAGTTATATCCTAGAAATTGTGGACAGCTATTCAATTCCTCTGCAGTCACATTGCATAGTTCTAGAATGATGACAATGATGGACTTCCAGAGGCTATCAATTTAGGTTGCCAACATTTGGAAACTTCTTGTTTGATCACTTTCAAATGATAAGATGTACATTGAGCTTGTGATAAATGCTGAACACATCATTTACCATGGGAAGTTACGGTGTCTGTTAAATTGTTTTTCAGGACCGTCTATTCATAGATGGTTGTTTCATCAACTTTGTGACAGAAAATATGGGATCCGTGCAACATCTTTTCCTCTTTGCAACTCCCATTGTACCATGACTCATAGAGGCATTGCAAGGAGCATTTATAGATGAATTGGTCCAGAGTATGCTCTATAAACACCATGCGATGATGTGTGTCAACTGTCTAGTGGAACCCATTACTTAAATCTGCATGATCCATTACATAACATTCTGATTGCTATGTGTGGGGTGCATCACACAGTAATGTTCTAGCTATCTCATTGGAAAGGAAAATCCGTCGGCTTCAAAAGCATACAGAAAGTGTAATGGTTGTGCTATGGGTGTATTGGAGAGGCTTATATGCATGTAAAAAGAGTTGAGCCAAACCCATGTGGGACAATCCTTCACGCCATGTGTAGCAGTGGTCCCCAAAAGGCTGTACGCGAGAGAGTCTTCCCGGTAAGGACTCTAGGGTCCACAGATGAGGGCGATGCTACTGTAAAGTGGTAACGCTGGGGAAGCCCACATGACTTACACCCAACCCTTTTTACATGTATATAAGCCTCTCCAATACACCATAGCACAACCATTACATATAGTCTGTAATGGTTGTGCTATGGGTGTATTGGAGAGGCTTATATGCATGTAAAAAAAAATGTAATATAAAGATAAATAAATTATAAAGAATGGCAAGTTTGTCATTTGAAATAAAATAAGAGGATTTTATGGTCAATCCTAAAGTATATAAAAGGATTATTAAGAAGAGTCAAAGAGTCAAAGGATATTAAATAAAAAAAGTTTTATAGTCAAAGTTGAAATATAATTTTATTATGTTCACATGGCAAAAACTTGATTAAGAATGGAATTTAGCAGCCTAAATTGGATATAAACCTAAGGTTTTTCCTAAACAACATACCTCTATAAATATACCCTTAACCTATGAGTTTGTCACACCATTCCTCAGTCAAAACCCTAAGAGAATTGGAGTACGTTTAAGACATTTGAAAACCGCCGGCTTATATATTCTTTCTTTGTCAACAAAAATCTAATTTTAAGACAATTTTGGTCACATGACAGAAGATCAAAAGTCACAAATCCCTATATATTCTTTCTCTGTCTTTTCTCCAACAAAATCCTAACCCAGATTCTTATCCTTTGAGAGTTTATAGCCGCCGTCGTAAAGCTCTTGGACTTTTATGAAATTTGTGGAAGCCGGCAAGAAGGTTGCCGGCATAAGTGCCATCCTTTCCTATCCTAAGTTTTTCCTATATAAGAAATCCTAGGGTTCGTGTTTTTCATTTGTAACCTCCTTCCTTTGACCAGAAAGAGAGAATTGAGAGTTTTTGGGTGTTTTTGAAGAAAAATATCAAGGGAGATCAGATTTGGATCAAGAGTAAGTAATCTTGCCTTTATCTATCAAGATTCTTTGTATATCATTTCGTTTCCTTAAGATTTATGTTTGGATTTTGAAGAAGTTCTTTGGAGAAAACCTAGTTTCATCAAGATCTGATCTTTTGGGAATCAATCGAAGGATTAGATTGAAACAAGTAAGTATTATCATTCTGGTATAACGGATTTGATATGCAAAGATATATATTAGATGAATCATGCCTGTTTTATAGATTTTTCTATCTAGGGTTTTGGAGAAGTTATGATTTTTGGGGTTCTGATATGATTTTTGGTTGGAGAAATCTGAGTTTAGATTCTGAAGAAATCTACGGTAAGTTTTATTTCGTTAATCCATAAGTTTAATGAAGAATGATTCTTGTTGGTGATTTTCTATTTTTTTCTGGATTCATGCAATTAGGGTTTCATAGAGTTTGGGATTTCTGGGGAATTGATCAAAGAGATTCTACAGTTATGATATCTTGAGAGGAGATTTGGAGATTTCTTGTTGTTTTTAAGAATTTGAGGATTTTGAGAGATTTGTTCCTGGAAAGAAAAGGTACGACCTTTCCTTGTTTGTTGTATTTGCTTGCAGGTTTAGTTTTCTGATTGTTGCCTATAGGAACAGATATATAATGAACTTAATTCTATTTGGCTTAAATTGTTTTTCTGGATGTCTTTGGCTTTGACCAGTAAAGACCTGGCAGACAGTGATACTGGTGAGGCACCCTGATGATCCTTGTGTGTCGTTGTCCCTAGTGGAGTTGCACTTGGAGATGATTCTGGTAGATATAGGTTTATTGGCAGTATGGCCGCGGGTGTTAGGAGTACCATTCACCAATATATGTATATAATTATTTATTTTCGATATATGGTTGTTTTTCAGGAGTCTGAGTAACTCCAAGTTTGAGATCAGAGATCTATGATTCTGAACTGTGTTGTTTTGCAGGCTTAATGAAGATAATAATCCTGTTGTTTGCATTTAGTTAGTTGCACGTATCTATACATGTTGTTTGTGCATTTGCATATTATTTGTGGACTGGCGTACTGGGCGTTTTTGCTCATTCCTTTCTTTTTTAGGTACAAGTGATGGAGATATTGTTTATGACTTGTGTGGTTATGACTTGTATTTTGATCATGGGGATGGCGATAGTGGACCTGACTACACTGCAGCGGAATAGGATGTTATACATGACCTATGAAAAGGATTTCTTGAGTTTTTGAAGATTTTTGAAACAATGTTTTGATTATTTATCGATTTGAGGATTTGAAGTATTGGTTTTTATGTAATTGTTTATTAAACAAGATTATATGACTTTAAGTTGGAAGTTAGATCTTTTCTGGATTATTGTTGGCTTTGGTTTTGCCAACTCGGATTTAGTTTATATTATAGGAGATATTTGAAAGTTATAAATTACAGGTTTCATGGGTTTTGTTCCTTCTAGAGTATCCTTAAATGTGGTTCATGGAGATTTTTATATGTTTATATTTTGTGGTATTGAGATTTAGAGCCTTTGCGTGTCTCTTTTAAGAGAGGGACACGTGGCGGGTTGTAATGCCTTAGTTTAGGGCATTACAGCTTATTTTTTTTACATGCATATAAGCCTCTCCAATACACCCATAGCACAACCATTACATATAGTCTGTAATGGTTGTGCTATGGGTGTATTGGAGAGGCTTATATGCATGTAAAAAGGGTTGGGTGTAAGTTATGTGGGCTTCCCCAGTGTTACTACTTCACAGTAGCATCGCCCTCATCTGTAAACCCCGGAGTTCCTACCGGGAGGACTCTCTCGCTCACAGCCTTTTGGGACCACTGCTACGCATGGCGTGAAGGATTGTCCCACATGGGTTTGGCTCAACCCTTTTTACATGCATATAAGCCTCTCCAATACACCCATAGCACAACCATTACAGAAAGCCTCTAATGAAAATGCAGTGCATATATTGGCTAACACTTCTCATCGTGATTAACATTGCGCTGAACCAAGCCAAAAATTTTAGGACCATGAAACTCGAATCATGTATATATCGATAGTCCAACAATGTGGGATATATTTAAATCAAATTGGCTGAAATACATATCACTCTCCACATAGTTTGTGGAGGAATGCAGGTCCTTCTTGATGTAGTTAGCAAAATCCAGAATCAAGGTGCATATTTTCCATGATTTGATGTAGTCCAGTAGTAACTAAAAGGGAAAATCATGGGGAGACTCCTTAGAAAATGTTGACGCTGCAAAACTTGTCCTCCAGTGCAATACCAACTGAGTCTTTTGTATATGTAATACAATGTATATACACGGTGTTCCAATAAAACGTAGGAAGAAAACACGCAGCATCTTCTCAATGACAAAACATAATAAGTCATCGCTGTCTTGTTACATGGCTAGCTTGTATCACAACCTAGTATTTACATGGAAAAACCCAAGCAGCAGCATGTAGAAATCATCAGAAGCATCAAATCTCGGATTGTGACCACTCTTGCAATGTTGGAGTTGTGACTCCCACATTCTTCATGTCAAAGATATTTGCTGTCACCAATAAGAATGCATCTCAAGTCAATAATAGGATCTCATTTCAAACATCTCAATCGAATTAATAACACACAATATAATGGAGCAAAAAATTTGACCTGCATTATTAATATTTAGCTTAATTCAGATGCATCATTACATGGAATAACCATTTGACAACTAGGATATCAGAGGATGTACCTAGGTCCTGTAGATAAAAGTCATATTTAAACTCAAAATTAAAAAGTGAACATCTGAGTACCAACCAAGGTGAATTTCGGGTGTAGCAGCGGCTGTGGCGTCAGCAAGCACCGTAACTGATTGATAATCCAATGCTACTGCATCATAAACGGTTTGCCTGATGCAATTTGGGGTTTGAACTCCTACATAGAAACCTCAACAAGATTACTAGCTGTAGTTTCTTGAATGAGGCATCCAAGATGTTAACAAGCCCAACAATATCCGAAATTCAAAGTGTAAATGGATTGAATCAATATAACATTGTATGGAGCTGAAGCTTGAGCTCGAACTGAAGCTCGACCAGAAAATATGAAACTCAACCTCAATCAAGTTTACGGTTTTGACCTTAAGCTCAACTTAAATTCGTTTTCAGCTCGATTATTTTTTTGAAAAAAAAGTAATTTTTATCTCATGGAAATACTAAGTGCTCAAAATCAACTTGAATCAGGCCCACACTTAATTTTGGTTCGAATTAGGTTTACAAACTTGTTGATCCAAATATCATAAAGCACGAGTCCAATTTAGTAAACTACTTAATTAGTTTGAGTAAATATTAAGTTGAACTTGAGTAGCTTGAAAGTTAGCTCGGTATGTTCACAGCCGAAGATATAATGTATGCTCACCTATAATAACCAAACTGTTTATTCCAGCAGAGTGAAGGAAAGAGTGAAGGTGTGTGGCAAAGAATGCACTAAATCGTGTCTTCACTAATTTGTAGTCACCCTCTTTGATTACGAGCCCATCAACCAACTCTGCGCCTACGCTGCCTTTACTGGTTGGACCAACTTTCCCAGCTGCATAAAGATGCCGACGAAACAGTTCAACATCTCTTCCTAGAGGATCATGTTCCCGGACCACCTAACAAAGATTGTATATCATCTTTTTCAATTCAAAATATGCTGATACATGAGATATAAAATTGAGATTGCCTTCTCTTCAATCAGTAAACAATTAAATGCAAAAATATTTGGCAGCGGGAATACGATTAGGATGCAGCAGAATAACCATTCGGACAAGACGCCTTTTCTCTTACTTTTATCAAAGCAAATCAATATGTCTGTCCATTACAATCAAAATGCATGACTCTTGAATTTTCCATTCTAAGTAGCTCGGCATACATGCTTTTTGGCAAGACAACTTGAAAGTATCTTCCATTTTCTATCCATAAAATTAAACCCATAAGTAAGCAAAGTTAAAAATCGAGTCCTGCAAATTGGCCTTTCTTTGTGAAACCACAATTTATCCATGAATCTTAAATCCATTTCGAAATGTACTCCCTATACCACTAATCTGCATTGACTTTCCCAAGATCATTTCCAAAAGATTCAATTGACTTCCTGTGCTACTACTTTACCTCAATGATTAGTCAGCAACGAATTTGTACGATCATTGTTCTTATTTTTACGTCTTTTCTCTACAGTCTTCAACAAAACATCCCTCAGATTCCAGCATTTGGGTCTCTTAGATTAAGATACAAATCAATTTTACATTCTACTATTCTCAGTAAGCTAAAATTTCCGATAATTCCCAATTGTTAACATATTGTAATTCAAAGCTCTAGATCATTAATAAGGTCTCTAGATGCATAAGAAGAAACTTCCATAGACAAGGAAACAAAAATGCTTCCTGTTAGTCTGCGGTAACATTATTTCGACAAGCAGGAATCAAACAACAGAAAATTATCACTAAAACAAAAGCAAAATAAATTTACCCAAACTACAAGTATTCCACGCCTCCTAGCAACTGCAACTGCCTCTATGACATTTGGAACTATGGCTTTCCCACCATCCACTCTCATCAGACCATCCTCCAGCACAAAATCTTTCTGCAGCAGATTGCATAAGCCCTTCTCTTAATTACAAACAATCATGAAAACTTGAACAGCCATATAAGCAGGTATCAAACTTTTGTAGGACAGTTGTTAAACGAAAGTTATCAATTGTAATAGTCCTCAAATAGAGTGTGATGAACTATAAATCACTCCAAAACGGGTGATCTTCAAGGACACAGCTGGTAACAGGATAAAATCGTGAATCCCTCTGTGTGGCAGAGTTTTATAGATAATAATGATTTTTAGCAATAAGTGGTGGTGAAAAAAACACCAATATTGATTGGAGTTGGCAAAACTGGTTAAAATTCACGGAGAATATTAATGGATAAGGGAAAAATAATTTACCCTTTGAACATTTCATTGTTAGCATTTTCCTAGGAAACAGCTGGCACCAGGATAAAACTGGAATGATTTTCCTTGTTAACATTTTTCATAATTGGTTAGCCATAAAACCGATCATCAACTTACAATTTCGCCTCATTACTTCGATAATATATGGAAATTCTATATCATTAATAAGAAGGGGAAAAAAAATTGTCAAAGAAACTTTTTCAATGAAACAAATACACTCGACGATGTGGTGCAGAAGACAAAGATTAATGAACCTGCATGTCAATGACAAGCATAGCTGTGTGCTTCCATTTTTCTGTATCTGCCATGTCAATAGTCCTGGAATGTATGATGTGTTAGGTAGGTTATGTCAATGAGCAGAAGAGGAATATGAAACGGAGACTGGAAGATGAGAGCGTGCAAGCCAATTTGGTTTTGAAAACTTCAATTTTCATGGGTTAGAAATATATATATATATATATATATATATAAAATTATAAAAAATAACAACTAAAATCAAATCTTAGAAATGTGACAGGTCATAGAATTGTGACATAGGTTTAAAATTTGGCTAGAAAATTTAGATGGAAATTGCATTTTAGTATATGATTACTATTCATCAATGTTGTGAGATCCATATGAGTGCTTGACTTAGACATATAAGAGTTATAAAGGTAATGGATAAAACCAAGTTAAATCATGGATTAAACTATGGTTTAATTGACTCAATCCCAAAGAGAAGTCTGATTTAGTCAATCGGTTTCTATTTATAAAATTTTTTTTCTAATTATATTTGTTTTCTATTTATAGAAATAATATTAATATTATGCTCCATATAAAATATACAACTAAGACACGAATTTCATATGCTCCAAACACCAATTTCAGCTTCTCCACACAATCTCAATCAAATACCAATTTCAATATTTCATAACATGATTTAAATTTCTTAATCCGCCACACTCAATAAATAATATTATAATATCGCCAGTGAATATATTTAATAAATTAATTAATGTAATAAATGTTTCACCAGCAACATTCCATGTGTGCAAATACGGAAAAAAAAAAAAAGGAAAAAAAACATTGATAAAGCTAATAGCTAAATGAAACAAAGAAATGAAAAGCGATGATGAGGGATGATGAACTTCCATGAAAAGATCTCAATCTTCTGTCCTGCATATTAGAAAGAAATTCCATACAATAAGACGCTTAAAACCCATCATAATTCCTTTGGTTTTCTGTTGTTTCCTTTGTTCCTTTTATGCTCTTTGATAGTCTTCAATGAGTTTCAAGCACACCGGTTATGTTGTAATTCCAGTTGTAAATTCACATTTCTTGATAAGCTTGCAAACGATCAATTTGTTATGTATCAAGGAAATGGTTTTGTTTGGACTTGGGGTGGAGTTTACTGTCCATACTAAATAATAGTGAATAGTGAATTGAATTTAATGAAGCTTTATTACGAATAAAATTGTTGGAGGCTACAAAGAACAAGGGTTTCATTCGAACTTGGATTTTTCTTGAATAGATACTAGATTTTCAAAGTTTGTTTTTTGTTTTTTTTATATGATAAATTATGTATTGTGGAGTTACTACATTTGGCCGATCATGTGCGATAGGTGTGGCAATTGACTTGAGAGAAGTCCTGAACTGATAACACGTATAGGATGTCACAGGGAGACGTGTGGGAAGATGAACAGTAAACCCAGTTTTTCAAGTGCATGAATGTGACAGAAGATCAAATCGGATATAATTGATCGTTCTTTACTTGTTCTTCGTAGAATAAGTACTTTGATCTTTTTTAAAGATGTTTTCGCAGACTTTCCACGTTACTCTTGATCTTAACAATGCGCAGAACGGCCCTGAAAGAGAAAAGAATCCACTTATTTATAGATGGTGGAGACTAATATCAACTATTAGATAATGCTTGATCGGACGCATAAGATTACGCATGGCTGATCACCATTAGATCATATCCAAACAATCTGACAACTATCATTGAAGCCTTCCTTTCTTTAATGGTGAGCTAGGTTGGGCTTTTTGAATAGGCTAGAGAGTTTTATTTATATTATAAAGAGAAGCTAATTATAATTAAACCAGTCTATTTTATATTTAGAATGGAATTAAGGGTTATTTTATTCCACATAAGCCTTATTTTATTCAAACAAAGCCCAAATTAACTTGGAAAGATATTTTTAGATTCTATTTTTCATGCACGAGAAAATGAATAAGGTCGAGAATGGAATAAATCGGTTCAATAATCCCTATTCTGAGTCTATCAAGTCGAATCTCCTTACAACATCCTTAATTAGACTTAGTCTTCTAAACCCTGTTACTAGCCTAGAAGACCAGCCTATGACATTTGGCCCAATTACCGAATGGCTCTCTACAAATTCTTTCCTTTATTTATTTATTTTTTTGAAAAAATACAAGTAGTATTTTTTTTGTTATCATTTTCATAAGTCTTTACCATTGAGTAACGACATGGTGAATTCTAGATGTTACGCAAGTGGTCATGCTCATAGTTTTGACCTTCTAAAATTAACAAAGTGAAGGTTCACTTCAAAGCTTTCAAATATGAAGCTTTCTCTTAAGCATTTCCCAAACTCCCCCACTTCATCTTCTTTTCTCCTCTTTTCTCTCTTTTTATGTAATTAAATAAGTCAAATTCAACAGGAGAAACATTTATTTAAAACATATTTAATTAAAAATCAAGAGATTCGCTATGCTATAATACATATCAATCAGATCTTAATCGATTCACTTTCGTAAACGTTGTGAGTTTAAATAAACTTATCTTTAAACGTTATGACCTCTAATATAATTCTCTATATATATACTATTATGTATTAAAAAATAAGATGTGTATTGAATATTCTTTATAAGATTTAAGAACGGGAGTGCTTCATCCAACGAGATGATGGCAAGATGTTTGAATTCTCGTAAAGCTAGAAATTTGTTAATACAAAAAATGGGAAAAAGATGTATTTTGATAGTAACTTCCGGTTTAAATTGACCATATGTTTTGTTGGAGAATTTGCTAGGGAATGATAATGTAAGAGATGTTTGAATGTGCAGCACGGTTATTTTCTTCTCACTCAAGCTTTACGACGGAGAAATCATGCTTACACTTTGATTATATCTATTATCTGCATTAGTTTCCCATATTCATTAGAAAAACAAGCCGATTTGGCATGCCTACTGACGGACATGATCAATAGAAATGAAATGCAAATTATTTTTCCCCTTCCATATTTCATGGTAATTTATTAAAACATCTATTCAAATATATTTCACATCGTATTATGTCACTTATTGGACCTTAACAAAAGAATTATTCTTTCACTACAAAAAAAAAAAAAAAAAAAAAAAATTGGTTTTATAAACAAAACTTTTATCTAAAAAAAAAAAACTTTTATCACAAAAATTATCATTGCTAATTCCATCATAGAAGTTATTTTACTAATTTTCTATCGTAAAAATTCTAAATCTAAAAATCAGTTTTCTTCTAATTTTACAAAAATTCACCATACCATTATTTTTCATTTTGAAGTTCAAAAAGATAAAAATAAGCAATTCATATAAGTCTTGTTCTGCACCATTATATTTTAAATTTAAATCCACAAAAAAAAAAATAATAATAATCAATCAATAGAAGTCTTTTTTGTGTAGTGTGCTACAACGCTAATCAAATTTAGAATTACTCTGAACCGATCACAATACATACGGGTACTCTAAGCTTGATGAAAAATTATGCATTTATTGGTTAAACATCTTTCATATATTAATATGGAGAATATTTGAGTTTATTCCCCTAGCAGATCATTCTCCACATAGTAATGGAATGTTATTCTTAATGCATACAAAGTATAACATCCTACTCATAATGGGATACCAATAGATTACTAAAAGATTCATCATAGGATTAATTAGTATATAGGCCAACATGTAGATCAACACAAAGAGATCAATCCTCAGAATGCAGCCACTCTTGCAATGTTGGTGTAGCAACTCCCACGTTCTTCATGTCGGATATATTTGCTGCCGATACATAAAAGAATATATCTTGAGTTGATAATAAGAGTTGTTTTGAATCTAAATCATCTTGAAGCAGCTTAAACATATAAAGGACTATTCCTAGGATAGATGATCTCCTAAGATTCAGATGCACCAGGACATAATCCTAAGCATACTATACTAAAGCCACAATGCCCCAAAGACCTGCATGATGTTTTGTTAGGAATCATGGGGATAAACCAAGCAAGGCCTAAAGGATCGAAAATGGAAGATGGAAATTTTTAGTACTAACCAAGATGTATATCAGGTGTAGCAGCAGCCGTGGCATCGATTAGCACCGTAACAGATTTAAAGTCTAATGCTATTCCATCAAAGACGGTTTGCCTAATGCAGTTTGGAGTTTGAACTCCTGCATAGAAACATAACACATTGATCAAGTCAGACGGTTTGTTGTTTTTAGGTCATTTTAACATCTTATTTTTGTCGATGTCAAACGAACTGTTTATAAAAAATAGAAACAAATGAAAGACAGACATTTTTACATATAAATAAATTAATCAGATCAGATACAAATAAGATATATATCAAATATAGATAAAGTACAAATAAAAATTAAACAATCCAAATAGACCATATAGCATCATACGGAAATTCTCTGAGTTTTAACAGTGTAAATCAGCAACTCAGGAGCCAGAATATGTTTAATTTACTCCTGTAACAACTAAACAATTTATTCCAGCAGATTGAAGTACTGAATGTAAAGGTGTTGCAAAGAATGCACTAAACCGCGTTTTCACCAACTTATATTCTCCTTCTTTCATCACCAGGCCATCAACCAACTCTGCTCCTACACTTCCTTTGATGGCTGGACCAACCTTCCCAGGAGCATAAAATTGCCGACGGAACAGTTCAACATCACGCCCTTGTGGATCATGTTCCCTTACCACCTAAGAAATAATAACTGCAAATTTCATATTTCCATTCAAAAGAATTTGCAAGCTATCTTCATATTTCCTCGTATTCAACTGGAAAATAATTGAATGAAACATAATTTGGGAACAGAAACACAATAACCTTTTTTGACCATTACAAAAGGAGGGGTAATTCGAATTTGGTACTCTCACTTGAAAAACCAGGAAGATACCACTAGACTACAAAGCAATTGTCAGAATTACAATAACTTTAGAGGAACATTATTATTTGAAGTAATACTCACTATAGTATTCAAGTATTAATAGGTTGCCATTAAATCTTTAATCAAAATTTTTGTAGTTTTCACAGGCAACCTATAACCTTTAGACATGTTACAGGTTCAAAGTTGGTTACGGTTCTAAAGTTTAATCAGTTTATAAATAATCAGCCTAGGTTTAGAAATTTATACAACAAGATTCAAAGCATATATGGATTAGAACACGATTACAGAGAGAAAATCTAAAACAGGTGCATCAAATTTACCCAAACCACGAGCATGCCACGCTTCCTAGCAACTTCAACAGCCTCTATGACATTAGGAAGTATGGCTTTACCATCTTGCACTCTAAATGCACTATCTTCCAGTGTAAAATCATTCTGCAAAAAAGATCAAGTGAACCTTCTTCTTACTATCATCATGTAAGAATACACTTCCACTCAATAAAAATCATCTTCCTCATTTCCCACTTTTTTTATTAACGTTGATATAAAACATTTACTGCTTAGATTGGGATTTGTTTTTCAAGAAAAACAAAGGCATCATATCATAGTATGTTGGTCAAGATATGGTGTAAGATAGACCTGCATGTCAATAACTAGCAGAGCCGTGTGCCTCCATTTCTGTGTATCTGCCATGTCTATTTTCTATAAGATGATGGTGATACAACCAAATTATGTGTTTATTTTAATAATGTGCTGCGTACCTTCTTCTCAATAACTATGAAATATGGATGGAGTACAATTCCCAATTTATAAGAAGGGAATATGGTGAGCATTATTATTAGATTGAGAAAAATACAGTTCCAGTCCTTAAAGTTTTATGTTTGTCTTATTTGGTCTTAAATTTATATATATATATATATATATATATTGTAATTTAAGTCCCAACGTTTTTAAAAGGTTAAAAGAATTGGGTTTTATTCTTTCAACACTGCTAGTTTTTCTAATAAGCTTTGACACACGGCACAATCTAATTCATCAAATTATAGATTTAAAAAATAAAATACTTGAATTAGGAAAAATTCAACAAGTTTTATTTAAATTAATAATAAATCCAAAAGAAATACTAGAAAATAAAGAAAAAAAGAGAGAGAAATATATATGAGGGATCATATAATAGATATGTGAGATCATATGCAACAATATAGCTATTTTTTATTGATTGTATTGTAAGGACATTTCTAAATATAAAATATAAATGAAAATTGAAAATATTAACAATTCAATATTATTTGCTGACCTAATTTTGAAATATTAAATAACAATAATTTGTAGCATGCTAATTTATAAAATTGAGGGATCGATACAAACCTAATAATTGATCTATTAAAACAATTTGCAAAATTGATGAAGAAAGTAATAAAACTAAATTGGCTTAAGAGTACGCATAGGAAAGTTTTATTGTTCTCTTCATCTATAATGTTTTCAATTTGTTGTGTTAAATGAAGAAGTAGACACAACGCACTCATATATGGGAACCTTTTCTTATGTTAACATAAGTAACCCTATCCACGATTAGGCTACTTAGTAGTAGGACATGCAAACAACAATTCAATCCACTGTATAATCAAATACTTAATAACTCAATAAAAGCATAATTGATCATATATGTGGCTATATTTTTAAAATTGCCCAAGAACAAAAGAAAATTTAACACCTTTTAATCTTATGCTAGTCCAAAAATAAATAATAAAACTATCCATCTTCCACTTGTACAAGTTAAGTTAACTATTAAAAACAACGCCAATAACTTTATGATCTTGTGATATCTTCCCTAGTCTCTAATATGAGAGGTCCAAGATCGATCCCCTCTCCTTATTGTAATGGAAAAAAATATATTAATAACAACGGTATATATTAATTTAATGAGGTCATGAACAACGTAAAATTAATGAGCAAGCATTTACTCTATAATGAGAGTACTACAGAAAACTTACCTTTAGAGACATGAATTTTGGAAATGAGTTAAACAAAAGTTATATTTATACAAATAAAATAAACAACAATGGATTTTATGATAGAAATTTATATTTAAAGACAAAATTTTTGTTTTTGAAGTCTAGTTTTTCTTATTGTGATTAAAGGTTCTCAATACTGCAAAATATTGATATTAGATAGAGATATAAATGTCACACATGTTAAGTTCTAATCTCTGGATAACTTAAGTAAACATGGAAGGTGACAATCAAGGGAAATACCTAAGGGTGGATGCAAGATTATGACTAAAGAATCAGACCTTAATTAAGTTAATATTAAAACTATCTATTTGCATCTTCTGGCCTTAACTAAATTAATACTAAAATTATGTATGAGTATATCCTTGCTATTATAGTTATATTGCATCTTATACATTTATAGGAATTCCGTTCATGATTTTACTGTTATATTTTTTTTTAAATTTTAGAAGTATGAAAAAATTCATTCAAGAAATAATTAAGGGTATATAATGTAGTTTCATAAGAGATTATGTATATTCCTTGGAAATTAATTACAAATGATAAAATAATTTAAAACATAACATTTGTATAAGTTGTGCTTTTAGCAATAATAGACAACAAAATAAACTTAGAGAGGATAGTTATACAACATCTGTCAAGATCTCACCATTTTACTTTGAAATGACTGAAAATGGAAGCAAAAGCCAAATGTACCATGCCAGGGTCTACTTGTTTCATTATATCTAGTCTAGATTTGAGAACATTTAAATTTAGCACTTCAATAATTAATCAAGTTTTAAGTTAAACTTACAGTACCCAAGTCAAAACTTAATTGAACATTCAAGCTGGATTAATAACAAATCGAGTTCGAATTTTGAAATTTCATTTCAAACTCTGATTTAAGTTCAAGTTCACATTCAAATTCAGGCTCAATGCTATATTATTTTAACTCGACTCCTTTACTCCATTCATTTACAACTGTTGCTACAAATAAGTTAAACTGCTCATAAGTTACTCGTGCTCGGCTAGGTTTAGATTCAATTAATAAACAAATTGAGCTCCAACTCAAAACCAATCCCATTTAACTAAATGCGCTAACCTCGAACTTTAATTTAGGCTTCAACCCAACACATGAATAAACTTGTTTAAGCACGGGAATAAACTCACTAGCAAACTCGTAAATAAGCTCATTAGTAGATCCACGAGTTATATATATATATAATATGAGATATTATACATAAACATATAATTAAAACTAAAACCAACTTTCTATTTGATATATATAAGTGAAAAGACATGGAAAACTTAAAAGGAAAAATGAACCAAGTTTAAGCTTGAAATAGGACTTGGGTAAGACTAGAAAAAAAAAAAAAAAGAAAAGAAAAACTCAGTTTGGCATGAACTTAACTTGTAAACAATCCGAATGAGCTTAAACCCAAAATAAAACTTATATGTCAAAATGAGTCAAATCTAAATTTGAATTTCAAATCCAATAAAAAACTCATATTGACCTTGAACTCAATAATTTTTAAACGAATCAAGTTAGAATTTTTAAATATTTAACTCAACTCAGATCGGATAGATTCGGCTCATTTGCAACCCTATTTAAATGTGTAGCATTAGGACATTGTGACCGAAACCAATTCATTACTATTCAAATTTTGGCCAAGTACAGGTGGGAATCGAACTCTAAGGTTTCATTGCCCGCATTGGATGCATTTGTTGCATGGGTACAAATACAAAGGTAACCCATGAAGTATTATGTCCCTTTAGCCCTAAGAAATAAAGTAAGGCTATCGGCGCAATGCTGAGGTTTGATACTTATACCATTAGGGTTAAAAGGAAAGAGTAGAGACGTCTATGCAGACAAATCAATGTGATGACACCCTAGTGCATAGCCTAAATGCTGAGAAGTATTGCTATAAAAGGGCAAAGACAAGGGAAAATGGATTAATTAGGTATTTATATTGAATGGTGAATAAACACCACTACATATATATATATATATATATATTATTTTTTTCCTTCACATGTAACAGTATTTATAATAAATGAGTAATAATTCTTTGAATACTCATTATCACTATATATGTAGTATTTAAATATGACTAATATTTATCATCATTCATGTATATTATAAAAAAAATAGTTTAATTACAGATCTACCAATTTTATATAAGGCCTTAACTGGATGCGTGATACATAGAAAAATATGATTCCACATGTTGTGGTAAATAATTCATTTTTATTTATTATCCTTTCAATTAAGGATGCTACTTTATGCATATAGTGTGTAAATGAATAATATTTCCCCAATAAAAGGAATTGGCTACCATAAATGATATATTTTCTTTTAATATATATCTTATTTAGGCAATACCTAAGATAATTCTTACTTATAATAATCCAAATAATGACTATTTCTTTTTGTCATTGAAATTACAAATATTTTAATTGGTTATTTTGCTAAAGCAACAACTTTTATGGCATTACATAATTTGTTGATATGAGTAACAATACTACAAATGGTTGCCTTTCAAGACTCTTTCTTCATGATCAGGATCTCCAATGGCATAATTCCCACCGTTGAAGTGGTCAAATTGTGGATAAGAGAAAGAAACATAAGTCATGATGAAATACAAATTTTTTTTATCTCTAACACTAAGCCAAGATCTTACACCATATTTATTTATAAATCTGAGACCAACATTCCATTGTTTAAATCATTATTGTTAAATGTTTGTATACGCTTGAGTAATCGCATACGTAGGAATTAGGATTAATATATGTACTTGGTTTGCAAAATTTCCCAACGACATGATATATATGTTATTGCAAAATTTTCATTCTGCTGCTTAAAAGGATTTCCTTTAAGCAACTTCCTTAGTAACATTAAAATAAATTCTGTTGCAATTGAGGTTTATATAAGACACGTTTTCAAGGTCTTGCAGATTGGTGTTGCAAAATTAGTCTCGTCATTGACATTTTTTTTTTTTTTTCATTTTTTACACGGCTTAGTGCCATTTTGTAACTAAAGGGGGTTGATATCACATGGGAAGGGTTGCTGGGGAATATCGAAAACGAAGGCCCCTATCAGAAGGGTAGACAAACTGGGTAATGACAATGACAAAAAGAAGGGTAGGTGAATCATTTGTCACCTATTGGCTCATGATTGGATCTTGCGACCCCATAAACGGGTTAGGCATTTTTCTTTATTTTTTTATTCTCATGATGATGACAAGTCAAATGACCTGTCCGTGGCAGTGGCTCGCAATTCGCATAGGACAACTAACAAAGATTTAAAGGGGATTTTTTAAAATTCTTTTTAAATTTTATCATGAGTGACCACAATACTATCTATTTAATCAGATATATTTAATAACATTATTTATCTAAATAATTAATATGGACTAATTATGTGTTGACTAAATAATATTACTCTAGTTATATGAAAGGTGGTGTTCAAAATAGAAATATGGGATATAGAATAGGGTGCAAATAAACATAGCTGGTTCATAAACTAGTCGAGTTTTACTTGATGTTTACTCGAGTTTGATTCAAGAATAATTAAGTTGAGCTCGAGCCTGAGCAACTCGAGTAGTTTGTCGAGTCGAGCTTGAGCTTCATATATTTAGCCCAATTAGCTCGCAAGCTTAATAAAGCTTTATCGAGCCCAGATTGAGTGTGAATGTTAATCGAGTTTATGTATTAATATTATTTTTAGTTATAGTTAATTTTTTTAATGAATAAAGCTTAAACAAGCGTAACCGAGTTGAGTTCGAGTTTATGCAATGTTACATCTAGCCAAACCCGAGCTTAGAATTTTAAGCTTGGTCAGGCTCGATTCGAGATCATGTTTTGAAATTTTGAGTTGAGTTGAGCTCGAGCTTAAGCTCAGTACTATGCCATTTTGACTCGACTTATTTATGGCCCTAGCATGGATAGTAGAAAAGAGACGAACATATTGGTATGAAAATCTAATTTACCCAAACATTTATCTATGAGAAAATTGCATAAATATCACTTATGTTTTCGCTGTTTTCAAACTCTTTTTTTTTTTCTTCAAGAAAATTAAATATTAAGGCTTGTCTTTTAGGCTTACAAAAACAAAACACCGTCAATAGTGCAATAGGAGTTGTTTAGTGTGGACACTTTAACACTCAAGTTAGATTGCATCTCAAGAGCAAAAGGATCAGAGAGTATATAAGTGATCAAAATAACATATTTGTCTTATAGAAGATGTATGGAAGATATCTATAGGAGACTAACTCTTGACGTTTTACATGTTGCGAGATCATGGAGTAATGGTAAGTTGAGAGCAATTATTATAAATATAGGAGCTTTGCAACTAATTCACTTCTATTTGTTCTCTCTAATGAGGTTAATGGTGGTTGTGTAGAAAATACCAAGTGATTTAGCTCAAGATCCGCTTAGCATGTAGTTCAGGAGGCTAACTTACTGAGCCAAGGGAGATTTAATGCTTTTGGAACCTCAAGATGAGTACATATGGGTTGGTGAAGCATGTTAGGCACGATTTACGATTTCCTGGACTTTAAGAACAGATATACGGTCCTTAGCTCAATGAAACATCTAGAAAAGAATCAAAAATGTGATCCTAAAGCTGAGAATTCCATGAACCTTGGTATGGATTATTGATGGGGAAACCTTGACTTGTTGATGGAGTAATCCTAAAAACCTTAATATAGAGATCTCGACTCTATAGGAAATACTGACCAAGAACCTTGGTATAATGAAGAACGCTACAAGAATTCAAATTCTTGAAGAATTCACAAGCTCTATAAAAACTCAAAGAGAAGAATTTCTCTCAATTGATTTTAATATCAAAAGTGATATGATCTTACATCCAATAGGTTTAGGTTGATATGTAGACTAACAAAAAGAAATCTAAAAGACATAAACAAAAATAAGCTGTTTGGATATAATGGCTGGTGATCTACATTACAAATCGGGCAACCTAAATTAAAAACAAGAATTTGATAAAAAAAAAAACTGCCGAAGCAAGAAAGCCGGCAGCTTTAGACTTTACGCTGACAGTAGACCATGAAGGCCATCGGTCTTTAGCTGGTGTACATACACTATTCTTCAAGGCCAGTAGCTCTGAATCCTCATGACTAGCTGCTTTGATCCTCCACGATTGGAAATGTTTTGATCTCTCTTGATGACGCCCTTTGATCCCCATCATTCCCTCCTTTCTCGAAAGAATTCATCCTCGAATCTGCATCTTTGTAATTGATTGTGATGGACCATCTCCTCTTAGATGTAATTTTCTTAAATGAGGTAATTCATTTGGACTTTCTTTGGGAAACAAAACCTTGAATTCCTATAGTGGTGAAACATATTCACTAGAGAAAGAAAAATGAAGATCATTAGTTGAAAAATCCTTGTACGACTATATAAGTAGATGTTGTCTTGTAAACGAAGAGTTTTTAATCTCAATTTTTTTATCTCTCAATCTCATTTGTTTTCTCTCCCCTCAGTATTTTTCACATTTTTACTCACACCCATAGTCTTAACCTCATTTTTCTCTATTGATCATGAGCCTCCTTAATCCGCTGTTGATCTTCATAAACCTGGCTAGGAGTTAAAGGTACAACCTTTACTATTCTACATTCTATAACAAATGAATAAATATTGTGAAATCCAACATGCATAACCTTCTATCATATTGTCATGGTCGCCCCAACAAGAAATGACCCACATGCATAGGTGCTACATCACATAGAACTTCATCCTTGTAGCTACCAATGGAAAAAGCAACTAACACGTGCTTTGTTACCTTAACCTCTCCACATTCATTAAACCATTGAAGCTTATATGGCATAGGGTGTTTAGTGGTCTTGAGCCCGAACTTTCCCACAAGAAATGTGCTAACAACATTAGTGCTACTATTCTATCCATAATCATACTACAAACCTTTCCCTTGACTACAGCATGAGTGTGAAAAATATTCTCTCTCTGCGGCTCAAGTTTGCTCTCATCCACCTATATTGTGTACTCAAGGTACATCTATTAACAAGTGACAAAATTTGGAGTATCCACTTCCTCATGATCAATAACATCCTCCAATCAAGCACATCATCCTCATCTACTTCACTCTCGTTGGCGATCTTATATTTGTCTTTGCACAATGCAATCATTGTTCTCTTATTGGGGCACTGAGAAGCTATGTGTTCAGCACCACGACACCTAAAACAACGCAATCCACTTAAAGGAGACTGGGATTCAAGCTTACATTTGGCTTTATCAAGATCGGAGTTTCCTCCTTAGGCATAGCTTGAGTCGATTCTCCCTCCTGGCTCTCCTTATCCTCCTTCTTCCAATTTTTCTTCCATGAGATAGAAGAAGTACTTTCATAACTATTTTTTCCTTTCCTCTTGAGTTAGCTCTCGAATTTCAATGCCATCTGATAAATTTCTTCCAACTCAATATTGCAATTCTATTTTGTCTACAATGTTTCTATTTAGCCCATTAAAAAATCTAGCCATAGATGCTTCATCATCCTCCTTTACATCAATCTTCATCATGAGTGTTTCCATTTCCATGTAATATTCTTCTACACTCCTACTTTCTTGAGTAAGTTCCTGTAACTGACAATATAGTCCCCCATAGTAATGTGAGGGAACAAACCTTTTTCTCATGATTTGCTTCAAATCTCTCCATGTGCTAATTGGCTCCTCTAAAATTCTTCTTCTATTAAGGGTAAGTTGATTCCACCAAATGCTGGCATACCTACTAAACTCCACAACCAGTTTGACCTTTTTCTCTTCTGAAGGATTGTGAGAGGCAAATCAACTCAATTTTGCACTTCCATTCCAGATAAGCATTTAGATCATTATGGCCCTAAAAAGGTGGAATCTAAGTTAGTATCAATTTGCTTATCTCCTCGACCAATGTTCTTTCATGAACTACTCTTGTCTTTGGCCCTAGCAAGCATCCTATAATCTTGTTCATCATTATAATGAAGCTCTCCCTTCAACCTTTGCTGTTCAAGATGGTCCATTCGCACTGTCAACCCTTGTGACATTTCTAACATCTGAGCCATATCACTAGCCTCTTCGTCCTCTTTCTTTAAGAAGCTTGACATCTTGTGTTGTTAGTAGATAATAAAAAAATAATCGAAAAATAAAACCTCACTACACTCCCTCACGAATTCACTCGTGTTTCACTCAAATTTTGGCTTTCTTTTATGATGATGGACTCACCACACGTGCCTTTTACCACTCAAATTCAAATCCTTCTGTAGAATTCAACTAAACCATAAAAACCAGATTTTTTTTTTTAATCAAACAAAATTCAAACCTTAGTTCATGAATTTCACAAGTACATTAATTCAAAACCCTAAAGACAATTTTTTTTTATCTAAATTCTTTCTTTTCTCTTCTTTTTTCTTTTCTTTTTTTTTTTTTAATAAGAACCCTATGAACAAATCAATCAATCAAACAACTTAACAAAAAAACTCAAATCAATATCATGTATGAACGATATGAGTTAAGATTTTGAATTACCGTCCTCAAATCGATATGGATTGTGGTGATTCTTAGAAAACCTTGCTCTGCTACAAATTTGATGCGTGTAGGGCATGGATTTGCAATTTCTCGGACTTGAAGAATCAATATGTAGACCTTGACTCAATGAAATATCTAGAGCAAAATTAGATACGTGACCTTCAAACTAAGAATTACATGAACCTTGGTATGGATTGATGGAAGAACCATGACCCGTTGACATAGAGATCTCGACCTTATAAGAAGTACCAACCAAGAAACTTGGTATAACAAAGAATGCTACAAGGATTCAAATTCTTGAAGAATTCACAAGCTCTCGAAATAACTCAAAGAGAAGAATCTATCTCAATTAATTTCAATATCAAAAGTGATCTAATCCTACATCCAATAGATTTAGGGTAATATGTAGACTTACAAAAAGAAACCTAAAGGACACAAACAAAATCAAGCTGTTTGGATGTAAAGGTTGGCACCTTAAATTACAAATCAAGCAGCCTAAACTAAAAATAGGAATTTGGTGAAAAATTGCTGAAATAAGAAGGTTGATGGCTTTAGACTTTACGCTGACAGCTTAAAACATGAAGGCCGAAGGCATTTAGCCAGCGTACATGCACAATTCTTCAAGGTTGATGGCTTTGAATCTTCATGGCCGGTAGCTTTGATCATCCACGATTGGAAATGTTTTAATCTCTCCTCATGACGCGTTCTAATCCCCATCAATTGGCCTCAAACTCGATGGGTTAGCTCAAATGCATAATGGGTCGAAGTAGGCTTAGAAAGTCTATGTCCTAGAATTGACCTCTTAATTGTTCAAGAGTCAACAAAGGGAGTAAGTCAAATGGGTAAGCTATCCAAGCAGAGTCCAAGCAATTGGACAAAACTTCATTGATGAGTATTGACCTTTTTATCATAGGTGATGCACGATAAAATTAGGGTTTCTATTACAATCTGTTGATTTCAAGAATACCCAGAAAGTGATCCTCAATCATCTAATTGTTATGTGAATGCTTAGATAATTGGCATCCAAAATTCAAAAATAACGTAATGATTCGAAGATCTTAGGAAAACAAAGCAAGATGACTCAAATTTATATTTCTGATTATCACTGATAAATTGTTTTTAATGTTCAAATTCACCTTGAGGCATATATTTTATATTGAAAACCCAAAGTTTAGCCAAAAAAGAAAAAAGACTAAACAAAGAGAGAACCTTATTAAAAAACATTAAATGATATTAAAAAACATTAAATCCTATTAAATGACATTAAGGAAAAACTATTACATATCTAATTAAAGGTTGCTAAAATATATTGAAAAAGGATTATTTGAATCATTATTGACCACATTATTCCCCTCGGGTTGGACAAAATTTGCTATCGAATTTTTACTATTTCACACAAGATCCACCTAAGATTAATCACACGAGCCTCAAACAAATCAATCCAACCTTGGCTACCCAACCTATAACTCTTTGGTGCTAATTCATTTTGCATGCTCCTTGAACCTATTTTCACTTTTCCTATAATAGTACAAATAGACTAAAAAATTTTATTGCTCAACCAATCATCTTCAACAGCTTTAGGAATAATACAAGACCTTCTAACAATCAAATTCTCTTTACTACCTCTAGTCACATAATCCTTTTCAACATATTTAACATAAAAAATTTATTCACAATCCCCAACAACCTCAAAAGCATCATCCTTTTCATCAGTATAAATATCAAATAATGGTTCACCATCAGTCTCAAAAACATAATTCTCTTCATTAACATAAGTATCAAAGACTATCTCCCTCAACCTTAATAAAAACCATCCTCCTCTACAATAAGTAGACCTATTTTTTCTGCAAGTCAATCCATTACTATATCAATTGACATTCTAAAGCCGTGTCCAGCCGCTCGTTAATGATTTGTTTGATTCTCCTATTAAGATCATCACGACCATAGGTCTTATTCATCGCACATCATTGATTAGTCTACCTACATAGAGACATTACACTGCAAGAACGAACATAGCTTTGATATCAATTGACACATTGAAATAATTAGGCCTTTTTATTATAATCTGTTTTATAAAAATACCTTAAAAGTGATCCTTAATTATTTATTGATTCTATGAATACCTAAATAACTGACATCTAAAATTTGAAAAGCAATGTGCTTATTTGAAAATTTTGGGAAGATTAAGCAAAATGGCTCAATTTTGTATTTATGTGATCCAAAGATTTGGGGAAAACTTAAGCAAAATAGCTCAATTTTGTATTTCTGATGATGACTAACAAACTGCTTTTTAATATTCCCCCAAGGCATATAATTTATATTGAAAACCTAAACCTTTGCCAAAAAAGGAAAAAAGATAAGAAAAACAAAAATCCCTATTAAAAGATATTAATGGAAAGTTATTAAATATCCAATTAAAGGTTATTAAAATATATTGAAAAATATTATCCAAATCATTATTAACCGCATCAGTAGGGCTTAATGTGTCATTGGCAACTAACATGTCAATGATTACCAACAATAAAAGCCATATTGTTGAGTTAGATTTATTATTGCAAAATTCATGTTGTTGCTCAAAAATGTCGCATTTAAGCAACTTTCATAATACCATTAAAAGAATTTAATTACAATATAGTTATACAAGCAACAAGGTTTGCGAAATGAGGGTTGCCTTAAGCTCTTTTTAGCATAGAGTTGTGCATGTTTACTAAGTGGGCTAACCAACTCTTGCCTGCCAAATTGATTTATTGGATGAAGTATTTTGCTCAACTTGATGAATTTGGGAATTTGGAATTGAAATGTAGAATAATTGTTTAACTTTGACAATTGGATGGAAGCTAAGGACCAAAGAAGAATGAATAGACGAAACTTGCATGAATAGACTCTTTCCCGAACACGAGAAGCCTATAGGAGTTGTGCTTGCTTTTGATGAAGGAAAAACCTAAAGTCCTTCTGGTGATCATCGTGGTCGAGACGCTAACCTTCCCAGCCTATGGGCCCCTAGAATCCTTGTATCAATAAAAACACAAATTTAATTAGCGGGTAATGTTAACCGACTCACTTTGGCTTGTATTATAAAACAGACAGAAAAATTTGTAAAAAAAATTTAACTCATCCTGTCCTATGCGGGTTGATTGTAGTTATACAGCTCATCAATCCATTAAGATTTTTTTAAAATAAAATCTTAATATTAAAATATAATCATGCTAAATATAAATGTTATTTTCAATCAAAATTAAGGAAAAAAAAAACTTATTTACATTTAAAATAGAAATAGACAAAATTAAAAGATACAAATATTATTAACATAAAAAAATCCTTATATAACATTATAATGTTTCACTTTTTATTTTTGAATTTAGCTAATTTCTTTTAATGTAGTTCTCACATATGTTTTATCCTGCTGCTTTACTGCCTCTTTTATTAATTTATTTATCTTTTTTAACATTCATGACTTTGCTTATATTAAAAAAAAAAAAAGCTTTGGGTTCATGTGTCAACTCGCTTATAAGTGAATTATCTATTTTAGCCTGTGAGTTATATAGATAGACCAAAATCGTTAGCATAGTGAAATGGAATGAAATTTTCAATCCGACAAACTTTTTCTATGGTAGAATAAGTTGGTTTATAAAATCCATCCTGCTTGCACATCTTAATTAGAGCAGTGCGCCATTGCTAAAGGGATCATTTTTTTTTTCTTTTCTTTTTTCTTTTTTTTTCTGATTTTTTTCTCTTGGTAGATCTTTTGTCACTATTTATTGGGTCGGCACCAACTTAGATTTCTTCTTATTGTTTTTCTGCAAACGCAATGTAAGGCCCGGATTTACCCTTGTATTTAAAATAGGCAAACCCAGTTCCCCAACCACATATAATCTGCAGTATTATATGTAAGGTTGTAATCCAGGATTAATTTGTATAGTTATTTGCCTAAATGTCTTATAAGAATAAATTTTATTACTAATAGTACATAATACAACCATACATACATACATACATACATATATTACAAACAAGGCTCGTAAACAAGCCATTTACAAAATATATCAAAAGATAACAAAAATCCTATTAACTAATACATAAGTTTTCAAAGCATATATATATACATATAGCTATTCTATTACATAAGGGTTCCATCAACGTCAAGGTCGTCTCTACTCCTTCCAATCATCTAAGAACTCCTCAAAATCCGATCCATATCCATACTTGTATAGAATTCGTCATCCATACCTGAAAAGGATAAAATGTGAGCCAGAGGCCCAGTACACAGTAACAAAAACAAATGCGTAAATGGCTCACACGATCTTAAACTATAATGCAATGTGACAATCATTCATTGATTAGATAATCTTTAATTAGTCAAACATCACTGGAGTGTTCAAACTCCGAACAATAAGGATATTTGGGGTCCTGAGTAACGATCACGACGCTCAGGGGGTTGATATAAGTAGTTCGGACACTTATATCTCCTAGATGATATCCATAAAAGAGAAAATAACTTCATCTAGGGTTAACAGCCGTTACACAACTTCACTTATCTTAGTCCATAATCACTTAGTCCAACTGTTCCCATAAACCTTTGAACTAAATCATATTATTTCATTCTAAGCTTAAGCAAATGTTACTCCGATACTATTTTCCCCATCAGTTACCCGCCGTACCATTTAGGAAAGTCTTATCAAAAGACAGGGGTGGCCTAAGCGCCTAATCTACCGTGCCCCCAATCTGAGCAAGGTGCTACTCCCCGAACCGGATACCGATCTGCCATCTAGGTCAGATACGGGTTTAAATAGCGTAAGAGACATCCAATTCGAACAAAGGTTTAAGTTTTTCCATATTAAAGTTTATTAAAGATATGCCTATCCTAAGCAAAGAACAAACAAGTTACTCCGTACCTGTACTAGCTCGAGATTCAATGGGAAAAACCGAAAGGGAATCACTCACTGTAAAAAGAAGACATTACAAACTCACACTTAGTTCTAGTATATATATATATATATATATATTCGTCAAATCTCAAGTACAATCATCCAAAGAAATTCAAATAAATCATTACAACATCATCACATAACATTCAGATATCATATATTATCATACAATACTCAACAAATATTCAAATGATCATTTATCAAGCTTGGGAGAACTTTTAACAACCAATAATAAGTTTTAAACTTTGTTTGAAAAGTATATCAGTTGAAAAGAACTAAAATTTAAGCATTTTTACTCTTAAAATTTGTGAAAACTTAAAACACGAAAGTTGTAAATCTCTTTTCAAGCTTTCCAACGCAATTTGAATCACCTCAATCGGAGGTCGAATGAAAAAGTTATGATCAAATTACAAAACAATATCGCAGCAGGGAGAGATCAGAAATTGAAACACCCTCCCATATGGGCCGTTTGGAAGGCCGTTTCAACCCAGGGAAATTGCACTTTTCCATCCGAGAGTGATACACCCTTCCATATGAGGCTGTTTCAATTCATACACCCTCTCATATAGGGCCGTTTCAACTCAGGGAAATTGCACTTTTCCATCCGAGAGTGATACACCCTTCCATATGAGGCTGTTTCAATTCATACACCCTCTCATATAGGGCCGTTTCAACTCAGGGAAATTGCACTTTTCCATCCGAGAGTGATACACCCTTCCATATGAGGCTGTTTCAATTCATACACAGTGAAACACCCTTCCATATGGGGCTGTATGAAATTTTCCGCCTTCCCCTGTTTTGAACACAAAATTTTTACAACTTTAACACTTTTAACTTCAACCAAAACACTTTCTTAGCTCTCCATAACTTGATATATGATCTCCACATCATCTATTATACATTTCCAACTCATTAAACAACATCATTTCACTTTAATCTCTACCTTCCAATCAATACAACTTTCAACAAACTCAACTTCACTTAACCTTACTACACCACTCATACATCATTCCATCTTCATTCTCATACTTCAAATACTAAACATGCATATATTATACTTCCTTGGTAGCCCAAACCTTCATCAATACATCACCAATACATATATACATATCAAATCCACATTTAACAAACTCTACACTATGAAACTTGCATCAAATGTAACTCAAACTTACCTCAAATCTTTGGGCTTGGTTTTCAAGGCTTTAGAATGATCTTTTGGTGGCCAACTTGCAAGAATTTGGATGTGGATCTTGGTCTTGAAGTTGGGGTGGCTTTGGGAGAGAAAATAATGGGTTTTGTGCTTGTTTGAGGGGTTGTATTGAGGGTGGTCTGATTTTGGACGAAATTTGGGTATTTTGGCTTAATGTTTATCCAATGTTTGACTTTTAAGGCAGCCCACAAAAGTCATAAAGTAGTTTTTAATTAGAATTAATTAATGTTATTAATTTAAGTAAACTAAAAGCATTTATTTAGCTTTTGGTTTCCTAAAAAAAATCTGCTACACTACCTTTGAAATATATATATCTAATATTACTCATTCCATATACAACATCAATATGTAAATTAATATTAAGTAATTATTACACTAATGCAAACATAATTATTCTACACTACTTAAATACATACATGTTATTTATTTATTTTAATAAGCAATTATAATCACTTATATATAATATAATATTGGGAATAAAAGCATGGCTATTACACAATGACTTTAATATGAGCTGAACCAACTTAGTTTTTTCTTTTTTCCCTCCTCCCCTCCCCTTTTTGGCTGTTTTCCTTCGAGGATTACAACACAGAAAGCGATATTCGAATCTATATAATCTTGTGAAAAAATGTTTATATCAATTGTATTACAAGGCCTTAAAAATGATGAATAAACAGATTAACTCATTCAAGAATTGATGGTATTTTACATACAAATTTCAGGTTTCCACCTATCGTACTTACCGCCTAAAAATAACGAAACATGTCGGAAACAGAACTAGAATAATAACACAGGACGAACAAATTTTGTTTTTCACAATAAGTATATAGCATGAAATATATATATATATTATAGTATTCTAAAACTGGCAATTTAAATCTATAATTTATGATATATAACTTTTTAAGAAAAAAAATTGCCAGAGATATGCAATACAACTGTGTTATAATAACTTTGTGGTGTATTTTGATATAAAATTTATATTTCATATGAAAAGAGAGTTTTCTTATGCATAATAGATAGAATGGTGATTTTGACTACCAAAGATGATTAAGCAATTGTGTAAGATGTAAGGTGGAATGGATCCATTATTCAAGGCTTCTAATGAGTGAAATGAGATAAAAGTTGTAAAGGAGATAAGAAGTAGATATTATGGGAAAGTTTTACTATAGTGCCAATTTATATTAAATATATGGGTAAAATATATTTGCACCTTATTATAGTATAGAGATATGACTATTCAGTCAATCATCTGAATATTAAAATAAATATCATAGTCAATATATTAATAAGTATTTTAATAATACGATTACGATTGGTATAAATCTGAAATGTTTTATAACCGACGAGACTAATGATGTTAAACATGGTAAAACTGTTCCATTTTCCTTATATTACTGATACAATGAGAATTGAGACCTTCCTTACTGCTGGAAAAGAACAATTTCATATACAAGGATTGGCAAATCCATTATCCATATAACGTATAAAGATTGAATCCAGAAAAAAAAGGGGAAAAAAAGGAAAGAAAAGAAAAATACAAGAGCATTTTGGTCTTATAGAATAAATGTGCTTTAGATTTAATAATTTTAGTATGAAATGACTGAAAATATGTGGAGGCATATGCAATGTATCCTTTGGATAATAGTCAATTTAGATAGAGATATCCGATATCTCTTTGTTGCTGCTTAAGATTTAAGAAAGGGCCGAAGTCGTCAAAGCTGAAACTTGAGATAAAAATTTTATATGGATCCAACCCATCAAAAGGTTCATACACTACATTGCCATTGTGTGGGTATGAATCCGGATGCAAGGATCACGTGCGTGTCGCGTGACTATCGCGCTACACGTGACCTAGGAAAATAACACGTGCAAGGGTGATCAAGAGAGAGTCGTGTAGAGAGGAGGAGTAGGCAGTCTCAATAGGCTCTAACACATGTGTGACAGGCGAGGGAGCTAAAAAGCATCAACCCCACTAAGTACCACGAATATCGTGTGCGTTCTTGAGTGAGTCAAGTAATCGATTCACAAAAATGGAAATCCGACAGCGCGGCGGTGTTTGTCCAAGATTTTACTTGTCCAAATGAGGTAAGGACTAAGAGTATTTATAGAGAATCTGGCTATCGATGTAGTCCGTCAGATGAGACAGACAACCAACGGCCAGGATGAGTCCTTCTCATTATGAGCCAATTTGAGAAGGTTGGAATTGGGCAGGCCAATTCTAACGGGCCCTACTCCAAGCCTTCCATGCCAATTCTCCCATGATCATCCCAATGTAATTAGGCCTAACTCTCTAAGCCCTGTCACTTTAACCCAGAGAGTTAAATCCAAATAATAAATTAGGCTTAAAGCCTTTATAATAAAATCTATACATCTACAGCCATCAATGACTAAGCTTAATATTTTGTTATTTTTTATTTTGAGGGGGTCTACAAAAGCCTTCCCCACAAACATCTTCTCATTCAAGCTTCTATGGGATTGTTTTGGAGGCCAGAAAAAATGTTTGGTGGTTGGGTTTCAATGAGCTAACAACGTCCATACATAGGTCTTATTTTTCTGTTCATGCGACATGTTAGGTAATCACACAAATGAGAACAAATAAAACAAAAATAAACAAACAAATAAAAAGAAGAAAGAAAGAAAGGTAAATAGATGGGAAAATGGTAGTACATATCTAAGGTAATTTCTTATTACTTACATTACTTTTTTTTCTTTTCTCAATTTTATACATAAATATTATACTTGATTAACTTTTTATTTGTTAAATTTACTGTTTTATTTTTAATTATTTAAAATTATACTTTTAGTCCAAGGAGTATTTTAATTATTTAAAATTGAAAAGCAAGCAATTTCAAAGGGAAAAATGAATTTAAAAAGAAAAAGGAAAAATAAAAAAAAAAAAAGGCCTAGCCTATGGCCTGCGTGCAAACCTAATGAGCCCAAATGGATGAGCTGCGGTTTTCAGCTTTAGTTTTTGGACAATAAGTGATATATGATTGCTTTTTTTCAATGTATGGAATGTCTGATTTTTATCAATATCTTATATATATATCCGATCTATATCTTTATGTTATATGTATTTTATCTATATCTTGTCTGTTTGGTTTGTTTACGAGTAAAAATATCTACTTGTTATCTATATCTATTCCTTGACAAGCATCTATTTGAAAATAATAATAAAACTGTCAAAACAACTAGAAAAAAAAAGTAAAAGAAACATATCCTAAAAAGAAAAATAAAAAAATAAAAAGAAATGTAAACCACAGATTCAAGCATGTGTTAAAATTGTGTTTTTTCTAAAAATTTATTTGAAAAAAAAAATTAATGGTTTGGTTTGGACCAGATCCAATTCGACTGGTCCATAGGTCATAACATACCTTGCCCTTGTCCAGGGCGATTACAAGTCCAATTTTTGTATCCCCAAATCCAATAGGGCCTAAGTTAGGTATTGACTTAGCCTTGGCAGTAGAATGTCAAACTTTATAGGTAGGTTATAATTATGATTACAATCGAGTTGAGTTGAGTCAAGATAATATAATGTTAAGCTTGAGTTTGAGTTTGACTCATAATTTCAAAGTTCGAGTTTGACTGAGCTTAAAATCTTAAGCTTGAGTTTGACTTAAAGTAGTACTATATAATCCCAAGCTCAATTCAATTAAGCCCTATTCAGGCTTGATTTATTTAAAAAAATTGTCTAAATAAAATAATATTAAAAACTAAATTTGATTAACATTTATATTTAATTTGAGCTCGATAGAACTTGATTAGGCTCACAAACTAGACATCTTATCCTTATCATTTCCTATAATTATCATATTGTCAACATAAATTATCAAAGCTGTGACCATCCCTTTTCGATGTTTCAAAAAAGAGTATGATCAGAATTACTTTGTTTAAAGCCACGCTTTTTCATTGCTAAACTAAATTGTCTAAACAATACTCTAAGGGACTATTTAAGTCCACATAACACCTTTTGTAATTTGCATACAACTCTTGTTTGTGATGAACTGATAAAACCAGGTGGTATGTCCATGTAGACTTCTTCTGTTAGGTTCTTGGGTAGAAACACATTTTTTATGTCAAACTGGTGCAACGGCTAATCAAGATTTGCAACAAGAGACAACAAAACTCTAACAGTGTTCAACTTTGCTATCGGTGAGAAGGTTTCATGATAATCTATACCATATGTCTAAGTATATCCCTTCGCCACTAATATTGCCTTGTACTTTATTAACCCATCTGCCTTGTTAATAATAAAGAATACCCATTTGCATCCCACAGTTTTTTTCCTTCAGGTAATGACATAAGCTTCCATGTATCATTGTTTTGTAATGCTGTCATCTCGTCATTAATTTTCGTGATCCATTGGGGATTATTCAAGGTATCTTGTATAGTATTTGGAATTGGTTTGGCTGAAAGAGTGCACACAAAAGCTTTAAGTGGTGGTGATAATCTTTTGGTGCAAACATGGTTGGCAATTGGATACTTTGTCTTCTTATCTCTAACAACATCTAGCGAATACCAACTTAGTGGCTTACCATGGTTATGTCTGTCGAGTAATTTTTAACCAATAAAATCATTAGAATCACTAAGAGAAGAATTTAGAGATCGTACCTTTGGAATATTCTCACGGGAGTGGTCATGTACTAAAATGGGAGAAATGGACTAGTCTTGCTCTATTAGGAGTTCTTGTTCTAACTGAGTTTTGTCGGTTGGTCTTACTCTATTGGGAATTCTTATTCTAACTGAGGTTTTAGCGTAGTTAGGGGCTATTCTTATTCACTTCTTGCTTGAGAAACATTATTTTCTTCTTCATGTCCTGTTATAAGATTCTTCTAACTTTGAATATCATCATGTCTTGATTCCAAGTTGTTGTCTTCAAAGGTGGCCAATTTTCCCAAATGTCCTTATTCTATTCTCCATGAAGAGAAGAATTAGGATCTAATTTTTGAATAAAAAAAATTCTCTGTTTCCAAAAAGTGATATCCATTGTAGTGTATAAGCATCTAGTAGTAGGATCGTAGCATCGATAACCTTTTTATGTGTTGTATATCCTAGAAAAACACAACAAACAGCACATGGATCTAATTTTATTTGTTGATTTTTTATGAAGATGAACATAAGCAACACATGTGGAAGCATTAAATTTGAAGGTAATTACACATGGTGAACAAGAGCCTGTAGTGGAGTCTCAAAATTTAAAACTCGAGATGGCATTCAATTCAATAAATAAACAGCAGTGACAACTGCATCTGCCCAGTATTGTTCAGGTGCATGTGTTGATGTTAACAAAACTCTTGCTGCTCAAGAATGTGTATTTTTCCTTTCTGCAACACCATTTTGTTGTGGCGTATGAAAACAAGTGGTTTTATGAAGCAAACCATGTGCTTGAAAATATTCTTTTAACTCCTTATTGTCATATTCTCCACCATTATCAGATCGAAGAATTTGAAGTTTAGCTTAAAATTGTGTTCTTATCATATTATGAAAAGAACAAAAGACTCCAAACACTTCACTTTTATTTTTCAACACATAAAGCCAAGTCATTCTTGTGCAATCATCCTCAAATGTTATAAACGATCTAATTCTTGCAGAGATTGAAATAGGAGCTGGACCTTAAACATCTAAATGCATTAACGCAAATGATTTTTCACATCTTTTCAAACTTATTGGATAAGGGATACGATGACTCTTGGCTAAAATACAACTCTCACATTTAAAAATAGATTCATGTCAATTAGAGAACAACTTGGGAAACAAATACTTCAAGTACAAAAAAGATGGATATCCAACTTTACGATACCATAACCAAATCTATCTCTCTTGGTCACTAATTCGACCCATAGTATTTGCTCTTCTAGGATTAAAATCATCCATGTAATATGGCCTATTTCTTTTAGTATCACAACCAATAATCTCCTTGCTGAGAATATCCTGAAAAAGAAAAAAAAAATGGATACATTATGACAAAACAATTCAATTCTTCAGTCACTTGTCCTATAGATAATAACTTGTTTGAGTGTGATGGAACCAATAGTGTATTTGATAAAACAAAAGAAGGTGTAAGTGCCACTATTCGAGCTCCTGCAATTGGATATGCCATCCCATTAACGTTAGCAACACAATTCTGTTTCGATTGAGTAGTTGCAACTAAGTCTTTTGGATCAAAAGTCATGTGATCACTTTCTCCTGATCAATAATCCAATCATTATGACTTGAATCAACAGTGAGTTTATTTGCAATAGTAAGAGAGGTGTTCTCTTGTGATATGGTAATTAGAGAATGGTTTCCTTGTGGTATCCCTTCTAGTATAAGGGATAGTTGAGATTCAATATTCTCACAATGTGTGCGACCTCTAACTTTCACTTCTCTATCTCTCCCTATCTTTTTTTTTTTTTTACTGAGTCCTAGAATTTATGCTCTGATATCATGATGAAAATTAATTTTTCATTCATATACAACTTTTAGAAAAGGCTAATCTAAGAAAGTCAAAAAATACAAGCTATTTTTAGAAAGTCAAAGATACTAGTCTAAAGAC
The DNA here is from genome assembly GCA_024138025.1 of Combretum micranthum. Taxonomy (NCBI): domain Eukaryota; kingdom Viridiplantae; phylum Streptophyta; class Magnoliopsida; order Myrtales; family Combretaceae; genus Combretum; species Combretum micranthum. The sequence goes on from JAMXBD010000422.1 coordinate 926,172, forward strand.
ATTAAATTACTCCTACAAAATTAGCCAATAATAATGGTATTCCATAAAATGTAGAAAATGTGTCAATCTAAACTTCCTAATATGATATGTTGATTGCCCATACTAACAATAACATCATACCAATAGATCACCAAGGATTCATGATAGGACTAATTATTATAGGGAAACATTGTGCATCCATATTTTTAGGCACTTGCTAAGAAACAGCATGTAGATCATCACAAATATCAATCCTCGGAATGCAACCACTCTTGCAGTGTTGGAGTTGCAACTTTCACTTTCTTCATGTCGAGTATATTTGCTGTTGATGCGAAAAAGAGTGCATCTTGAGTCAAATAGTAATAAGAACTATTGTGTATCTAAATCATCTCATGCAATTAAGAACCCGTATCATTATTAAAACGGTTTAATAAGTTCAATGTGGTTATTACTATTTAGTATTTAGCCTCAATTAAAGTCTGTCTGGACTAAGTTGTGAAGTACCTTTTAATGAAGGCTTCGATTTTACTAGAATTTGAAGATTCAGAGAGCATTCTTGGGATGGATATCCTCTTGGAACCACGGCTTAAATCTTACTAGAACTTGAAGATTAAGACGGCATTCTTGATGGATATCCTCCTGGAAAGCAGATTGCATAAAAACTAAACCTGTTGTCTGACACACAACAAGTTATGCTCCATGTTTTGTTAGGAAGACATTACTCCTTTGGTTTCTTTTTAGGATCATGGTGGGCTCTTGAAATCAAAAGTAAGCTCTTAAATTCCATTTCCTTGTAATCCGATTCCTCTCTTCTATTAGGATTACATTCCATGGAACTAGAAGCTTTTAATTTATGTTTTCTTACCCAACGCTTTTACCATATGCAAAGATCTCAGTGAAAGCAATTCTGAATTGGATTTATGGGATAAACATAACCAGGCCTTAAAGTATCAAAAAAGGAAGAATGCAACTTTCAGGTACCAACCATGATGTGATTCAAGTGCAGCTGCAGCTGTGGCATCTGTTAGCACCGTAAAAGATCAATAGTCAAATGCAATTGCATCAAAGACGGTCTGTCTAATGCAGTTCGGTGTTTGAAGTCCTACATACACGAACATAACACATCAATCAAGTTAAGGATTCTCGTACTTGAGACTAAAATAGTGTATGTCACAGGAACAACAGCCAGACTATGTTTTAATTTACTCACCTCTAACAACTAAACTATTTATTCCTGCAGACTGAAGTACAGAATGTAAAGGTGTAGCAAAGAATGCACTAAATCGCGTCTTCACCAACTTATAATCTCCTTTCAACACAAGACCCTCAACCAATTCTGCTGCTACACTTCCTTTGATGGCTGGACCGGCTCTCTCAGGTGCATAGAGATGTCGACGGAACAATTCAATATCTTGCCCTTGTGGATCGTGCTTCCTTGCCACCTAGAGAAACACTCTCATGAATCATATTCCTATTCATGGGAGTTGGTACTTCCTAATTACAAACAAACTTCATATGTCCGCTTATTCAACTGGCAAATAATTCGACAAACAGAACTAGATAAATTACTATCTCGTCTTTGATTGTTTATCTCTTATACTTTTTCTTCGTTTTATAATTTTACAGATTCTAAAATCATTTTGCTGATTCTATACATTTTGATTTTAAGTAAAATTGTAAGTTCGACAACTTTGATATCTAGATAGGACGACAAGATGCAACAAAACACGATTATAGGTCTAGGGTTAAAAAAAAAGGGCTAGGTCTAGGTTCGACTCCCACAGGCTGCAATTTGGAGTCAACTCTGTCTGGGAGAACAATACCTATTTGTGCTCCGGTTGTGCCTAAGGGTGTGCTGGGGGCCAATGTATTTGCATCACGGCTACCTGCCCAAGGTGGTCAGTGAACCTATGGATGCCCCCACACTGTGTGTCTGGGATGGTATAGGCATGACAATATGTATTTAGGGGACTTATGTATAAATTTTAATCAAAGCACCTTTGACCCTTATATTTAGAATTTTTTTTCTTATGCTATATTTCCATAATTATTTTCAAAAAGTGCTATAGTTCCATACAAAGAACCTTCTAGTTCTAGCTAGGTTTGAACTTTGATGCGGTACTGTAATCTATTAGGGTGAAGGGAAAAAACATAACAAAATAAAACAAGGGGAGGAAATAAAAGATTTTGTGAGGGTAATGGATCCATCGAGTCCGAGTTATATTTTTGGGTTTGGATGGCTCACTTTGTATAATGTTTTAAATATAATTGTTAGTATTGAGAAATGAAATAAAGGTGTAATAGCTTTTGTTTATTAATTATTTTTTTCAAAGAGGATATGGCAAAACAATACCAATTTAGCATTGAATTATTATTCACAGTTTGAATAATAAACAAATCATGAAAACCTTATAGAATTAAAATCACATGCAACAAAATGTGTCATATCGCTTGTAAGGAGCAATGACATATGTGGTTGTACGGTGCAGAGTAGGTTGTTTAGGTAGCGGAAATGAAGGCCTAGGTTGAACTAGCACACTTTTTTCCTTTTTTATTTTTATTTTTTAGCTTGAATTTGAAATTCAAAAAAATTTCCAACGTTCTGTCATTGTACAAGATAAGGAATAAAACTCAGATTTTCCATGTAAAAGCAATAAGCATTGATCACTACACAACATTAGAATATCCATTAAAGGTGATGTGTTTAAAATCCTAACTCCAAGATTTCAAGTGTTATATTTTTGAGGTTTTTTATTCGAGATCTGACTTTTGGAATTCTTTTTAAAGTGCACTTTTTTTTTTCTCCTTTCACTAATTCTACGTATTATTATTTATTTTTTTAAATCAATTCTCATTGGATAAAATATAGGCATAAGGTTATCATATCCTTAACCTTTCTTGAAATTTGTACTTTAATATATATATATATATATATATAGGGTATGGGTTTTGAAACCCCCGAAAATTCCTTATGTTGACTCTGGGAGTCAACTTGATTGTAATTTTAAAATCCAAATCTAGACTTAAATCAGGATATTGATTTAAGAATATTAGAACCTAAACCTAATTCACGTTTGATAATCCAATCGTGACAAATAAAAGTTTATTTCGTATAAGACCTAGATTGGACACCATGTCAACATAATCTATTTTGTTCGTAACTATTTTCTTCCACCATCTGCTATAGGATAAGATAATTAAAGGAGAAAGCAACAAATCTTGACGAATAATAATAATAATAATTAATTCGATTATGGCTTCGTCAATTTCTTTTCCAACAAGATAAAATATTTGCTAGACTGGGAAATCCCCAAAACAAAGGAACTTAAGTACAACCCAATACTTCAAGATACACTTAAGCCATCTCCCTACAACCTAGTTTAAAATCACTCCACTAGGGACATACCCTCCTTGTTTTCTTTTCTCTCACTACAGCTGCCCTTTCTTCCTTTCTTTCTTCGTTTTCTTCCTATTTTACTTCTTTTCCACTTTGACCAAACCATTTAACGGCAGCAACATCAACTGCTCTCTTGATTTCTTTACCCACAATAGAAACAACATCAACGACGGCTAAGTAATGCTTGTCCCTTTCTTCCTTTTTTCCTTCCCTCTTTCCTTTCCTTTCCTTTCCTTTCCTTTATGATTTCCTTGATATATTTTTTTTATATTTTTCTGTTTCTGTTTTGTTCTTTCATTCCTCTTGTTTGCTGATTCTTTTTGCTCTTTTCATTGCCACTCCAGCATACACGCAACAACCCTTGATGCTACTACCATATGCACACAACACATGTGAAGACTCATACACACCTCGTGAACTCAACACAATACCAACAGTTGTTGTTGCTACTATCATAGGCCCGCTCACTGCTCTCATAACACACTACAACATGAAAAGGGTACTCATTCGTCACACATTAATAATATTGCACCGGGCACCTCCCACTCACACATATAGTAGCACCAACTGCTGCCGTCTACCCTTTGTCATGCACGCTAAGCATAACACAAAAACATAACCCAATACAACCGAAGCGAAGTTGCAACCACATACAAATGAACACAAATGCATGCCTTAGTAGCCGCATGACCACTATCACATATGCTTAACACATACTCTCAGTGAGTGCTCATGAGGCGCTCCACAACATGCCTAATGACAGCTCACACTCATACACTGAGTGCTTGTGATAAGTGCTCACACCTATATAACACAAAACACACACTCACACACTCGCTACCACACAATGCATGACCACGACCACTCACAGGTCACAGCACAAGCAGTTGCTACTGCTACTTGACCCTGCCACACGTGCACACCACACACAACACTCATACTACTGCTCGTACCCACACAAACATGACACTAACATAATACCCCATACGTACACTTTAATGATAAGGAAGTAAAGAAGGCTCTGCCTCAGCTTCTTCCTTTTCTTTTATTTTAGTTCCTACAGATGATGTTTGCTTATTTCTTTTAATATACACACTCCTAGTTTTTTTTTTTTCCTTTTCTTTCTTTTAACTTGACCGACAACTTCATAACAAGACAACTCAACCCCTCTTCCTTTTTCTTTTGATCCACCGACCCACATCAACGCAACAACGAGTGAGCAAGCTACTGAGTTAGCAGCTTACCTTACACCCCACCCCCCCGGCGGCCAGTGATGCAACACAATGCAATGCCTAACACACTCATGACAGTAGCTGTCCATTGCTGCTTGAGACTCCACTGATAACACAAAAATAGGACACACACGCACAACACACATATCAACAACACAAAGACCCTAGAGCTTAACCTAGATTGACTAATACAAATAAATAAATCTTTATCGTTCATAATAAAAGTACATGCATAAATATTCATAAACACAATTAGGGGATTCAATAGCTAATATAGAGAAGAATAGATATATACGTTGATTTAGAAATAGAGATATTGGAATTTGCTAAGGAAATAGCAAATTTCAAAATTTGAACTATGTACTTTCGTGACCTTGGAGTCTTTCTATGGTGAAAAAAACACCTTTAATGGATTGTACTTGAAAAATCCTGTGAAAACAACTACTTAGTCATTGAAAATGGACAAGAAATGAGTTAAATATCGAAAAGAGAAATTTTGAATTAAAGCTATCCATTTCCCCACAAAAATTGCAAACTTTCTTTAGTAACTTTTGTGCTTCGCTTGTTTCTTTTAATAAAAATGACTTCACTACTACAAAGTGCTCTAAGAGTACTATGAATTTGGCTCTTTATTCATAAAAAACAGAGTTAGAGCAAATTAGTTCCTAGTGATTGAAAGTTTAAATCGAAAACTACAAAATTTTACAGCTATTGTAGTATAAACTTCCTATTAGCCACTTATAGCAAATTCTTACATTTTATTCCTATTTCTTACTGCATTGAGGTGTTTTTTACTTTTGCACTGACTTGCCTATTGTTATTATGATTTGTAGGTCACATAAACTAGTTAGTATATTTCTATGAACTACATATCTACTTATGCTTGTAGGATTAGAGTGTGATGTTTTTTTAATGGATATTAATAGTCAATTCATGTGTGGGGTTGGGAAGTTTTATTCTTGTGGTTGCCTGTGTTTATTATTTGGTTTGAAAATACAATAAATTATATTAACATCAAGTATTGATTGTTGCTTGATCATCTAAATCCATGCGAGTGTCTGATTTCTGCTTAGTCGCTAAATAAATTGATTTAATAAATATTGGTATGATAATTAAAATATGATCATGATTTACACGATTGTATTGTGAAAGGTCATCACCACCACACAATGGCTAGGATAGGTTGTGATCATAATGGATAACGTGTGTACCATGGGCTCTATCCAGGGAGATAGGAACTCAGTTGTCTTTGGGATGATGGCCCATCTTTTGGGGTCATGCCGGTGTCATTACTTTGGATGACCTTACTTTGGAAATATAAATATATGTATAAACATTATTTTCCATATATACAAAGAAAATGTGTTTGATAAATTGTTTTCGATCCTAAAGTAGTAGGGTTTCTAAGTGCTGACGTTAGTAGATGATCTCCAATCCTTGATTAAAAGGACGCAAATCTAATCTAATATGGTTATAGATTAACCATATATATTTTCTCATTTATTTGATTGCATTGTATATGTTTGCTCAATATAACTAGCTTGCCATTTGTTTGAATAGTATGGAGTGAGGATTATATCTCACCAAGCATGTGGTTGCTCACCCCCTTTATAGTTTGCTATCATAGGATTATCTTTGGCACATGCTTGGGCAAGGATACCCATAGGTTAGCTTTATTTTGGGAGATGAGATCTATAGGAAGGAATCGGGGGATAAGAGTTCTCTCTTCTTTTTATGAGACTCTCAGGATATATTTGATAAGCTAGACTTATATCTATTATTTTGTATGGCATTGACCTAAACTTAATATTTTGAATATGCCCATCAATATTTATGGTAGTATTTATTGTGCTAGGTTTATCTATTTATTTATTTTGTAAATTGTTATTTTCTAGAATTACCAATTAAATGCCATTAGCTCTCATTGGTTACCTAGTTACGATATGCTTCTGCACGATATTTGAAGCTTTTGAGTGACAAGGAAGTCGATCTTAAGCTTTGGTATTGTGTATGGTAAAACTATCTCGTATAGGTTACCTTGGGCATGATAGGTTCGATTAATGAAAGATTGTAAGATGGTTCTAGAGAAACTATGAGGTAGTAGCTGTGTAAGGTGGTTAGAGTTAGACCTCATTTAAAATGGGTTTGAATTAAAACCTAATCCAGTTTGACTTGGGAGGTCCTAAACCTTCCCTAAACTCTAGTGTTACCAGGTTTACCACGGGTTGATGAGTCCTAATAAAATTCAAGGCTATAACCCGTGGTGCTGATAAGTCAACCTACGTTCTTATGAATATAAAAATATATATATCTAAAGCAGAGGAAAAATCGAAAAGGAATAACATAATAAAGGAAAAAAAATTGGATGATTTAATATTAGGTAACTTATACTAGAAGTATCGATGTTTGGGCAAAAGTTTATTTAAGGTATCAATATTTCAAATGGTTAAAAAGGAAAATCAATATTTCATAAAGTAACTCAAATGGATATTAATGTTTCACAAAGTAATTTCAGGTATCAATGTTTGGATAATTTGTTATTAATTTTCCACAAGTTGTTATTTGACTCCTTATGTAAAATAGTAATTCCTCATTTTAACACTCCAAATATTAATATTTTGAATAAACTTACTCCAAAACGTTGATACTTTCTAGTGTAATTTGTCAATTCAATTTTTTCTTTTTGTTTCAATGTGTTAGTCAATTTATGCAATCACCTATATACCTCCAATTCATTGTCACATTGACATTTTCTTAAATGCATTTCTAAAAGAAAAAGTTTCATTCCCAACGATTCTTGTATTCATTTTTTTGCATACAATGATGTTGATTAAGTTAGATGTTTTAATATTTAAGGCTAAAATGCATTCACTAATGTTATCTCCACATCAATGTTCTAATGCCACATGCAATAAGCGACTTGGGTAGGATATATGTGAGCATTATAGTCGTTCCTTCACATCTATGTTTTGGTGACTTCGCTTACGATGAAGGGAAGTGATATAATGTAATGATATTTGAAATATTTTAAATTAATAAATTCAAGAATGAATTATAGTAGTAAATTATGAATAACAAAATTTAGATTTTTTTCATTTCCTTTTCTTTTCCTCAAAATCATTAAGAGGTAAATTACATTGAAAGGTAGGGAGATGGGACCATCCAGTCAATCATCTAACTGTTAAACTAAATATAGAAATTGGAATATTAACTATTTTAGTAGCACGATCATTGAAGGGTATGGTGTGATCCATTGGATAGCAAGTGGGACTGATTCTATCAAAATTAATGATAGGACTACAAAATTTTCCTTGAAAGATATCAACGTTTCAAGATGTTTAAAAAAATTATACACATTTGGTAAAGTGAGCTGAATAAAGTATTGCTAATTGACTATTGATGAAAATTTAGGAAACTTAATTAAAAACTAATAGAAAAATTGAAACGTTAAATGAACTTTGTAAAACGTTGATACCTCATTTGATTTATTTTGTGAAACTTTTATTCCTCTTTTTCACTACTTAAAACATTGATACTTTAAATGAATTTACCCTTATATATTGATACCTTCTAGTGTAACTTATCCAATCACTAAGCGGCCCTAAAGCTTCTAAAACAAAATGAGGCCGCCCATTTCTGATAGAGCCTAACCCAATGGCACTAACCAACTACCTGATGGAAATGGAAAGGAGAGGAATTGGTGAAAATGGGTTACATTAACCATATGGCATCTAATTAATGGCAAATTAGTGAAAGTTTTAAAAAAGAGAAATGCCCATATCTCATACGCCTCTGAAAGCCTCTATGAACCCTATAAAATTCCTCAAAATTTTGACCACTCCTCCCTTCTGTGTCTCCCACTTTCTTTAAAAAATTTTAAATAAATTCCCTAAACCCTTAGCTAAAACCCTAAACTATGGGTATTTATCTTAAATTCATGTTAATCTACTTGTTAACCTATGTTGTTCAATGAGTCTTTATTAGAGCTAGAAATAGTGGGTAAATGGGCCATCCCAGCCTGACCCTCTTCAGCCCGCCTCGACCCATAGGTTAAACGGGCTATATATATATATATATATATATTTTAATGTTAGTTTATGTGAAAGTTATAATATTTATATATTTTAAGGTTTGATATATATTAATGACCAATTTTATTGCTATTTTGATTACTATATATAAAAACAAGTTTTTAAAATGATTTATTAAATATCATATTATGTTTAAATCAGTAAATATTTAAAAAAAATTTATAATACTTGTGGTTCATGTATCAATCTACTTTTTTTCATAACATACATAAATAATCACTAAGGTGTTATATTATTCTTGCTTTTAAACTTCTCCTCTTGTTGTTGTTGGTTTTTTTTTTCTCTCTTTTTTTTTCGTGGGCCATGCCGGCTTAGCCTGCTTTAGCCCACAAGTTAAAAGAGCTAAGCCAATTCGACCCGCTTTTAAATGGGCCAAAAATTTTGGCCGCAACTCACTTTTTTAAGTAGGTTGGTAGGCCACAGCCCATATTTCCAGCTCTAGTCTTAATAAAGGTTTAGTAGAAATTAGAGGCTCCTAAGAAGTTGAACCCTCTTATTGCCACTCTAATGTTACATTTGATTTACTCTAATGGAAAAACACTAGGAAAAAAAAAAAAACCAATTCCATTGTTGTGATCTTATTTAATGAATGGGGATTTTTTTTTTAAAAAAAAGTTGCATTATGTAAGGAATAGTAATTGCTTTAGTAATGAGAATGAATAGAAATTCCTTATCTATTCTATATATATGAAATAGATATTCCTTATGGTAAAACTTTTTGCAAATCTAATAATGGAATAGTCATTCCATGTTAATAAAAGTAAGTTAGTAATTCTAATTCTGTCAAACAAATGCAGCATAGGAGAAAGAGGATGTAAGTTACATCAAGATTCCAAGTTTTGGTGATTACATAATTGAATGTAAAGCTCCAGTTGTCATGGGATGGGAGGTTCTCTACTCCTAAAGTGCCCACATGGCGCTCAAACATCCCTTATATCATTGTTTACTATTAATCTGAATGGTGAGCTAGCCTTCCCTGACCTGGTTTCTTAGGTTTATTCTCAGCTCATCCTACCCCGTTAGGAGTATCCTCTTAATTTAACCATAGTCCTCCATAAGTTCCAACTAGTTTTAGCCTACCGTGGCCTCATCAGGAAAGCAGCATCACTCTCGACCAGTTTGCTCATAGGAGGTCAAACTCGCCTTCAGAGTTAACCCAATCCCCAATTAAACCATCTTACTGATGCCACTCACAACACTATATGTTCAAGTTGAACACTCCTACAAGGCCCTCTACTCTTAGACCGTGATATCCTCCCCCATTTAAATTCATGACCTCCTTGTCACAAGATAAATATGCTACCATTACCCACTCCCTCAAGATCTCAACCTACTCTACATTCGCCATCAAGCCACCTAGGATCATCCTACCAGGACTTTAGGCTTCCACAGATTTCCTCTCACCTTTACCCGTTCATCTACCCTCTAAGATTGCATCTTTTTTACTTGTCTAATGGTAGAGTTTGCTCAATAAAGTTCATTATCATATTCTTGCTCCAACCCAACTCATGACACAGTTTCCTTCTCGTAACGATGTCCTCCCACTGGTGGCCGCTCTCCTTGAGCTTCATCCACATGAGCTAAATTGATAACAAGATTAGGGTAGATTCTTGTTTCAATCATGACTTACAACATAGCTACCCTCTAGTAATGATGTCCTCCCTCTGGTGGTTGCTCCTCTTGAGATTCATCCATATGAGCCAACTTGATAACAAGAACTACTTACTCATTAAGCACATTAGGTAGCATGTAAGTAGTCTGATGGAGTTAGGAACTTTAGCTTTAATACCAATTGTCATGGGACGGGAGGTTCTCGCTTCCTAGAGTGCTTATGTGATAGTTAACCATCTCTCATATCATCTTTTACTATTAATCAAGATGACGAGCCAATCTTCTTTACCATGATTTTCTTGAGTTTGTTCTGAGCTTATCCTACCTTGTTATGAGGGCCCTCTTAGCTTAGCCATAGTCCTCTATAAGTTTGGGAGGCTCAACTATTCCAATTGGTTTCAGCTTGTGATGGCCTCGTTAGAAGAGAGGCATTAGCTACCAACCAATTTGCTTACGAGAGGCTAGACCTACCTTCAGAGTTACCCAATTCCCAAACAAACTACCCTGCTGATGCTATTCACAACACTATACGCCTAAGTTGAACACTCCCACAAGGCTCTCTACCTTAAGATCGTGACACTAATAGTGATTTGAGTCTTTAGTGACAAGATTGATGGTTAAAAACAATCTCTAAGAAGACTTGTTATGGGTTGTACAAGCTTTTTATTGAGGTATTGGTGCTACATTTGAGATGATCCTTAATTTTAGCTCTTTAGCTATTTAGTGACCTAAAGTGTTAAATAAACAAGATAAGGATTTAAGAAAAGCCCATGGAAATTTGAGAGGAAACCATAATCAAAATTGAAACTCATTTTAGTTATTTAGTGTTGATGTACAATTTTTTATTCTTTATGTCATCATGCCATGTCAAATTCAGATTTATGCCATCATGGATGCATTTAAACTAAATAAAATTTAATCGCCTAATGTTAACACTTAGCTGCTACTGTAATGCTTGAGATATTATATTGTTTCATTATTTGATATACCATATCTTACTTGAGTTATATACATTTTTCCTTTGAATTATTAAAATGATTTTACTATCTTATCTTTAGCCTAGTGGATCTATATAAGGTATTAGCTTTACATTTTAGAACTTTATCTTTATTATTAAGTTAGTTCATCAATTATTCTTATGGGATGCATGTCTTTAACTTCAATTTTTTATATTTTGAAAAACATATCTAATTATGTTTAGTTTATTTTTATTCTTTCATTAATGTATAAATAAAATCTTAAGTTTTAATTTTGGTTCATTTTCTCCTTTGTGGTAAATAAGAATTCAACTCTCAAAAGCTTGATATTCTATCTTGTATTCATTGGACATGTACTATGTGTACTTACATTACTTATCGATCATGGGAATGATGATACTAGTATAGGGCCTCTTTTATAATTCATCAATTTCTTGCCTCCTCTTAGCTTTCGCCTTAATTTGAGTTTATAAATGTCATCTATTTATTAAATTTCTCACCTCTCCTCATTGTCTCACTATAGAGTTGTTAGTTTTTTTTTTCTAATTCTCAATGATTGTAGTGAAAGAACATAAAGAAAAAAATTTTAGTGTAGATCATACTTGGAAATTTTTTTCTTTATGTTCTTTTACTACAATCATTGAGAATGTAAAAAAAAAAAAAGTGTAGATCATACTCGATGAACACCCCTTGGATGCAGATCTTCATTAGCTTGTTTTCATCACATATATCTTTGATGTTTATGAAGCATTCCTAGAGTCATTTAGTGTATCCTATAAGGTGCTTCCATGAGTTTTATTGGATTTGGCTCACATTAATTATCATGGACGTTTTATGAATTTGTAAGAGCATTTGGTACATAAGTATCCATGAGTCTACTAACTCAAGGGCTAATCATGTTTCAAATGTATGCCATTTTTGTTAACAACTTAGAAAACTCCTTCAATTTGTGGCCTTTATTATCAAGGTTTTACATCTTTAGATGTCTTTTGCCACTTCCTTGTTTGCCATTTGATCTTTGAGGATAGAGTTCTTATAGCGAGGCTTGCAAGTAATTTTAGATTAATCACAAAAACTTAACACCATTACACCTAAATGAATGAGGTAATATACATAACCAACAAAAATATTAAGAAAATCATCAAAGAAGTGACCTTTACTTACAATGACTAAAATGAGATACTCCCTTTTGCTCTCACAATTATCATAAACAGTTAAAGTCTTACTCAAGATTACCCTATATTCCTTAGAATTTGACATAAAAGTTGTTCTCTTATTTAGAGTTAAGATACCATCCTCTAAACTGTTAGTAAAAAACTAATTGGATGAACTAAAGTAGGAAAAGAAAAGGATTTACTAGTTGAATTCCATAAATTAAATTAAGAAAGCTTATGGTATTGCATCATAATCCATGCTATTAAAATAGAATGAAGAAGACATTCAATAAAAAGTTGAACCCATGAATACTTCTAAATGTGAGAGATGGGAGGAATTCTTAAAGATTTCTAGAATTCTAGGCTTCATTATGTCTGTTAGATTGTCTTGGTGATCAATAGGTGAGATGAAACCTACATGATAAAAAATTATCTCAATAAGCTTGTCATGATTTAAGGTTTAGAGTCTTCTTTATCGAGTGCATGAGCTTACTTGATAAGTCTACTTGAAGAAGTTGGAAGTGAGCAGATTACTCTAATGATCCCTATTACAAGCCAACTAAATTAAATCTCCTAACACCATTTAAAGATATGGACTTGACTTCTTAAATCCCATCACTTGCCTACAAGGTCAATACAAATTATTACCCGGCTCAACTTATATTTCGATGAATCTAATCTAGCTCTCAAGAGTATACACATCTCTATATAAGTATGTATAGATATATAAACTGTATAAATATGTCAACACGTCTATAATAATTATATCTATGCATTAGCAAACTAGAGATAAGTAACGATGGATTTATTACTATAAAATTATGGCATACACATATGTGCATATAAGTATAATTTAATATGTACTTATCTTTTTTTCATATAATATTCTAATTTGGATTATAAAAATATACATGTATAATGTATACTATTATATAAAATAATTATCATACATCTCTAGAAACAAATCACTATAATTAGATGAGATTCAGTAACGCTTGAAGTCGGTGTATGCGTTACAAAGGTTCAAAGCATTAGAAAAATACTATAAAAGCTAGACAAGTTCAATCACTTATTACACATTACAAAATACCTAGTAAACTTGATTGCTTAAAGCTAGGGTTTTGAGCACAAATCAACATATTAGAAGATTAGATTGAGCAGGCATGCTATTATGAAGAGTCTTATGTCTATGTTGATCCATGTTTTGGTTGTTATTGTTGTTGAAACCATAGTCTTATCAATATATTGTTTTATTATTTACTCTTGATGTCATTGTCCCTTATTTAACAATGGAATGTTCATACCATTTTAATTATATAATCAATCACTGAGTGAGAATCATTCACTTTATGTCGCCAGTTTTTTTAGGACACTATTGACTATTCCTTCCTCCATTCACAAAAAATAATAGAGGTGCCTATATAGTCACAGACAAAAGTAGCCATGGCAATTGATTTTATAGTATGATGATTTGTATGGAAGTGATAGCAATGAAGAGAATGAAATCTCCTTCTATGTTAATTCTTGATAGATTATATATCTTAGATTGTCACATCATACTATTAAAATTATAGATAACAATCTTATTTTTAAAATACTATATTCTCATTAGTTGAAAAATGTTGACACAAGAAAATTTCATCCATAATAGTTCAAGGTCACATCACTAGCATACTATTGTAATTTTTTTTTTTTTGCGATAAATTTTTTTTAAAAAATGATCAATATTGATAGATGAAACATTAGTTATGTGAAGAAAGTTTTTAAAGGGTTAATGTCACAAATGATACCTAAACTTTGACAGAATATGCAATTAGATACCTAAAATTTGATATTAATCAATTTAGTACCTAAAAAAGTTTAAAATTAATCAATTTAGTATTCGAAAGAACTTGACAAAGGTACCATTAGCGTGTATGAAAAGTTCTTTTAGGTATCAAATTCATCAATTTCAAAGTTCAGTTACCAAATTAATCAATTTAAAAGTTCAGATACCTCAATGCACATTTCACCGAAGTTTAAGTATCATTTATGGCATTAACCCATTTTTAAATAACATACTAATGGCTTGAAAAAAATTATTTTTTAAATATAAGAAAAGTTTATAAGTATATAAAATACAAAATTGGTATTATAATGAAGAAAAATTTTCAGTAAATATTTTCTTAAAAAACATAAGTATAATATTTTAGATATAAACGTATTTCTATAATTTTAATAATTTTTAGTGTGCCCTTCCATTTTGCCATTTATTTTAATAGTAGAGCCCTCTAGTCTTAACTTATATATTGAGTTTCAATAAGTTATAGGAGACAAGTTGTGGTACTAATATTTGAACACCATATAATATACATTATACTGCATATAGTATATATGTTACAAGAAAATTATGTGATCCTGCCATTAATTTTGATGGGACTAGTCCCATCACCATCCAATAGCTCACACCATACCCAATCGTGATAGAATCACTAAAATCGTTAATTTTCTTTCAGTGTTTTTCTTTTTTCTTTTTTTTCAAAAGTTAATTGTATGGCTAGATTAATGGGCTCCCACATGTTGCAATACTTTATTATTTATATCTATAACACTTAATCATTAATTTATTTTACTTGGTGCCTTTATAAGGATTTTCTAGTAATTAAACATTTCTTAGTGTCTATTTTTGTTAGGCTAAATTACACT
Organism: Combretum micranthum; assembly: GCA_024138025.1. Taxonomy (NCBI): domain Eukaryota; kingdom Viridiplantae; phylum Streptophyta; class Magnoliopsida; order Myrtales; family Combretaceae; genus Combretum; species Combretum micranthum. Next base: position 941,298 of record JAMXBD010000422.1, read on the forward strand.
AGAAGGTCATAACATTTTGAGTGGTTAAAAAGAGGACTCAACGTTTGGGGGTAAGTTTGTCTAATGTCCCAACGTTTGAAGAAGTAAATCAATTTGGATCCTCCAAAGACACATGTCAATAGGAGAAGAGTCTTTTGAGTTTTTATATTAAATATTCTTTCCTATTTATTCTTGTTCTTAGGGACCTATACTGACCTATTTCTTTAAACATTGGGACCTTAAATGAATTTATCCTTAAACATTGGGATCTTTTTTTAACTACTTGAAATATTGAGTCCTTAAATGAACTTACCCTAAACGTTGGGACCTTCTGATGTAATTTGCCCATTTTTATAGTGATCAAACATTACCTAGTTAGACAAATCACAATTCACAAGACGTGACCATTTCACTTTACCTATGCCATGGTGGAAGTGTTTTATAGTAATGAAACACCTCAAAAGGTAGGGATTTTGTGTCTTTCATACATTACTGATTTGTCTAGTCTTTTCCTTGCATCCTGATAACATTTGAGCGTTATCTTATCTAGCCTTTAATAATATTTTTAAGTGGTTACTAAATTATTTTAAAGTTGAAATTCTAATATTTTGTCACTTTCAATGCTAAAAAATGATTACCAAATTATAATATTTAAAATGCACAAAGTGTCAATGGTTTTGTTTAAACATCTATAAAATACTCAGCTTTATCTATAGTTAAAGCATTTAAGCATTATGAAGTGTAATATTGACAAAAAATTTAATAAACTTCTCCAATTCTATTGATAGGAAGTAAAATAATTTATAAAAATTAAGTAGGAAATTGGACTAGAATATTGAAAAATTTTCCAAACATTAATTAGTCGATAATTTAATTTGACATACTTTTCTCCATATCAAATTATTTCTTCCTACATTTTTTTTTTTCAAGATCCTTCATAAACAATCCTTTCTTATATTCTTATCCTTAGAGGAACAATTTTTTTTTTTAAATAAGTCCACTTAAAGCCTTTTTTTTTTTATACAATCAATCACATAAAGAAATTATGAGTAAATTTTTGCTTTTATTTCATCTCATGAAGTCAATTTTCCCTTTATATAACTTATGATAAGACATATACATATTTACGTGTCTGTGTTAATTAACTACCCTATTGCTGCTTGAAAGGTGAGAAACCAGATAAAGAAGTGAGAGCTTGCCATTTAAAATTAATAATAACCATAAGTTGATTTGTATTGAAGAGGGTTGATTTAGCTATAGAATAATGCATAAAGATGGTCAATAATTAAATGAATAAATCATTTATAGGATTATTTTTAAAAATACACTTTTTTATGTGATAATTATTTTTTGTAAAAGAATACTATATACATATCACTATAAAACCATCCCATATAATTTCCATATACTCATTTGTTATTATCCAATTTGTAACTTTCGTATATTTTTCTTAATTTTATGAATTACCTTAGTAAATGCCCTTTAAAAATATAATTAGCTATATATACCTATATTTTATAGGCAATCTTAGTCTAATAAGTTAAAATTTCCTAGGACTGTAGTGCAATATTCAAAGGCAAGACAAAAATTGACTAAACAAAACTTTTTTTCCTTTCCTTTTTTTTTTTTTTTGGTATATTGTTATCAATCCATTTCTATCTAGGACAGGAATTTAAATTACCATTCTAATTTTCTAGGAAATTTTGGAAAAAGGAAAAAAATATTAAAAATAAAAAAAAAATTACGAAAATGCTACTGGGACGAATTTAATCCCAGAAATAGGCAACACGACCTCGTCTCTTGAAGAGACGAGGTCGTTAGTGCCTGACCTCGTCTCTTCAAGAGACGAGGCCAAGGGAAGAGGCGGCCTCGTCTCTTGAAGAGACGAGGTCAGGCCAGAGATGGCCTCGTCTCTTCAAGAGACGAGTTCAGGCCAAGAGATGGCCTCGTCTCTTGAAGAGACGAGGTCAGGCCAAGGAGAGACCCCGTCTCTTCAAGAGACGAGGCCAGGCCAAAATCCCCCCATCCTATTTTCTTTCATGAAAAAGCAAAAATTTACATAAAAAACCTGTAAAAACCTGTCAAATACAAATATAAACAGCGATAAAAGCCATTAACCGTCCTCCAACATGGCCAAAAAAACTAACAAACTACAGTGTTTCGAAGCCCAATCGAAACTCACATTCCCAATCCCAATCATAGACAGTGCAATGAAAATATGAGTATTCGTAGAGTCATAATACATAGTAGGAAATGAAATAGAATGAAATGTACAGTGATTGTTCTAATAGAATGAATAGGAGAAAATGAGTACGATCTATACATACAAGAATAATACAATGAAATAAGAAGCTACATACAAAATGAAAATAAAAAGAAAAATCTATCTGTCGTCCACTACTCCTCCTGCTGATGTGTGGCCCTGCTCCCTCTTCCTCGGCCTCTACCCCGCCTCACGTATGTCCTCGGGAATGGGGTACGCTGATGATGAGGATGCGGGGAATATGGGCGAGTCTCTGTAACTGGAGCGGGCTCCTCTCCCGTAGCAGCACTGTACTGGTGGAATGGGACAGGGTCTGGCTCGACCTGTGTAAGGCCCTCCCCCATATCATGAGATGGCGATGGTCGCCTCTTCTGTGGAGCCAGGGGAGTGTGGAAGTCACTGGATGACGGGTCTGGCATGGGGGTGTCCCCCATATCGTAAGAAGTGGAAGATGGGCCAGCCCCGTCATGAATGACCTGGGAAGGACCAGAGTCATCGAATGGAGGTAGGTCGGACGGCTCAGGCTCATCTCTGATCTGTATACCTGGAGCCCGAGCTCGGCCCCGACCCCGTCCCCGTCCCCGCCCACGCCTCTCTCTAGGTGGATGTCGTCTCTGTAGGTATGAGGCTGTGGGTCACCCTGTGCTGCTGCTGCTGGTGGAGCTGGTGGTACTGGATCATTGAAGTTCAGCCCCATAAACTCATCCACTACACGACAGACATCTCGTGCAGTGGATGCAGTGAGCTCTGGGGGCATGTCAGGGACGCTAGAAATGAAATCAGCCTGCGAGTAATAGCAAATATTTATATCAGTGAATAGCTTATAAGTCAGTACAAGTATATATAAAGCTTACAGAGACAGCGACCGTACCATGTATCGCATGATAGCTCCCGTGCGACCGATCCAGCGTCGGGTGATGGCATAATACCACTGGAAGTAATCGTCAGATGTCCCAGCCGGCAAATCTGGCATCTGTACAATGCAATCACGCCGAGCATCCCACTCAGCAATCCATCTAGCGTGCTCGGACTGCCAGTTCCACTCGGAACGTCCCCTCATGTCAATCTCATGGAGGGGTCTCATATCAGCAGGGGGGGCTGGTATCTCCTGGAAACCACCAAACTGTCTGAGCACTCTGTCCGGATAGTAGTGCTCGACAAGGTAGAAGCATACCAATGGCACCCGGGCACGCCATACGTCGTTGCCTACCAGGCAGTACGGTGGCAGGGCGGGCAGGATGGAGCTGTATGGGTCCCACACCACCTGATGAAGTAGCAAAAGTGATGTACTGCATAAGAAAATGACCGTACAATAGCAATTTAAGAGTAGAAGGCAATGGAAATCAAAATTGATCTATCGCATACCTGATGTGGCATCTGTCGATCAAAGGAGGCGCGGTACTCAATCAATAGGTGGGTCGACACACGGGTGACGTCGAAAGTCGCACCCCAATGACTGATGAGTCGGCCTGCGGTAACAGAGGTGAGCAGTCGCCGTACCGGGGCAATGTGGGGGAAGTGCTCCCATGCCCATATCTGCAGGACAACTAGTGGTCCTGCCATGTCCCCCGTGTCGACGTCGGAAGCCAGGCATAGCTGCCTGTACAGCCAAGCCAAACAGGCAGCTCCCCATGCGTGCTGCCCTGCTCGCTCGAAATCTCGGAGCAGCTGGAGGTACATAAGATGAACGTAGTTGGAGGATTTGTCTGCGACAATAAATCCCCCAAGCAGCAACAGAATGTATGCCCTAGCATGACGTCGGATCATCACGTCATCAGCAAACTCAGGTAGGTCGGTGAAGTGGCTATCTAACCACGACATCTTCAGCCGACCTCCATCCATGTCGACGCCGGGGACTGGCCGAACTCCTAATAGATCCTCGCACAAATCTGGCCAATCCATGCGAGCCGTGCCAGTAACGGCCAATCCATCCACAGGGAGGCCCGTCAGGATAGCAACGTCCTGTAGTGTCACAGTCCACTCTCCCGTGGTCATGTGGAACGTGTGCGTCTCTGGGCGCCATCGCTCGACCAAAGCAGTAATCAGATGCCAATCCAGCTGAATGAAGGGCATCTGAGCCGCCCCTATGAACCCTGCCTGCGACAGGAATGGCACCATGCGCTCGTCCACGTCTGTAGGTATACCAGCAGGTCGCCTGAGCCTGGCCTCTCTGCCCGCAATGTAGTACCTCATGCTCCTACAACAAAGTGAACATATTTATTAAAAATCATAAACACCGCATCAAACAAAACTGGAATCAATAAAATAGATAAATGAACTGACCTGCCCATCCCAGGCTAGAGTGGACCTATGTACAGGCTGCTGCGTCAGTAATGAACTATCGAGCGGTCCGGGATCCATCTGCGAAGAAACGATGAGGAGATATTGTTATTGACAACAAATATGGATTATAAACAAGCACAACAAACATAACGTCAGTCATGACTCAATAATACAGTGTATAGAACATATGGAAATAAAGAATTACCACTACGACTCGACCGCCCCGTTGGTACACTACCCATCGATCCCCCGTTTGGACAACTCCTTCTGTTGTGGCCTTGCTGCCCACAACAATCGCATGCGTAACCTCGAGGGCCCTCTCGAATATCCATCTCATTCTGGAATCGTTTCTCCCTAGGCCGTCCCCTTTTCCTAATAAGTCCCGGTATAGGGTGCCACTTCGGTAAGTCCAAACGAATCCAATTTGCCTTATCAGCTGCAGGAATGAAGGAGCGACCATACACTTTTAGCTGGTGGTCCCACCTGTACCACTGTCCGACGTAGGCAAGACAATCCATGTGCATTGTACCCATTACCGCCATTGCATGTGAGCATGGAATTCTGTATGTCTGCCACTTGTTACACGTACATCTACATGCTCTTAACTCTACCTTTTGAATATGATCCCCCTTCTGACCATACATTGTAGGACGTGGTGCAGTTATAACCTCATATATGCGTTCTTGATAGTCGAAACATGTCACTCTATGCGAGCTGGAAATGCTATTCCATCGCTCAAACTTATGTGCAGCATAATCTGTGAGCAACTTACCTATACTCATGGCATCGCTGGCTTCACATCTGTGCTTATTAAATATAGAGTTACAATTGTAGAAGGTTTTTTTTACCAATGCCGATACTGGTAAGCACCGGGCAACTTGCCAATCGACCTTCGTTCCTGGATTTGCCTCAGTAATTGCATTGAGTAGATGCGGGAGCTCTACGTAAGACGACTCCCAACTACCGTACACCTGCTCAATTGCCTTTCTCTTTACCTCACGAATTCTCTTTATGTGAACATTATATCCGAACTCCTTTAATATATTCGTTTGGAGATCCTTCGCCCTCACATTTGGAGAATTGCGGATTTCCAATATTATGGCCCTAGACAAGCTGGTGGAGTCCAACTGAGAGTGATCCTGTCCAGTGATTTCATCCAAGCAGGTATGAGGCCCATCAAATTTAGTGATATGAAACCAGCTACCGTGTTTCTTATAACTGCCTCTCAGTCTCCACTTACAACCTCTGTTGTGGATATCGGTACATTTCACTGCCCATGACCTTGGATCCGAATCCACCACCTTGAAGTTATAGTGGTTCTTTACGTGCCACATTTTAACAGCCCGGATGAGATGATCTTTGGTTTCAAACCACATCCCAACCTTAAATTCATCACCGAAGCTCCAATTTCTAGCACTCATTTCCTGCTCATCATCGTATGCTGCATAAGTACTACCAACTTCAGCATTGGAAAACGGAACTGCCACTGAGCTCCCTATTGCATCAACATCAGTAGGAGCAATGAAACGGTCCCAGCTATTTTCCCTTCTTTGCACATCAGGCAAAGCATATTGTTGTGGAAAAACTTCCACATTATCGTTTTCATCATCATCATAGTCGTCACTGGATTCACTTACTGATGAGTCTTGCACAGCCTCCATATCATCACCACCTACCGAAGTACCGCCACAAAATTCAAAGTTACCTATTTCCAGTTGTGCACTGCCTATTGTCTGAGCTGGGGTTGAGTTTGAGTCTACCAGCCCCTGGCTTCCAATATTTCTATCAATGCCCCTATCCCCTGCGGGTACCTGTGACAATTCATTTTCAAATATCTGCACATAAACAGCCACTGATCCCTCTGTGTACACCAACATCTCATGCGCCGCATCATCATCGGTCACTGGACTAATATCATAACGTAGCGTCCTATCTCCAATAGCTACCCTATGATATAGCTCCACCCGATGTGTACACCTATTTACCTTTAATCTATTGCAAATAATCTCCACTATCTGCTCATATGTTGAATTCCTACTGATACTGACCATAGCAACCGGCCGCTTATCATAACAAAAACCATCATCCTCTTGTACAATATTACCATGAGCATACAGTATGAACTTTGCCTTATCCATTTCCTCAACAATCCTGCCATCTCATCAAAATTAGCTTCAATGCATCAAATTCGCAAAATCACACTTATGAGTTTCATTCCTCATAATATTTAATCAAATTCCAAATGCAACATTTCCAAAGTTCTATTTTTTTTCCTTAGCAAAACCATGATTTCCTACAAACATTATCTTTTTTCACCGCAAATTTCCATGATAAACCAACACTACAGTACCGAATACACCCCCTTCACGACATAACAAGTTATTTTTTTATTTCTTTCCCAACTACATTTCCTAAAATAATTTTCCAACAACCAATAACTATATTAATTTTTTTCCCCCCAATTTACATATATATATGTATCCATATAATTAGAAAATTTTCTACGGTATTGGAATCGCTCAACAATACCCGTTGACGACATTACAAGTTATTTTAAATTATTTTCCCACCTGCACTTCCTAAAATAATTATCCAACAACTAATCACAATATTATATTTTTTTTTCCCAATTATTTCATATATGTATACGTATGTATCTATCTATATAACATACAACAATCGGATAAAATCCTTCCACGTCCTAATTGCACAATTAAATGATTCTAACAGCACATACTATCAGCATTGAACAATGTAGCAACATTCATTAACAAAAAAAATCAAAAATCACGAAAATCTTACCTCAAATTTCGCCGGCGGATTTCGATGATTTATCTCGCGTATCGCTCCTCCAACCCACAAATTGCAATGTAGACACCGTCTGGGGGCTCTGAGATTGCACAATCACCAAAAAAACCTAAGAAGCCGTGAAGAATCAACGTCGGGCCGATTGAGAGAATTGGGGATATAGGGTTCGTGATTTTTTGAATTTGGGGGAAATGGGGAAAGAAGCGCGCGGCTGCAGTTTATGCGCGCAGACCTCGTCTCTTCAAGGGAAGAGGTCACACGCGGAGCAACCTCGTCTCTCAAGAGACGAGGCCGCCTCTTCCCTTGGCCTCGTCTCTTCAAGACGAGGTCAGGCACTAACGACTTCGTCTCTTCAAGAGACGAGGCCGTGTTGCCTATTTCTGGGATTAAATTCGTCCCAGTGGCATTTTCGTAATTTTTTTTTTTTAATAATATTTTTTTCCTTTTCCCGAAATTTTGCATGTAAGTAACGCTAACATAGAATATTCCAATGAACTACCTTTGACTAAACCTGTAGCACTAGTATAAATATAAATAAGACCACTTGGTTTACTATATAGCTATCTTCTTTTAATAGCAAACTATACTCCCACAATTTTTATAGAAGTGGTAAGAGAAAGAGTATCAATTGGTTAGGTAAGTTGTGGTGTACTTTTTCACTATAAAGCTTTTCCATTATATATAATATATATATATAAAAATAGCATTCAAAATGATAAAAATTTTAATGTAGACCCGATTCTTGTAATTGTTGTGTGAATTTAATTTTTAGTTTTTGGGTAGATTGAGATGGAGGCCAATTATGGCTACTATTACCGCAAAAATGGAGCATATTGATGAATAATGATGATTTTGAGGAAGAAGATGTTTAGGTTGCTAATGATATCAAAGGGAATGATGATGAAAGTGCACCATCCAAAAACCTCACACGCAAGGCTACTTCTTTCTTGACTAAAAACTAGTATACCAACAATTATTCAGAGTGCAAACACAAATGATCCTAAATCAATACAATCAGAAGCTAGCAATGAGATTCATGAAAAACCATCAACTCCTATCAAAACCCCACATATTGGTCAAAGATAAACCCAAAAAAAGATTTATCCAAGAATGTCTCATGGATTGAAGATGGTAAGAATTGTGTGAATGCTAAAAGATATCAATGTGATGGGGATGATGATGATGGTGAGTCTGATTCCATAATGCCTCTACATGAAATTATAGCCAAGAGGCTTGCAAGGAATCATATATCAACTTTTTCAGTGTTTGAAGGTGTAGGCAGAACTCTAAAAGGAAGATCTTATCAATATTAAGGATGTTATTCTAATTAAAATTGGATTTTTTGAACTACCATCATGATTATATCCTCGTAGGACAATTTTGGAAGGGTATATTAATACCATTTCTATATCACAGAGTTGGTTAATAGTTAAGTTCCTACGTATTAGATGGTATAAACTAAATATATATCTACCAACTGTGTATCTTCTAAGGATGGAGACGGAAAAGATGGAATCTTTATTGTTTCTTGTGTGAGAATATTAATTCTACCAACTAGGTTACAAAAAATCTTTTTGTTTCTCTTGTACTTTTATTTTCTTAACAAAATACATTGAGACATTCTCAATGTACCATAACAAAACTAATGATGAAAACCAAAGGATGAAAGTATAAACCATTGGACCTTTTGCAAATAAGAAATTTAGATATTTCTAAGTTCCATTGGCGGGAAGCTTGTTTCAAGCCATACAATGACTTCAATAGCTTGTAAACTTAACTAAGCCTTGCTCTTGTGTAACCAGGAGGTGGTAACATATAGATCTCTTCATCAAGTGAACCATGGAGAAAAGCATTGTTCACATCAACTTGATGAAGAGACTAATGACAAACAGCAGCCATTGCCAACAAGAGTCTAACAGTCCCAAGTTAGCTACTGGAGAAAAAGTGTTTGTATAGTCTTCTCCTTCGACTTGGGTATATCCTTTAGCTACTAAACGTGCCTTATAGCACTCAACACTACCATCGGCTTTAAACTTTGTTTTAATATCCACTTACAGCCAACTACTTTCTTTTCATGTGGCAAAGAAGCCAATTCCCAAGTGCAATTTTTCTCTAGTGCCTGCAATTCATTATTCATAGCATCTATCCAATAATCATATTGAGAAGCTTCAAAATAAGAAGTTGGATCCCTAATTATTAAAACATTAGCAAGAGAAGCCACATAATCGAGTGGATAAGAAGTGAAATTTGAAGGGATAAACAAAGGAAATTTAGCAGTGGAAGGATTGGAAGGAAGACAGTTGACATGATTAATGGAATGAACAAAGTCAGACAACCAAGCAGGTGGTTTATGTGGATAAGTAGAACGTCTAACATGAATAGAAGAAGTATGTGTATCAAAGGTAGAGTAGAAAGGAACATCAATAAGTAAGGAAGGTGTATCGAGGGAAAAATTAACAGGAGGTAAAGAAACATGTAAGTGAGAATTATCAGTCTGCAAAGTAGTAGTTGATTCAGCTTTGAACGGAAAGCAATCTTCCATAAACACAACATCACGACCAGCTAGAGATTGTTTTCCAGCAACATCATAAACTTTATATCCTTTTTTACCAGTAACATACCCCAAAAAAATGCATTTAAGCCCTCTTGCATCTAGTTTATCACCATGGAACCAAGAGAAGGTTTGTAACGAAGACACCCAAAAACTCTCAAAATGATTATAAGTAGGAGCATGTCCAAAAATCAACTAACAAGGGGTCATCCATTATATTACTTCCATAGGCATCCGATTCATTGGATATGTCGCCGTCAAAAGACAATCTCCCCAAAAATCCTTGGATAAACTAGCATGTATTCTTAAGGCTCTTGAAGTATCAAGTAAATGCCTATGTTTCCTTTTTACTGTACAATTTTTGTTGTGGAGTATAAGGAAGAGTGAGTTGATGTGAAATTCCTAGATTAGCAAATAATGCTTCACATTCATGAAAGACAAACTCTCCTCCATTATCAGTTCGTATAGTTTTTGGACATATTCCAAAGTGGTTTTGCACATAAGCAAGGAACTTAGCCAACACAGAACACACTTGAGACTTATACTTGAGTAAATAAGTCCAAGGTCCTCTAGAAAAATTGTCAACAATCATCAAACAATAATGATTCCTAAAACATGTGGCAAAATGATATGGCCCCCACAAATCCACATGCAACAAACCAAACAAAGAAGTTGCATGACCATCACTTCTTGATAAGGCAATCTATGGATTTTAGCAAGCTAACAAGTTTCACAAGCAAATCCTTTACAATTCAATTTTTTACTACAAGGTAAATGTGAAAGCTTGGACAAAGAGCTATATCCTAGTCGAGCATTTAACAAAGGGAAGGTCGAAGAATTATAAGATTTAACAGAATGGAAAGGTTGATGAGAGGTCTGCTCAATCTGTGATATAGAATTCATCTCCAACATGTACAACTTACTGTGAGCACGAGCTGTAGCAATAGTTCTTTTAATTTTTTGGTCCTGGAAGAAGCAAGAACGTTTATCAAAAGTGACTATTAGTAGGATCTTCAACAGCTGTGGAATGGATAACAGGTTATGTTGGAAATCAGGCATATAAAGGACTTATAGAGAACAAGTTCATCGAAGATATGAATAGTACCGACTTGGAAGACTGATTTAGTTGAGCCATCTGGTAGTGAAACAGTAATGGGTTCTTTTAAGGAATAAGTGTGTGTGTGTGTAAGGAGTAAAAAGGTGCCATGTGGTCACTTGCTCTCGTATCAGTAATCCAAGTCCTAACTTTATTATTTGAACCTACTATATGAATAGAGGAGCAATACCTATAAAACTAAAATTTGCTTGATAATCTAAACGAGTAGCATAATAATCAGAACGAGCAACAACACACTGTCCCACAATATTAGTGTAATTGACAACTGCAACCTGAGGTTTCTGATCCTGCATCATCTTAAACACTTGTGCACAAACAGCTTGAACAAGAGAAGAATCAATAGGAGTTGGACCATTGTGCTTAGATTCAATATCGGAATCAATTGGAGTATCATGAACAAAGTCATTCATTCCAGTAAACCCACCAGCATGCTTCACATCAACTTGAACAGCCTTTGATTTTTGCATTAACAGCCGATCTTTTATTTCTACGTCCTTTGTGCTAATCTGGATATCCTATTAATTCAAAGCATGATTCAACACTATGGCCCTCTTGATTACAATTTTGACATTTCAACTTGCTCTTTCGGAAATCCTTCTATCAGAAACAACTTTCCTATTAGGAGCATGTGTATTAAACCGAGCTGCTGTAGCAAAAAATTCGAACTTCCCTTTGAAATCGTCAAATTTAAAACCTCTTTTTTTTTTCTACTTGCAACACTAAACAAAATGCCCTATTGACATGGGGCAGAGGATCTACAAACAATATTTGATTTCTATAAGCTTCAAAAGCACTAGAAAGTCCCACCAAGAATTGTACTAGCTTTGATTGAGAATCATGTTCTTCTAATCGTTCATTTAGGGAACAATTACAAAAACCATTTCTATTGCACAAGTACATAGGATAATGATGCATGGCTTGTAATTCATCCCAATAACGTCTTAACTTGTTATAATAGGCTGTAATAGATTGAGTACCTTGACTTTAAGTGTGAAATCTCATGTTGAATTTAGAAAATCAACAGACCATTAGCTTATCCACATTGATCTATAAGTTCTTTTCATAAATCCTTTACCGAATGTACATATAAGAAGTTCTGAGACATTTCAGCTATCATAAAATTCAGAAGCTAATATTGAACCATAATCACATCGTATCCATTTAACAAAATCAATTTAACCTTCATCTAGCTAAGGAATTGTTCCATCAAGAAAACTTAATTTGAGTTTAGCACCTAAGGCCATTTTAATTGATCTACTCCATGCGTGGAAATTCGAGCCATTAAAGACAATATTTCTAAAATCTTCCTAGATTATCCGAGCTAGAAAGATGTAAATGATCGATTGTTATTGCATCCGCCATATCCATAAATTTAAAGACAAAGAACACAACATAGACGAAGAAAAAGAAGAAACAACTACTCTATGAAAGAAAGAAATATGAACCAGGCTCTGATACCATGAAAGGAGCAGCTGATTCATGAGATTGAATAGAAATGAAATCTCCAGCAAGAAGATGTGTGTAGAAAATTATGTGGCGTAAAGTAGTTGTAAGAAAAAGTAGAGTACGGAATAGTAGCAAATAGTAATAAATAGTAAATAAGATAAATAAACTACCATAGTAATAAAATATGCGTACATAAGCTATGTTTGATGTTTTTATGAGCCGTAAAAATTTTATCTGATATTTTTATTATTCGATAAATCATTATATAATATTAGAGGAATAATCTAATATTATTTTATTATAAATTGTTATCAGATAGTGTTATCTCGATCCTTACGCTATAAGTTGGGCACTGAAATGGTCTTTTACCCTTACTATCAAATTTTTTACCCGAAAAAATTATGTTTGATATTTTATGAATATCTTAATATATTTCTACTATAAATTGTAGGTTAGAATATTTTTCTTGTTTTGCATGTCGATGCCTTGATTTTAGAAATTGATCTCGTTCGAGTTCGAAACGAGCCAAATTTTGGCAAATTTGATCTTCTTAAGTTATATGACATCATTTCGAATCATAACCCAGGGTTATCTCAGCTTGATTGTATTAGGGTTTCAACTACAGTCTTGTCGGATCTAGATCCTTTATATCTTAATGTTGGCTTAAGTTGATTTAAGGGTTCTGGTTTCAATTCCGGCTTTAAGATTTGCTCGTAAGATTATAATTGGTTCATATTTTAAGTTTACTCTATTTTTATGATATATTTAATATTTTACAGTTCTCGGGATTATCTAATCAAGTCAATGTCTTTGAAGGTTAAACGTTTACTCAATTTGACTTTTGGGCTTTAGTTTTAAATTTTGATTCTAATATTCACCAAAGAATCTAGGGTTTTATAAATGTCATTAATTGTTAGCCAAGAGGTTATCTCGGTTTGCATGTTAAGAAGAGATTTAGTTTCACTGGTGGAATTTTGACTTGATAAATTATTACTATCTTATGGAAAAAAATATTTCATTTTATTAGGTTATTGAATATTATTTGGACATACTGTCTCGATTTACACGTTAAAGATCAGATAAATGAATTGTTTGGCATGGGGATTTCGAGTCGAACGATTATTGGATTTTTATTTTATTTTTTAAGGTGCTCTTTTTCTTAAGGTTATGAAATTTTGTATTTAAACTTGGGTCAATTTTAGGGTTTATGTTTCGATATTAGCTCTAGGATTATTTTTCAAGAGTATCGAAAAATTCAAGGACTTACAACAGTAACTCTTGCCAATTGCTTACTTGCCATAACCTCACGACGTGCTCAACCGCTAAGCATCTGTCCACTGTAAGTATCTACATATGAAATTTTTGCTTTAGAAAAAACTTGTACTAACTTATTTTGAAAAAAAATTATTTTTCATTTTGAAAGAATTTTAGTTATATTTTCCTGTACTTCTAGATTGCATGTAAGTGTTATCTATCTTATGAGGCTAATTAATATAAAAGTGATCCAAAGTTTTTAATTTTAGAATTTTCTACAAGTTCCACATTATTTTTTATATCACATGAATAAGATTTACCAATGTTTATTACATGTTTCAATTTTCATACATAAATAAATTTTACATGTTGCAAAATTTATAATACGAAGAAGCCACTTTTTTTTATGTCCCACAAGTTGTTTATGGAGAATATGTGAAAATATGGAAGTTTTAAATATCACATGAAAACATATACACTACTACTTAAAGTTAAAGAAACAAAATAAAATATCTATTTCATAAAAAAAAAAAAAAATTTACTAGGTATAGGGTACAAGATAAATATAAGGTATTACATGATAAATTTCAAATATAAAAATTTAATATCTTATACCTTACAATTATATGACATGATACAAAAATAACTTTATTCTTTTTCTTTTTTTTTTTTTTTAGCCATTACAATAGGGAGAAGGGGATTCAAAACTGACACTTCTTGCTCAAGAGACCAAAAAAATACCCCTAAGCTACAATACCGTTGCCAGCTTTATACTCTATTCACCATGTAACTTTTCACACTTATTCCATTTTAGTTTATATATAAATTGAGTTTTCCTTTTCTTTTTGTTAAAAACTGTTAATTTAAGTTGCCAAATAATAATAGAACACATATTGGATAAGTATCATTTCTTTCTTATTACTCGAAATTTAAATAATTAGAATCATCAATACCGTATAAACACGAAAAGAGACAAGACCTCGCAAATTCTCCATAATACGTGAACATAGTGTTGAATATAAATATATTAACTCTTAACATTCACCGTTTGGAGAAAAACATTCAAATGCCAGAAATGTCTTGTGGAATAATATTAAAACCACAAAATTCAACTTTGAGTGTATTTCTTAATTATATACTTAAAATTTGACATTATTAAATATCATATATAGTTAAATTTATCATTTCACTAGCACCTGTACTTTTTCATTTAAAGACACTACGCATATAGTAAAGTTAACAAAGCAAAGCTCAATTGAATATTAGGGTATGTTTGGTTGTTGTTTTTAAGTCGTTTTGACATATTGTTTTTATAGTTTTCGAATAGATTGTTTATAAAGATAAATATAGATGAAAAATAAATATTTTTACTCATAAACATATCAGACATATTGAATACAAATAAAATGCAGATACAGAAAAAATCAAAATCAAAATCAGATAATCCAAACATTAATGTCAAAGTGGCAAGCAGAAGTTCAATTATGTACAATATTCACCAATTTTAAACTTGACATCAAACCAATAAACTACCTAAAATTCAAATAGTGATAAGACTAATGCAATAATGATCAATAGATCAGCTGGACTCAGAATCTTCAACTGGACAAAATGGAAAAAGCAGTCCAGAAAAATATCGCATTCCTAGCTAAACCCAAAAAAAAAAAAAAGATAGATAGTAAATACACCTCGTTATACTGGCGGAGGCATTCGTAGTGTACGAGGGCATTAAAGATAAAAAAGTGAGTTAGAAGGGAACGAAACAGGAAAAAGAGGGAGTCACTTAAAAAAATCCTTCTCCTTCCCTCGTTAATGATTCAAAGTATCAGCTAGGATGTGGAATAGGAGTAACCAGATCAATTAATTATCATGTTCGAGACATCAATTCAACGAGTTTACAGCTTGCGGAAAATATCTTGAGCCAACAATTTATATATTGCTTTGAATCAGAAGGAAGAAACAAGCAAAAGAAAGGACCTGGGTGCATAATGAAAATTTTACCGAGTTATAGTCACAGAGCGAATTGGAGATGTAGCTGTTTGACCTAAGTACTTATATTTTACTAAAAGGCACAACTCTTTGAAAATGTTCAGACAAGACAAGGATTCCAACAAATAGCATAAAAAGATCACATGTTGCCATTACTGCACCACACATTGCACAAGTTTATTGCATCAATGGTATGAATCGTCAGATTTACCGATTGAAAACTTTCCCTCTTTAGCTTGAGACAGGTGAAATGAGGTATGAAAAAAACCTACGAAAAGTTAGTTTAAGTATCAACTTTTTTAAAACAAATTTCGCGTATGAAAAATATCTACGAAACTTTATTTAGGTACTAAATTGTTCAAAATCAAACTTTATGTACTTGATTATTTTTTTTGGGAAAGTTTAGGTACCATTTTTGTCATTTGCCTAAAAAAGAAAAAGAAGAAGAAATACACTTTTATTTACTTACCATTTTCCACTTTATAATAGTATTCTTGAAGAACCTAGCAACAAACCTAATTTCATTAGATAATGACTTGCTACAACAAAGGAACCACCAGTGGAGGAGACACGGCAATAGCAGTAGCAGCAATAGGGGTTATGGTAGGAGTAGAAGGTAAGGCCATGGAGATTGTAAAAGGACCAATCTTGTCAATCAATGATGTCGACACAATTTGTTTGTTGATTGACATTTAGGGTTTGTTTCTATTGAAAGAGTGAAAAGAGTATGAGTGAAGAGAACAGAAACTTTTGGAGAGAGAGAGAGTGTGTGTTTTCAGAGAGGATAAGTGAAGAGGAGGGAGGAAGGAGCGAAGGTTTTAGAAAAGAAAAGGGGAAGGGTAATGTTTGTGGATTGAGAGAGTCGGAGGTAGTATTAGGAAGTATTTTGGTAGTATATAGCATTGGAGACATGATTAAATCATCGTGATCTAACGGTTCACAAATGCATCCTAATTTTAGGTCACACTATGGCAACTTAAGCCCATATCCTCTTGATCCGTAGTTAGAAAAAAAAATTATCGTCCTGGCCACCAATGCTGTCCTAAGCAATAATAAGCGATACATGGTGAATATTAACTTCCAAAATAAATCTCCCTATCATTCCCTCCATGTCTATGAAGTTTCCATGTCTCTTTGTAACCAAAAGGTCAATCCTGCAGCAATTAATTTTTAAAGATGAAGTTTCAAAAAATACGCTACATTTTATGATAGGATCAATACAAATTTATCTATCACGTTTGTGGTAATTCAATTGGCAAGATGATAAATACAAGGTGATAAATATAAATTTATAAAACCATAGCTATTAGATACATATCAAATTAAAATAAACATTATATCATCCATTTTTCATAGGTTTTCAAATAGATTCTTTTTTAACTTGTAATTTAATTAATACTTTTTTGAGCAAAAAAAAAAAAAACTTTTAATACCTTCTTTTACTCAACTTTTTCATGCTCTTCATAAGTCTCTTTCACTATTTTGAGAGTCTTTTTTTATATTATTTAATATATAAATTCATCACTTAATTTTATTTATTTTCCATCGGATCATATATTGTTACTTCAAATCCATTCTTTTAAGGTTTAAAATTGCTTAAAGAAGACTTTGAAGTCTCTCTCTTCAGGCATTTATAGTAATTTATATATATATATATATATATTTTTTTTTTTTTCTTTTCACATGGACTTGTATGTTTTTTTTTTAAATCAAAGAATTTGTACTATTTATTACTAAAAAGGAATTTGATATTTTATGTGGTTTTGGAGCTCTCTTGCATCCTAGTCGTTGCTCAACAACTTAAAGAAAACCTCACAGAGTTTCACTTTAGGTATTTATGGCAATTTTTTATTTATATATATTTTTCTCATCAGATGGATTTTTTTCCTTATTTTTTTTAATCGAAGAATTTTTATTCTTTATTATTAAAAAGGAATTTGATATTTTATGTGGTTTTGGAGCAGTCCTACAAAGGTTAGTAATTATATTGTTTTATCATGTTATATTATAATGCACATTGTATATGGTTTATAATGTGAATTTAATGATTTACTACTACTTTCTTCTTTATTTTTATTTGAACATATATATAATTTAAAGCTCACAGTTATGGTTTTAAGGAATTTCAACCTCGTATCAATTCACAGTATAACAAGTTGTATGATAAAATATGTTGAGTTTACTTTATATTAGATAACAAAATCTGTAAAAATTTATTAAGGACACAAGGGTTTATTGTACTTAAAACCATAAAATTTTCCATGCATTGTCATAATTTTTTTAGTTAAATAACCTTGTACTTTTTTACTTTACATACTTATACCATTACCTTTATTTTTTTTTGCATTAACCCAAGTTATTGCGTATTTCACTTTGTATACTTAACCATACTTTTTTCCCTAATATATAAAGATTAATTAAACAAAAAAATTATTAAACATATGATACCAACACGAGAAAAAAAATACTTAGGTTATGTAATTGAAAAAAATAAAAGAGAAATAACATAGGTATAAAAAATATAAAAAATGGATATCTTAGTCATATAATTGATAAATAAACATAATAAAGGTTTGCAGAGTAAAAAAATGAAAATTCAAATATGTTTTATGTAATTAATCTAAAATAAAATAGTATACTAAACTAGACCATAAGTCTAGATAGGATAACAATCTATTTAGATAGAGCTACAATATAATAAGTATGAGATTTATATTGTTATATTACGTCTTTGATAGATTCAAGATAAACCACTTATAATACATAATATGTATGCATTATTTTTAGGTCCATGGAAACCAGTATAATATTTTTCGAAAAGAAAATCTGACATATAGAACACTTAACTTCATAGATGAACTCAAAAAATCAACCAAAGAAGACAATGATAATTTGAATATTGATCTGATCACTAACAATGATGAGGAGAAAATGAATACTCATATTGGTGTTGTAGAAAAATATATACCAAGAGTGGGAATAGTATTTGAAACCGAGTAAGAAGCATATAATTTTGAAATCAATATGCTAAAGAAGTTGTGTCTAGTATTCAATGAAGTAAGGCACATAATGTCGTAACCCTAACTAGGGGTATAGTAGGATTGTCTTAAAGTCATCATATTACATGTATACCCGTAGCATGAAAACCATCTTGTAAATCAGAGTTTACAGGACTCTAATTAAGTATTCTCTTGATGTGTTATCCTTATATATAATTATAATGAAAATAGTTTTAGGAACCGCTATTTCCACAAAGCATAAGGACTGCAAAGAATCAAATATCTTACCAAAAGACAAGATAAGACAAATTTAGGCTATCCATTAGCTACTATCAGAAGAATGTTAAAGGAAGAAAAGAAAGAGGAAAAAAATAAAAATTTTAATTCTTTTCTCTCAACTAAGTTTAGTCCATAAACATCTAAAACCTTTATTTATCTTGTCTTCATCTTTTGTGTACTTTACGCTCGGATCCTATCCTAATCCCAATTTTTGGTTATTCTGTAAAAAGAAACCGTTAAGGGTAAGCCACATCCAGCTTAATGAGAAAATCTCTATCACACCTCAAGGGTACCCTAGTAGTAGCACAAAATCCACACTTGTATAATATTACTAGTTTACCTTCAGAGAATAGCATATTTTCAAACAACAGGATCTTTTAGTTGCATCGATAAGAAAGAAAAAATATATGTAAGCCATAAATTAGCAAAATAACTGGCATCACAAGTCTTGAATAGCTTAATATTACAAACCATATTCATGTTCTATATGTATCTAGATACATAAACTGATAATTCAAATACTAGCTAGCTTATAACTAGGAAATAAAAATAGATAACTTATCCTAATATATCTCATATTCTTCCAGCTTCTAAATTCTTATCAGAGCCATGCTTCTAGAAGATACAAGCCATGGTTGAAGTGTCAACCTGAAAGGTCTTTAGAGGTGTGAGCGAAACCACAGGCTTAGTGAATAACTAGGCATATTACACATCAAGCAAGCTTATTAACAAATCATATATAATGCAGCAATCAAGCATATGCACAGATACAAGCTTAGAAGATCTAGAATCCAAATAGGAAAAAGATTTATGCCCTCCTTTTAGGATTGAAAAACATTTGCTAAATAAACTATCTGCCTAGGAGAAACTAAGTACACAGAATAATCACTTTAATTTTAGAATATTTTAACTGGCCATTTCCTACATCATATCTTATAATCTCCCTAAGTATTAGTAATTTCAAAACGATACCATAGGCGGCATCCTTCATTGCCACTTAGTTCTCGTGGAACCGATAGAACAAAGATAATCTTGGAAGAACTAACATTTGAGAAAAATCAAGCATTAACAAAGAACCAAAATACAAATACGTAGCAGGTTGTCACCCATTTAATATATGCAATAATGCAGTTCGTGCAATGCATGATAGCTTTTAATTATAAAGCCAAAATTTGTTACTCCAGTTTATGGTGTGTAAAGACCCGACCCACCAATCCTTAAGATTTAGCAAGTCAAGTCTCCAACCACATATAATATTTTCATATTATATGAAAGGTTGTCCTAAATCTAACAATTTATGTGAATTGTTTGTTTAATCCCACTATAACTTGCTATAAAGACTTTTTACACATGGATTACTCACTTGAGTAATCTATTCATATAGGATTTTTAAAGAAAAATTTACAATCTTGTGTCAAACATATGACACAACAAAACAAGAAAAATAGACTTTAAGTCTTTATATACAAACAAGGCTTAACTAACAAGCCTTTAATCAAAATACAAAATACAATATTTAAACCAACGACTTGATAAAAAATTTTCCTTCCTTGACATCTTGCACTCAATCCTACTCTCCCCAATTATCCATAAACTTCTCCCAATCCGACCCATAGCCCATATCATCATAACAGTCGTCATCACCTGAAATATGGCATCAGTGAGCCAAAGGCCCAGTACACAGCAACAACACTCAAAAGCGTAGTGGCAATCATACCTAGACTAATGCAATGCAACATTAATGTTTTATTTAACTTTCATTAAAATCAGTGATCAAATCATCATTGGAGTATTCAAACTCCAAACAAGCCATGGGGTTCTGGGGATCCTGAGTAACGCTCACGACGCTCAGGGGGTTGATATAGATAGCCCAAATATCTATATCTCCTAGATAACGTTATACTGAAAAGAATAATCTCATATAAGTCATATAACCGTTGCCCAACTTCACTTAACTCAATCCATAATATAAATTAATTCACATGCTCCCATAAACATTGAATTAAATTATACTTCTTTTCAAGAATAAGTAAATGTTGCTCAGTTACTATATTTCCTATCGATTATGCGTCGAGCCTAGTCATTGCATCATGACTATTGGCCTAAGCACCTATACTAACATATCATTGCATCATGATAAGTTACCGCTCCTCAGACCGGATTCAACAATGAAAACACAAACAATTCAAGCAATACTTAAGTCATTTAAAACTTATATCATATTTAAGTATGCCTATCCTAACAAGCATACAAGCAAGTCACTGCGTACCTGTACTAGCTCGAGAATCAATGGAAATAACCGAAAGGGGATCACTCACTGTAAAAGAAGTAATTACAAACTTACACTTAGTTCAAACAGTAATTAACTAATTGAAAATATAAATAAGTCAAAGAAATCCAAATAAATTAATACAAAGTCATAATAAAGCATTTAGGCATCCTATTATATCCTAGATCGCTTAACAAATACGTAATTGATCATATATCAAACTTCGGAAGATTTTAAAAAAAGTTTTAAAAATTTAAAAGTGCAGGGAATACGCCGGCAGCCAAAACCTGCGGCTTTGAGCCGGTGTTCAATACTATGAAAATTAACACTGCCAATGTTGGCAGCGCTTAAGAGTACGCCGATTGCCTTCATACTACGCCGGCGGCTTTGAGCCAGCGTAGGATCCAAAACCCAAAATTTTTAAAACGTCCAGAGATGTGCAAGCCGTCCGCTTACACAGATACGCTGGCAGCCTCTCCATATACGCCTGCGGCTTTGATTCCCAGTAGCCGACGTACAATGTAAAAGGATGAACGTCGGCTGACTTTTCCAGCGAAAGCCGGCAGCGTTCGATCAGCCTTGAGAAATTTGATTCTGTGGGCTTTCAATACCACCTCTAGGCCAGCGGCGTAGAAACCCCAGATGCCGGCGTACGTTCAAAATCTATCCTATACGAAAATGGTTTTTATTTT
Organism: Combretum micranthum; assembly: GCA_024138025.1. Classification (NCBI taxonomy): domain Eukaryota; kingdom Viridiplantae; phylum Streptophyta; class Magnoliopsida; order Myrtales; family Combretaceae; genus Combretum; species Combretum micranthum. The sequence continues at coordinate 963,227 of JAMXBD010000422.1, forward strand.
CCCCTGTTTTATTACAACTTGTTCATTTTTTCCAAAAATTCCCAAAACTTAATCCAAACTTTGTAAAGCTTGTTATATGATCATTACATTATTCAAACAACATAAACTCCAACTCACAACATCAAACTCTCCACCACAAATCATCATTCACAAATCACACTTCAACCCCCAACTTACTACACCCAACACTTAATCATCAACCATATGCATTTTTCAACACTTCCAATCCCTTATATTACATCTACCACTAACTCCTATAGCAACATAACACTACTCAACTCATACAACAACAAGGTATATAAGTCATCAAACACAATTTAAGCTTAAAGTCTACTGAAAAAAATAATAAACTTGCACATTTTGAAGACATGAGACACATACTTACCAATAGAACTTTAGACCTTGATTTTGTGATCCTCTAGCATGCTTTTGATGGTGGAAAATGTAGAAAATGAGAGGCTTATCTATAAGATCAATGAGGGAGCTTTGGAGAAGAAGAAAATGGGTTTTGAAACTTTTGAAGGCTTGTTTTGGAGGCTGAAATTTGTGCACGAATTTTGCAATATTAAAGTTGATATTATCTTAAGGTTTGACTTTTGAGGCATAAGAGATTAAGGGAAATTAATGGCTTATCAATGGCTAATTAATGAACTTGTCTTTAGGTTAATTAATGAGGGGTTTAAGCTCCCTTTAAGGTAAAAAAAATTAGGTTATGATGGGGCTTATGTGCATGGATCTATTTTCTCATTTTAATGCATTCCAAAAATAATTATTACATGTTAATGCAATTTAAATTTTATGAACTAAACATTTAATAAATTCTAGAGTATTTGAATATTTAACACAATATTAAAACACATAATTCATAATGAACACAAATCATATTCAATACATATCAAAAGCATGTTTAAATTCTATAACATACATATAAAATATGATAGGGAAATTTCGTGGTTATTTCATGGTGATCATACATTACACACACATAACATATAACATGGTTTTCAAATCATCAAACAATCTGTATTATCACTTTTTGTTATCTTCGTTTATCAAATAAACAAACAACTCACAACACATACTCGGTAATTTCCACAACAACCATATTATTATCTTTGCATTACATATGCTACTAATTACAAACATAAACAATGTAATAGATCCGAGTTACTCATCTGCTCATGATGGCTAATCATAATAGTCTTTAAGGAAATCCACTAATTGATCGTATCACCTATTGAGATGAATAAAAATATTCATCAATAAAACATATGTTGTATAACTAAACTCCTACGAGTGCCTAAGTATACTATATTGATATTTCTATTACCTATATTGGGCTTTTAAGGTAATGATACTATGGTATCGGATATTTATTAGTTAATATTTATTTTCATGTTGCTTGTCTTAATCTTATTTGATATATATATATATATATATATGGTGTTTTTCTCGTAATTAATTAAGTCCTATAGGCTTTGATAGTAGATTTTAATTATTATTTTTCGGTTGTCAACATTATCTGTCTTTTGAAGTTAGTATTTCTACTATTTTTAAGATTATATACTATCATTTAATTACTATTATATACATATCAGTTATTTATTCTACTTAAATTTTATTTTTACATCATTCTTTAGTTTGACTACTTTATGATAACTAATATTATTTTCTATCATATATTTTCATCGTGTTTCTCTTGATCTGGCTTAATATTATTATCTTGTTATTTTTAGAAATCACATTATTCATAATTTTAGTTTATTTTAAATTTCATTCTTATATATTTATTTATATAAAACTAGTATTGGACAATTATCATAATCTATTCTTATTTGTTTGGTATAATAATAAAAGTGTTTTCTATTTAATAGTTACTAAGTTTAATACTTAAGAATCATTAAACTTAATTTTATTAAAATATTTATATATAATAGTAAATTTTCTCTTCTGTTCTTCTTCTTATATATATATATATATATATATATATATAATCTGTTACAGAACAGACTTCGTTTAGGGACAAAATCATGTACACCGGCATCCAACCACCAACATTGTACTCAAGTTTGCCAATGTTCGTGTAAATTTTATATGTTATTTGTTCTAGGGTACACTAGCTTCCATGGCTGCCAGTGTATATTGTATGTTGCCGGTGCAGAAGGCTACTCCGCCGGCATTCATTCAAATCACGTAAAAAAATTTTTACACAGCTTCTATTCCAATGCCCACCACCTCAAAAGCCACTAGCCTATACTCGTATGCCACCAACTTTGGGCATTTACACCACAACGTAAGGCCGTGTAGGCACTATTCATATCTTCTTCGTTTTTTCTTCATTACGTAACTTATTTTTCTTATAATATAATTATACTTACATTTAAATTGCTTTTAAATGTTTTTACATGATTCTCAATCATTTTTTGTGACATGACAACTTATATAATATTTTATAATCATCATACTACATGATTTTCTAACTTCTATACATAGTATAATATATAAATAGAGTTTAAGATTAAGTATTACCTTGTTTGAGGCTGCTAGAGCGATGTTCAATCCTTCCCAAGGCTTGAAACAAATCTAAGTTAATAAGAGACATTGTTTAAGACAATGTTTAACACTCAAACAAACTAAAACCGAATTTCTACTTACCTTCGTTGTTCTCCTCCTAAGCTTATGTTATGGCTAAATTTATGTGGTTTATTGGTTGAATTTGTGTTATGGTGATATGGTATTTTTGCGTTGCTGTTCTAGGGCTGGTTTATGCTCTTTAATGGCCTTTTTTGGGACTTAATAAATGAGAGTATATATAAGTAAGGAGAAGGCAGCAACTCTAGCACAATTTTAGCCAAGAAGGAGTTCATCCCACTTAAATCATCTTAAACTTGCAAGAATTCTTCTTGCAATTAGTGAGCTGCTTAATTATTGTATATTGATTGGCTTGGTTTTATTTTTCTTGGACTTTCTTACTTACTTTGACCCATAACCTCAAGATTTCGGCTGTACACAATTTTAGACAATTTCAGTCGCATACTATTCTCCACTTGCACCAAATATATGCAATAATTTGATAATATTATTTATTTAATTAATTAATTAAGTTTTGGTAGTTTATTAAGTTAAATGGGTATAAATATGTTAGTTATTTAGGAGTTCTATCTCCAAAAATTTATTTTATGGTTCTACAACTTTTCAGATTATCTCTATGTTCAAACTTGGGTTTAAAGTTTGCGCAATTAATTATTTTTAAAATTTTATCTCACGCAATTACGGTTTTCTAAGTTTAATAGACTAATTTTGGTTTCAGTCCTTCATAGTTTTAGAATTCCCTAACTAGTATACTGGTGCAACACAAATATTTATTTGAAGTTTAGATTGTTAGTTATGAATCTCTTTTGTTTTTATTGTGTATTTATAACCCTAATATTCATCCTTAAATTATTATTTTTTAACTATAAGCTTTATCAGTTATTCACTCTTTAATGTATTTGAAATCTTATCTAAATTATTTCTATATCTTGAGTTTTAGATACCATTACGAAAATCTTGTACTATCTAGGGGACTTTATTTTAGGGTTTGAGACTACATATGAGTTCATTACTACCCGTAGTTTTATTCTAGGGTCTTTGTTGACTTATATTAACATTCTATTTTTATCTTTATATTTCTAATTATTTTTAACTAGTATGAAAATGTCGAGGTTTACAGTCTCTCCACACTACTCATCAACAATAAACAAGTAAGTTTGTTAATCACATATATGCAATGCTAATTCATCAAGCACGTGAGACAAAAAATATATATATATATATATGGTCACATGGAAAGTATATATATAATGAATTTATGCCCTCTGTGACAAGAGTTGGGAATCGATCAAAAGGTCTCGACCTTACTACTAGTCCCTAGGCACCTGCCTATAGCGAACGATGCTAGCACATCTCCTCCATAAGGCCATATTCCCTATTGTTCTTAGCACCCTATGTTAGAGCAGGGTCCGTACATGTGCACATTTTGTATTGTTTGCAGTCCCCTCCAATCCTTCACATAGGTTTAGTATCCTTCTACAAATGTGACTCAACTGATGTTATGCACGTTCGATTTATTACACCAACCGAATATAGTTAAAGAAATATTAAGGGTGACCAAATAATTATCACATACACATATGCCACCTAATAATAAAAACAACAATCACTTAAACGACTATTCCTCTATTTCAATAGACTTAGCATTTGTTATCACACATTCATACATATACATATCCCACGAACCTAGTATTCTAGTGCCATTATGTACAAGTACATAACAAGAATATGCAAGTGATAACTCACTCGTCCATAGTGCAACCCTTAGTCGAAGTGATATTCAGGAAACGCGATTTTGGGATTCTCGTCTCTTAAAAAAGGAAAAAACCCAAAATGTATGTTTTAGATTAACTTCATCTAAACTTCTACTTCTATGGTTTCTATTGTTGTCATATTTCCTTATAGTCTAGTTTATACTTTAAAACAACCTTGATTATTTTAACTTCGATTTTCACATATGAGTAGTTGTTTTCTACCTACTTCAAATGTTCTATCCATTTTTAAGGTTATCTTGGTCATTTGAGGTCATTAAGTCCTCGGACCAGTATAGCTTAGATTATTTCGCTACATGTTTTAGTTCCATCTCAGTATTTTTCTAAAGTTTACACTCTGTAATGTTTCCTAGTATGCTAATTCTTAGTCCTATATGCAAACTTTGATAAAATATGAAAAATAAATCATTAAATACTCATGGATTTAGTGATGTTACCCAATAATCTCATTAGAGAAAGTTTAATGTGAAGTTTAAACAAATCAAAGTATATAGAAAGAGTATTAATATCTTTGGTATGATCAACATCATAAACCTTATTTAAAACAAGTAAATCAAGTAGAAAAATGAGGTTTCCACACCTTTATATATCGGCATTTCTAGGAAAAATTGTGGAGCAAATCTCTTTTTCGCTTTATTATTTTTAAAACATTGAATTTAAGTATTTTTGTGAAAGAAAATTCTAAGTTTTACACCATTATTCATTTATTTAAGTTTGAGAAATAAATATAGCACTTGTAAACATCCAAAATCCAGTCCTATATATTTTAAAACCATGTCAAAATTAAATCATATCTTGAAAATATAATTTCAAATATCATAATCTTAAGATTTTTTTTCCCAAAGTTTTGAATACTTGAAATTATATTTTAGTGTAATTATTTTTTCCTTTTATCCTTGCTAACTCTGATAGAATTTTTTCTTGTATCATAAATGATCACAAAAAAATCATAAATATTAAATTAATATTTTTAAACATCACTAATAATTAGTTATAAAAATAAACTAGATTGAAATATTAAGTATGATATTTGTACAGCTAAAAAATAAAAAGTGCAAGACATTGCTGGAATTATAACATTTACTCTAAACTTAATAGTAAATAAATAATAAGTTTGAGTAAATGTCAAATTGATACCTAAATTTATAAGAAAATTTCATTTTGCACCTTAATTTTAAAATAATTAGTTTAATATTGAATCAAACCATTTATAATTATTTTTATTACCTTTCTAATAGCGTCTAATGTGTTTGTTAATGTCAAAAAAGTAATATATTGAATTGTTATTACCTATCCTCACGTTGTCTAACTAATAAGCATTGTTTCCACATCAACAAGTAAAACAAAGTGTTATTGAGGTAAAATGGTAGCCATGAAATGTTTAATTAGATATTAAATTGATAATTAAAATGTAAATAACAAATTAAACGTTTATGCAAGGTTTAGATGCTAAATTTGATATTTTTTCCTAAATGTTTAACATGGGTCTTACCACTAAAAGGCATAAAATGTGGGATGTCATTGGCATAAATTGACAATACTACGTATGGACAAGATATACCATACAGAGAAAAATAAACCACATTTAGACGAAAATTAATACTTGCTCTGAAAGTACAACGTATACAAAGAATACCACATAAACAACACCACCACGGTTAAACGACCACATTTGTAGACGAAAATCAAATCACGTATGGACAAAAAGTTGACAGAAGTTGGTAATAAAGTAGCCAATATAGTTGACTTATCCCAATAAATTCCCCATAACAGGTGCACATTATCGGAATGCAGCTTTCTCGATAAACAGTTATTTGGATAAAGCAACATATACATATCCACAGGATAATGATAATGAACCTCCCTAATCCCCAAAACCAGCCATCTCTTAGCTAGGAGAATAAATCATGCTCCTAGTCTATCCAAAGACATCTGAATGATGATAACAAATTAAAAATATTTCTAGATTTTGCCATACAAATAATGCGAAACTAAAACAGATTGAAACATAACTGGGCCAGATCAGACCTGACCATAACTGAAGGCAAGAATTCAATTATATTTCCTTTTATAAACCAATATACTTACTCCTGTTGAGTTCCTAGTTACACTAATGACCTTCCCTCCAGTACATTTCAAGTTGATTTTAAGATGACCAACCATCATTATTCGTTTCTATGACTTCTCATATGCATATCTTTTGATATTGATTTTCCACTTTTACAAAAGAATTCTTATCATGTCCGGTCTTCTTTCCTCTCAAAATGGTTTTCGGAACTTGGTGCCCACTCCAATCTTGGATTAGAGCCATAAAAAATTTTAAACCCTCGAGAAACAAAGAAAAACCCCGAGCCCCCCCTCCCTTATTTTCGGCTTCAAAGAGAGGGCAGAAAATGGCTGAACCGTTGAATCTTTGATTTATTAGTCTGGGATATAATGCCCCATCAAGACATGCATGACCTAAGCTGATGGAAGCACCACAGCGTTTTCTCCTTTTTCTCCTTCAAGTTGGATGATCATTTTTTCTTACTTGTGTTTCCAACTGTGTCGCTGTGCCGCTGCATAGCAACAACTGGTTCATTACATCGAGGACATCGGAAAGATGGAGCTGCAGCACATCGAGTCCGAAGGCAGTAATAACAGAACCTGCCATGAGGAAAAAGGTGAGTGAGAGAATTGTATACATCTTTCTAACTCTTCAAGATCGCATGCTCTGGTACCTGTGCTGGCAAGGCAGAGCTAGAAATGGAATGCTTGGACTACTTTGACAGATGGGGCAAGAAGCGTCATCCTTTGCAGGATCCATATCCTTGTCTTTTGAAAATGGCCGAAGAAGACTTTTAACCGATGATGAATTGAGAAGAGGAAGGAGCAACAGCAACATTTCCTATAAACGAGAACAGCATGTTCAGCGAATTAAAGAAGTAACCATAAGGTGTCATGCTCTTTTTGAATAATATCAGCAAAGGGCAAGCAAGGTTATTTAGCATTAAAATCTTCAAAACAATGAATCTTCAGCATAACAAATACGACAACAGTGCAGTAGGCTATGCAAGTTGATAATTTGCATCAAGGACAGGCACATTGTTGCAAAATAATTTATAAACTAGAACCACAGCTTGACAACGCAAGAACAATTAAGACAACTCTAAATAATTGGCAATAAACTCAAAACTGTCCTCAGCCTTATTACAGTGATATAATACTAAGAATTCAGATAATAAAGTAGCTTACTGAGAATTCATTCCAAACAAGTTGACGATTCATGTACTCAAAGCTCACAGCCCGATTCATGTTGGGGCTCCCATATACAAGTCGTGCCTTCAAAACTCTCTCAACCAGGTTTCTATACCTGCAACATGATCACAAGTGAAATTCAGACAAAAGCAAATGAATTTGCATGGTTCGTCAACAGCTTAATCCCATTATATCATGAAGAAATCCCCGTATCACATAGATGGGTCTCAAAACTATAGAGAGGAAATTAATTGAAACGAGGAGGAGTTAAAAGAGAGGAAAGCAAATATAATTTGCACTCTTAATTTGAATGTGTAGGACATAAGTGGACAGAAATATTTTATTTTCCTTTGGTTGGCATAAAAAAACATGAAGAAAGATAATATTATGTATTTGACAAAACCACCCTTCCGTCTTGTTGAGTTATATATGTATATATGTCCCACATAGCTTAGACTAGAACAGCCGGTCTTTAGTATACATATTTATACTTGTACTGTACATTATTTTTAAAAATATATACAATTAATATAATATTTGAGATCTCTCTCTCTCTCTCCACACACATGGTATCAAAGCCATGAGAAATCCTAAATCACTCAAACACAAACCTTAATCCTATCATCTAAACCCTATATCACTCAAACATAAACCCTAACCCTAATTCCAGCAGCATTCAAGGAGTTTTCTCTCTTCCCAGTGTTGGATTTGAAATCCAACTATATCACCATGTTCTCTCTTCTCTGGCATCATATCCTAAAAACCTCGCCATCGGAAGTTGCCCCACGCACCACCGTTGCCCATCACTTTTCTATTTCTTCCATTTTTGGCTGTTATCTAGCATTCCACAACGGTGTTTCCGCTTCCTTGGGGTTCGGATCCAGAATCTCTACCATCTTCCATTGTCGCCCAATCACACCAATGACCATTGCCAGCAATTGTTGTCTGCCTATTTTCTTCACCTTTTTCATCCCTTAAAAGGTGTTCTTCAATCCCATACGGCTACCAATAGTTCTTCATCGAAATGTAACCTTTGTTCAAGTTTGTTGTCTCCATCTTCTACCATTGCAACCCAGAAATTGATGGACAGTTCGAATTATTTGTCCTGGTCCAAAGCCGTAGAGTTATGGTGTATAGGCATAGTCTACAAGACCACTTGACCACTAAATTATAAGATTTGAAAACGGATAATAGGGATCATTGGATAAGAGTTGATGCTCTACTATTGAGACTTCTATGGCAATCCATTGATCCATCCCTTCATCCAATTTACAATCATTATCATATATGCTATGATGTATGGTACAAGCAAAAACTATACATACTAATGATATCCAATGTTTGTATTCGGTAATTTCCAATCTACTTAACTGAGATAAACAGGTATGTCTATTATTGATTTTCTTGGCAGATTGACGTCTATTAAGGCCGAGTATAACTCTCTCCTTCCTCCTGGTTAGTCTCTCAAAGATGATTTAGCTCAAAAGAGTTTGCATTCTTGCCACTCTTAGTCTTGATCTTGCCCCAGTTTGTGATCAGATATTGGCTAGTCCTATAATGCCCTTTATGGAGGAAGTTTTCTCCACCCTCTTCATGTCTCATCCATCTCTAATACACCTTTACATGGTTTTTCTTCTATGGACAATTTAGCTTTAGCTTCTCATATGGCTCCCAGAGCTCGAATAAATCTAAGAGAAGAACAAGATGAAGATTGTCGAGGTAATAGGAGAGATCTTCTTAGATGTACCTACTATCATCGGTGGAGGTATACTAGAGACAAATGCCACAAATTATATGGGCATCCTCCATGTGCCAATATCATTTAGAGTACGAATTCTGCACAGTCTAAAGGATACATCAAGACTCTTTACTACTCACAGGAGCTTATCCTCAAAATTATCTTCAGGATCGAGCTTCAAAGTAGTCATCATGCTCTACAGCTTCTCTTGCTCACACTGGTAATTCTATTGTATATCTTACTCGATCTTCTTCATTAGGCCCGTGGGTGGTTGATTCTGATGCTTCTCAATATATTTCTAGTAATCCCCAACAGTTTTCTCATTATTTGAGATGTACCTCATTACCTTCATTAACTATAGTAAATGGTTCATATATAGTTGCCAAAGTTGTAGGTAGTGCACAACCTTTACCGTCTCTACCATTGGAACATATCCTTTATATACCTCATTATCCTTTTAATCTTGCATCTGTTAGTAAAATCACCCGTGCATTAAACTGTTCTATTAAATTTGATCCTCATTCTGTTATTTTCCAGGACCTCAATATAAGACAGACGATTGGCACAGGATGTGTGTCACAAGGGCTTTACTATCTTAATAAGTCACCAGCTTCTTCTGTTACATGCTTTGCTACAGTCTCTCCATCTCCTCCACAATCCATTGGGTCATCCCAGCTTTGCCAAATTTCAGAAGATGCTCCCTCATTTCTCTTATTTGCTTGCTTTAGAATGTGAGTCGTGTCAACTTAGAAAACATTCTACAACTTCTCTTCCCAAGAGAGTCAATAATCGAGATATATCTCCCTTTGGTGTTGTTCATTCGGATATTTGGGGCCCTAGTCGTGTCATATCTATTTTAGGTTTTCAATATTTTGTAACCTTTATTGATGACTATTCTCCCTGTACTTGATTATATTTAATGAAAAGTCGTTTTGAGCTATTTCCTTTTTTTGAGTCTTTTTATGCTATAATCAAAACTCAATTTAATACATCTATACAAATTTTGCAAATTAATAATGTTCCTAAATATTTTTCTGCTCAATTTACTAAATTTATGTGGTCTCATCGCATTTACATCAGTCTTCTTGTGCTTTCACAATTTAACAAAATGGTGTTCCTAAGCATAAAAATCAACATCTAATTGAGACTACTCGCTCACTTCTTTTGCATCAATATGTTCCTACTTGTTTTTGGGCTGATGTTATTCTTATTGCATGTTATCTCATTAACCAAATGCCTTCTTTGGTTCTTCAGCACAAAGTTCCACACACTATCTTATGTCCCAATCAACCCTTATATTCTCTTCCACTACATGTCTTTGGCTGCACATGCTTAGTTCACGATAAACTCTTGATTACTCCACACATCAAAAAGTTTACAAATGTTATTCTCCGCTTACCCGTCGTTATTATTTGTCCCCTGATGTTACCTTTTTTGAATATTCTCCATTTTATTTCTTGTCTTCATATGAGAGTCCTATATCTAAAGTATTATCTATACCATCTCAATTAGCTCTTCCTGAGCCTATTCCTTCCCCTCCACTATTGTAGCTATACCATCGACGCCCTCGGAACTGGCTTCCCAGATTCACCACCTCTTCCAGATGCTCCTGCTAACTCACCTTCTGATCTAACTTCTCCACCGACTGAGGACCTTCTGAAGTTGACCTTCCAATTGCTCTTAGAAAAGCAACCGTTCTACTCGTAATCCCCACCCTATAAATAATTTTCTTAGCTATCATTAGTTGTTCCCCTCCTATTGTGCAATTGTTTCATCTTTATCTTCCATTTCTATTCTTAAAAATGTAGGTGAGGCCGTTTCAGATCTAAGGTGAACACATGCAATAGTAAAGGAGCTGACTGCCTTGTATGCTAATGGTACCTAGGATTTGGTCCCTTTACCTCCTGAAAAATCTATGGTTGGATGTCGATGGGTTTATGCAATAAAAGGTGGTCCTGATAGTAAGGTTGACCAGCTTAAGGCATGATTGGTTGCCAAGGGCTGTATTCAAGTGTATGGTTTGGACTATGTTGATAACTTTTCTCCTATTGCAAAAAGTCATATGTCGCCTGTTTCTATCCATTGGCTATGAAACATTGGCCTTTATACCAGTTGGACATAAAAAATGTCTTTCTTCATGGTGAGCTCTAAAAGGAGATTTATATGGAGCAACCGCCTGGCTTTGTTGCTTAAGGGGAGTCTAATATGGTATGTAAACTCCGTCACTCTTTATGGGTTGAGACAATCTCCACGTGCTTGGTTTGGCCAGTTTAGTACTATGATTATAGCGTTTGGTATGATTTGCAGTTCATCTGATCATTTAGTATTTTATAAGCACACATGTAAGGAGATATATTTACTTAATTGTTTATGTAGATGATATTCTCATAACTGATAATGATGATATCTAATTTGAAGGCGCATCTCTTCAAATATTTTCAAACCAAAGACCTTGGCTTATTAGGGAACTTCCTTGGTATTGAAGTGGCTCAATCCAGTTCTGATATAGTCCTTTCCCAAAGGAAATATGCTGTAGATCTTCTAGAAGAAATGAAGATGCTCAATTATAAGCCTATAGATTCTCCAATGAATCCAATGTGAAATTGTTAGTAGGACAGGGGGAGTTATATGCAGATCCTGGTAAATACCGTCGGTTGGTTAGCAAACTTAGTTATCTTACTATCACTCAACCTAATATACCTTTTGCAATTAGTGTTGTTAGTCAGTTTCTCCAATCCCCTTGTAATCATAATCGTCAAAATCGCAATTTTATAATTCACTGAGATGTATAAAATCAATAAAATCGTACAAAACCGCAAAATCATAAATGTGTAGAATTGTATATCTAAATTTATTATTCTACAAAGTCTGCACCTAAACAATTTTGCATCCATTTTAATTAAAATATATATATAAAATTATAAGCTCGTAGAATCATATATTTAACTCGTGATTTTGACAACTATGCTTATAATAGTCATTGGAACATAGTTGTCAAGATTCTTAGATATATTAAAAATGCTCCAGGTAAAGGTTTACTACATGAAAATCGTAGTAATTCCCAAGTGATTGGATACTGTGATGCTGACTGAGCAGGTTCTCCATCTGATAAACGATCTTTCTGTTTATTTTGTACTGATTGAAGGTAATTTAATATCATGGAAAAGGAAGAAGCAACATGTTGTGTCAGGTTAAGTGTAGAACCAGAATACCGTGCCATGGCCCTAGCAACTTGTGAACTTGTTTGGTTGAAACAATTACTTCAAGAGTCAAAATTTTGTGAAATATCACAAACGAAGCTAATTTGTAATAACCAAACTGCATTATATATATCCTCTAATCTAGTCTTTCATGAGAGAACTAAACATATTGAGATCGACTATCACTTTATTCGAGAAAATATTATCTCTGGCTGCATTATCACTAGCCATGTCAATTTAAATGATCAATTAGCTAATATTTTGACTAAATCTATTAGGAGTTCTTGTATTGCGTATATTTGTAACAAGCTAGGTGCATTTAATTTGTATGCTCCAGTTGAGGAGGAGTGTTGACTTATATACATGTATACATGTCCCACATAGCTTAGACTAGAATAGATAGTCTTTAGTATATGTCTTTACTATATGTATCTATACTTGTACTATACATTATTTTTAAAAATATATACAATTAATAAAATATTTGAGGTTTCTCTCTCTCTCTCTCTATTTCACATTTCTATTTGAGTTAGCATTGACTGTAAGGGTACTCTTGTACATCTAAATCTATCTCGCCCCACTTCAACCCATTTCTCTGTGATTTTAGGAGAAACAAAAATGGTTTCAAATGTATAAGACAACCCGAATCCCACTCCATTTATTTCCACTTGCACTTTCTTCTCTAATTGCCAAACACTAAACTTCCACTTGTGATTTTAGGAGAAACAAAACGGTTTCAAATGTAAAAGACAACTCGCATCCCACTCCATTTATTTCCACAGGAACTTTCTTCTCTAATTGCCAAACACTAAACTTCCGCTCGTGTCCATCCATTTCTTCAGCCTCTTTCCACTCCTCACACTCAAATTTAGGGCAAAGTTCAGACAATGGTTTAGCATTATTTATGTAGCTGACCCAGACAATTGGGATAAGACTTGGTTGCTCTTATCGTACACTAAAACTATGGTCAAAGTGAAATGCTGGATAAGAATATCTTAAAAGGCCACTGCTCAAGATGAATTGAAGTTATATTCCGAACTTTAGAACTTAAAAAATAAATAATTACTTAATTAATTTAAAAAGAAAAAGAAAAAAAAAGAAAAGGTTACATGAGATCTACACAAAGTATATCCCTCCCTCATCTCTTTCAACAAAAAATTCATCACATAACTAGTTCTGCACTTGCCCCAACCAGCAGAAAGTGGCTTCCAAATATTGAAATCTTTTTTTCGGAAGATATAGGGGTTTCTTCCAGTAGGAAGAAATCTTATGCAGTATTTGGATGTCAATACACCTGCTCAAGTAAAATGCATTATGTCCTCTAGTCAATTTAATAAAGACGATTGATCTAAAACACGAAGAAGACCACTACATGACAACAATGAAGTAACAGTATCAAAAAAAAAAAAAAAAAAAGAGGGAAAGCACTTCCATAGTGTACCAAAATTAGGGGTGGTAAATCACAAAAGCCTTAGGAAGTACAAATGAGTAGTAAGCCCACATGTTACAGAGATTATTGGCTCATATGTGATATTTATCTTTCAAGGGAAATGATTTCAAGACCAATGTGTCATTCGAAGCCCACTGGTATAAACTTAATATGCAAGAGTGTTCATGGCTCAAAACCATACCTTCCTGTGTAAAGAAATACAAGTAGGTTCCCAAAGGAGGCAGCTCTGTATAGTCCTTCAATCCGCTGCACTAGAATCCATGCCCATCGCACCAATGATCTCTGTACATTTTCAAAACCATATTAATTTCTCTGCAATATGCAAAATTGGGTGCACTAAAGACAATAAAATGCATCACCTGCTCAGAATCTCCCCATCTTCGAAAAGCAGAGAATGACTGCAAGCGAGCCCATATATATTGACCTCCAACAGTTGCAATACAATACCAAAGTTTCTGAGATGCAGTAAGGCCAGGTCCTTCTAAACCAGTCCTCACTGTATGGAATAGGATGCAGACAAATAATAAATTAGAACTCTAAATCTCAATATTACAAATTTAAGGAATTTCTAAAAGTTGTGAACCAAAAACAATATTTCTCCTCAGTGATGAAGAGTCCAAATCACTCTTAATTGGACAATAAATGGACACTCCCTTCTTTCTTTGATTTTTTGGACAGAAGAAGACACTATTTGAATGCAGTTAAATGGCAACATGCAACACATCGTCACATGTAGCCCTACCATGCTATAACAAGAAGCTATATTGTTAGTTTTTTACTTCAAATACTTGCAATTTATCAAAATACATAAGATTATTATGCACGGAAATGAATAATGCAAATTTGGAAGATGGAAAAATATTAGAACCCCACAATCCACTCCATGCCTAAATTAAATTCAAGGTTCAATTAAAAGGAAACAGGTGAGACCTCTCAATTAACTTGGTGTTTTCTATGATAGCATTTTTCCATAAACGTAAATTTTTAGGTATGGTAAGTTTAGTTAGTCTTTTCATGTTCAAATAGGAAGAATATCGAATATTTATTGACAGGTCATATTTACTGTCACAACACACTAGTATACTACTATAATGCTTTTTGTTGCAGTTTTTACATTGAATTGTTTCCATACTCAGATTTTCTTAACCAAACCATACAGAATTTACATTTAAACAGAATCCCTCACTATGTCAAGTTTTCATGTGATTGCCTCATTGATGAAAGTGGCTGATTTTTTTTTTTAAATTTTTTAACCACATCTTGACTCCAATCTCTTCAATAATTTCTTGCAATACAAAGCACAACCCATTTCCTATGACAAAGGTCCATGAGTTAAGATTGGAGGGAAAAACTGAAGGCCATTGTCAGTACTGATCCACAAACTCAGGTAAAATTTGAAAAAGTAGTTTCATACAAGTCCATACTTTTCTAGTTTGAGTTAACTGCATTAACTTAATGAGCAGCAAAGTTGCATCTGATGCTACTGAAGAATTTCATAAAAAGAAGGGTTCTGCATATATGTCCAGAGAAAATGAAATGTAAATATTCTCTACCTTACTCTACAAAGAAAACAACCTATGACTAACAACTCAAAAGCTTAAAAAACTGGTGCAATCCAAACTAATAGATATAATGAGCCAAAGGAAACTGCTGAAAAGGAACAGGACTAATGCAGAAATAAGAAAGGAGCTGTTAAATTAGCCATGCTACACTCGCAGGCCTATACTTCAAGCCATTTTTTTCTAATCTTTTGATAGATTTTATTTCAGCCTACACTCGTCTGGCTAAAAATCTGCCTACAAAGAAAAAGAAAGAAGGAAACAAAATTCCTTTTTATCGAAGTACTGAATCACTAAAAATTCACGGTGACATTATAAGGACGCAATGCACAGTAGATTCTTGCAGCCAAGAATGTTAAGCAAAAGACAATTAAACATAAATTAAGCAAATCGTTGATGCAGCACACAAGCATATTATGACATCAGAATACTGATGAGAAAACATAGACTGGGAATGGCACACAAGCTTAAAGAGCAAGGATGACATATTATACGGTGCTTTTTAGTTATTGCAGCGAATGAGATAGTACTATTATGAGAAAGAAGCACGCACTACCCACATTTTGCTCTTGTCTCTGATGCACATTCATCTCTATATCTCAAATTCATCAAACCAATCCCTGGAGTTGGCTTATCCACCCAAATGGAAAAACGCCAAATTAGGAACTCAAGGAAAGCGTCAAGTTCGGGTTCATATTGAAACAACATTCCTGGCTAATCACACAAAGAGAAAAATTAATAACTAGAAAGTACTATCCATCAACGACAATATTATAGTCATAACACCACCTCATCCATCCCCTTAATTCATTTTAAAACATGAAAATGCAACCCATACCTTCATCAAGGAGAAAACCTTCACCAACTGTTCTTTTAACATGGCTGACATTTCAACATCCAATCTTGCCGCATCAAATTGATTGACTCTTGATATAGAGATTGGAATTGATATCTATTAATAGAATTATCCCAATTGTAAGCACAAACTGTAAAATCATTTAAACATAAAACAATGAAATTGAGAGCAAATAATGACTGAAAACATAACATCTACATTGGAAATTCTCACCACTTAATCCATTTATTAACTCAATTTAGAAATAAGCCAATTTCATAAGGAGTTGAGTAATCCCCATGGCACACAATTCAAGCAATTCTCCTCTGACATTACCAGTATGCCATGGCAATTACTGCAACGTGCAACATTTTCTTTTTTAATACTATATTTAAAACTACTGCCACACTTGAGATTACTTTTCAGGTTGCTATCAACTGATGCTGATTACCCCATGCACACTCTTTATTTATGTGTACAAATAGGTATGAAGCTGAGCATTTTTCACACACACATTATCATAACCAATAACACGATAGCTTTGCCGAGAAATAGTAGGTAAATTTATGATCAATCTTCAATTGTATGTCTATGAATCAGGAACTGACAGCAAAAATGGGCACAATCCATGAGGAAATTTAAAATTCTGATACATTGTGAAACGATTCCAAGTAATAGGCCTCCTATATTACAAGTTTATAATAGGAGAAATAAGGGGGTGCAAGTGGTTGGTGATGTGTTGTATATACATATTATCTGAAGTGCCTTATGATTATTGTGCTGATGGGATGTTTTTCGGTGGTGTGTGTTATAAGTGTATGATATGTTTGGTGTATGTTGAGTAGGTCGTTTTTGGTGATGTTTTATAGTATGTGCATAAGTATGCGGGTTTACATATAGGGCAAGATGATGGCAGTATGCATATTAGTTTTTTTTTTTTTTCCCTTTTTTTTTGGGTATGTGTGCAAGTGCTGATGTGGTGGAAGTTATTTTAGTAGTGATAGCTAGAAAAGGGAAACATGGACTATAGATACCAAATTACAAAGTTAGTCGAAGACAACCACCAGAATAGCAATTTTGGAGATACTTTGTCTTGCTGTGCAAGCTGCTTGGGTATAGTTCTTTTGACTTTCTAGTTGGAAACCCTAGCTTTACATGAATTCCACATTTTATTCATTGAATTCAGCATTAGTTTCTATCACATTGATTACACGCATCACAAGAGAAACAAGAACACTGAAAATAGTAAATTTCCTTATTAACTATGTTTATCAAGTGGCAGGCACTCATCAGCAAAATCAACATGTATTAGATATCCAGCTAAGCTCAAAAGCACTTACACTTTATTTCTTTCTTTACCAATATAATCTCTATCTCAAAATTACCCAACAGATATATCCTGTGAACAGTCAAGTCCCAAGTGACAAATCCAGTACTATTCAGCCCAATTGGAAGAACATCAAATCAATACCTAATGTGGAATTCAGAGCCTAATTTTCAATGGGCAGTCTTCAATTACTTCCAATGATGCTTAAAAAGTGACTTGAGTATTTTAATTTAACACGTCTTATCTGAACTGTAGATATCAGAATAGGCCAAAACCTAAAACAGAACCCAAAGCCCAAACTTTAAATGAATAGTCACCAATATCAAGATAATGCTCAAGAAAGTGAACTCTGAACTTATTGGACGGCTTTTCTGAACTGTCATATCCCAATTGATGAAATTAATCAAACCCTGTCTAATTAGAATTAACCAAACCCTAAAATGGATTCAAAGCCAAGCTTTAATGGGCAATTCCCAGTTTCCAAAAATTAAAACTCGAAACAGTGTATCTCAACTGTCAAACACCGATAGCAAAACCCATCAAACCCTGTCTAATTAGAATAAACCAAGCCCTAATTTGTCATTCAAATTGGCAGGTCTCAATCTCAGTAACAATGCTTAACGGAGTGAACTTTAAAAATTTCAACTCAAAAGCACATCTTATCAGAACTATCAAACTCTTAAGTAACACAAAAGAACACCAAAATTCTGTCCAACTGGCATAAACCAAACCCTAGACCGCAATTCAAAGTTTGAACTTTCATGGGCAGTTCTCAACTTCCAGAAATAAATGCTTTAGAAGAGTGACCATTATAACTCAACTCCATACACAACTTACCAGAACTATCAAAACTCTAAGTAACAAAAACCCATAATAATCCTATCTGATCAAAACAAATCAAACCCTAAACTCAAATTCAGCGCCTAAACTTTCATGGGCAGTTCCCAATTTCTAGAAACAACGCCTAAAGAGCAAGCTTTGAACGAATTAAGATGGGTAAACCAACCTGGTGAGATTGGGAAAGAGCGAGAGAGTGCCATTGAGGTTGTAAAACTTGGCAAGTATCAACCCAAGCCTGCTCAGATGGAGGATTAGGCAAAAGGGTATTAGAATTACTGTTGTTGTTATTGTTGTTGTTACTAATCATTTGACAATTTAAATCAAAATCAAGCTATTTTCTCTAATCTTATTCTCTCCCTCTCTCTCTCTCTATATATATATGATTGCGTCTGTGTGTTTTGTGTGTGGTGTGTTGGATTGGAGACCTGGGGAGGAGCAAAGTGCTGGGAGGGGAGGGAGAAGAGAGAGAGAGAGATAATATACTTTTTCCTAGGCGGTTAAGTTAAGTTGGAAAGGTAGCTTCTAATTCTTTTCTTTGAAAGATACCACGAGGACAAAGCTACATCAGGCCACTTATGTTGACGTGTGTCGTTTAGTTGTTATTTGTTAAAAGCTTCTACTATCATCCCATTACATTCTCCTGTAATTAATTATCTAACTATTAAGTATATTAATAATATCAATATGATTGTAAATAAATTTAAATAACTAATAAAATAGTCCCATTAATATGTGAGATGTATTATAGAATTTTTTAAAATTAATATATGATGTTAATATATTGTATTAGTATTTAGGGAAGTAAATATGTTAAAATAAAAAAGTATCTAGGTTATCCTATACTTATTCTAAGTAACTTTTATAGTTCATCACAAAATCATACAATTAGTATTATTAAAATTAAATTAATTATGAAAATTTAGTATAAAAAATTGAAAGAATTTAATTATGATTGGAAAATATTTTGACCGTTTATTGTTATAACAAGAATGGAACCGTAAAATTTTCCAACTTTAGACTTACACTTAAAAAGTACGAAGGTTACCTGATAATGTGTACTAATCTCATAAAAGTATGAATTTATAATATTATATTTTTACCTTTAAAGTTCTACCAAGAGAAAAATAAAACAAACATATGCACCATAACCAAACCAACACAAGAAAAAGAAATTAAAACATTTTGTGCCTCATGTAAATAAATGCAATTAGACATCATCACGGATCGGTTCCGAACCGGGAACCGACTTGACCGGTCACCGGTGGTTCCTGAACCGAGAACCGGCCTAGGAATGACCGATTTGAACCGATAAATGACTCGTCGGTTCTTGTGGGTCCTTATGGTTCCATCCGCAAAAACCGCATGATCCGATGGTTTTGGAGCCGTTGATTCAAGAACCAACAGAACTGGCGGTTCTACACTGTAAAAATTATAAAAAAAAAAAGTAAGAAAAAAGAAAAGAAATTTATAAAAAAATTGTAATTGTAAAACAAATATTTAAAACTACTTTCGCATACATAATAAAAAATTTATTTCCTATTCACAATATTTAATATGTTATTATTAACAACACAAGTAATAAATACATTTGAAATCATGTATTGTTAAATTTATGCAGACTTCTAACCAAAGCAGACTTTCTTTCTTAACAATGTGTGATTCGTTTTTTGTTATTGAGAATTATTTGTATCTTGAATATTTTATAGTGTCACATTGCTAGTATAACAACTAAAGAAGTACAAGTGATTATATATAAATAAATATAGAATTATAGAATTTCTTTTAACTAATGCTATGAACAATTATTGTTAAGCTCACTGTTATTTTAAGTTAAAAATTTATTTTGTATTTTTTCTTAGTTAAATTAAGTAAATTATTTAATTGGTTTTTTATTTTTTTCATGGTTCTCGGTTTCTCTAGAACCGAAACCGAACGGTGGAAACTCGATGGGCTCCCACGGGTCCGGGTCCGGTTCCGGTTCCACCACTTTGGGAACCGAGAATCAGCGGTTCGAGTCCAGTTCCAGATTCGAATCGAATCGTGACAACGTCTAAATGCAATAGCTAGTTAGCATTTGGCATTGTCATGTACATCTGACGTTATTTTCGCACCATGCATGACTTTGAAGTTGCAACACATGAATGACACCAGAAAAATATATTTTTAGAAAAGATGGCTAGAAGAAGAAACAAACAATCTTAACAGTTTTGTTTAGATTTTTTGACAAGAGAACAAAATATAAGGCTTGTGAAGGAAAATCTCACATAAACTCAATCCAATTAAACCCACTAAGTTGATTTGTTATAAAAATAATATTTAAAAGTGAGGTACTCATGAAGCAAAACCATTCATGAGATTCAATTGAATTTGAAACTTTTATGTTTGAGTTTTAGCTCATGTATTAATAGTAATGCAGAAGGAGGATTGATTTATGTGCATCATAATATTCTTTTAAATATGTATTTATTAGTTTAAATGCAACATGATATCCAATAAATTATTATAATAAAACTTATTCTTATATACGTGTGTAATTAAAACAATAATAAAATTAAATCGTAAAAATATACAAGTAAGTTAAATGGGTAAACTTGTTCAACTCATTGACCAAATAAATTGGGTTTAAATTAAGAAATTCCAACCTATTTAACTTGCTAGCTAAATAGACCAACCTAACTTGGCTTGTTTATCTCACTTAAAATAGCTGTAAGTGCAATTAAATAGGCCTATTTTATGGAAGCAAAACAAGTACCTTTATATATTTTCTCATGTAAATTCTATTTGCACTCAAATATTTGGGTCTCTATATTGGAAATTCAAAGAGATTATATCACGTTTTTGTTAAAAAGCTTCTAAAAGTTCCAACTATTTCTAGTGGCAACTTGTTGTTATCTTAAATATATCAATAGTGTTAATTGGATTTGTGTCTAAATATTATTAGGCTTGTAAAATAGGCATGAGTTAATTGGTATGAATGGGTTGTTCGGTGTATTCATTTCAATGATCAAGTTGGCAATGTATAAGAGGTAATAATCAAATTATCAAAGTGTGGTTTAAGTGCACCAGATGCCTCATTTGTGATGCTTCATGTTGTATCTATAAAAGAATGACGGCCCGTTCACTTCACTGAATGAATAAAGCTGTAATGGAATTCCTATTATAGAAGAATGGAATAGAGCTGTAATAGGATTTTTCTTTATTAATTTTTTATTTAAATTGTAGTATTTTGAAAAAAAAAAAAGATAGTTCCAGCATTGAATTGATATTCATAGGTTTGAATAAAGAATGGCTATTCAATGTTTTGTGTAATAAGGATTCATTATGAAATCGCTATTCGGTGAACTAAACGGTGTAATAGCTATTCATAAGGAATAAGGCTGTAATGGAATTGCAATTACAGCGAAGTGAACGAGCAGTGATTGTAGGTGTTGAAGCAAATGGTTATGTGTCAGAGGGATGGTCATTATTAGGAAAGTGGATGCCAAGCTACTAAACCACGTTTCGAGATTCTTGAAAGTGGAATTGATGGGTACTAATCCATGCTGAGCTAAACAGCTAAAATGTTAGACAAGTTTTTTATGCCCAAACAAACCAAGGGACTCGTTGGATCTATTCGATCTTTATGTCGTATTCTACTTCAATTTAGAGGTCACCGCATGAGCTATTGGATTGGTTAATAAATCAGCTCATGCTCTAAGTGAGTCGGGCGGAATCTTGTCAAAATTTACCCATCAAGATAACTTAATCTGCCATTTCTTTTCCTAATTAAAGATGGATCATGATATAGATAAATAACAAAATAATTGCTCCAGCAAATTTATGCTTCGATTTGGAAAATGAATTATAATGGAATGAGAAAAACCTATCAACTAAATTATGATTTTGACTCAAACGAGCTAAATGAGTGCACACGTTGGAAAGTTTTGTAGGTTTGTATATATTAAATGTAAGAGGAGCACACACGGTAGCAGCGTCGATATGTCCGAGTGGTTAAGGAGACAGACTCGAAATCTGTTGGGCTCTGCCTGCGCAGGTTCGAATCCTGCTGTCGACGCTTAAAAAAGAGTTTGGTAGTGAAAGTTTTTTTTTTTTTTTTTTTTTTTCCTGACAACCCATACAAATACAACAACCTAGAAAACAGCTAGACAAGACAAACATCGCCGGTTCACCCCCGATAAATTAAATGCCGTACTCAAGTAATCTCGATTGTGCTAAAAGATACGCATGGGGGGCAAAAATGTTGTTTGGTTAGATTCAAAATGGAACCAAAATTAAACCCCATTTTTCATTTTTCATTTGGCTCGGTTTTGTTTTGGTTCAATGTAGTTCAAAACATATTTATATTTTATCAATTTTTTATCTCATTTCAATTTCCTTACGTTTTTATTTTGATATACTTTAACTTCATATTATTATTTTAAAATTTTACTCAATCAGCACATCAAAATGTTCAGGTGTACATAATTTCAATTTTCATGCATAAATACAGTTATATCATGTATACAATTTAAAGCTTTCCCAGGAGAATATGCAGATTTGCCATAATAATTCATATTAACCAATTATCAAGAGAAAATAAACAAGAATGCAAAACTTCTGGCAGAGTAATTTCAGAGTATATTGCCAATGAATATATTATTAATCGGATGAAATTCTTATATATACAAACTAATGTATTACTTTCAACAGTGTACTCGTCTTGTCCTATTAATCATATGCTGTCATATATGAAGATAGTACGATATTGGTTCCACTTTATGGTTTTTTCCACAAGGGGGATTATTTCCAATGCCTTTGGCGCAGGTTGTATTTTCTTCCACTGGATGTGGTTGTGATGGAGTTCTCTCCAACTTCCTCAGGAAGTATGTAATCAGGATCTTCAAAACTGTCAGCTTCATCAGCAAGTTCAGTGTCTATCCATGAAGACCACTCCACATCACTGTCCTCAGTCAATAAAAGCTTGTTTTCCTTCTCAATGGCATTCACTTTCTCAATTATTGTCAGTAGGATTTGATGATTCAACATATCATAATCCCTGAAAGCATGAAAATAAAACAACATTCTCATTTACCTAGTATGCTTTAGTCTTAACAAATCATCAGTTTTTCACTTACCTGTAAGTGAAAATGGAGTATAGAAGCTGTGCAGCAGCAAGGAATGCAAATGTCAACCTAAGTAAACCTATGATCCACGTCTGTTTTTCAATATCAAATGATGCTGCTCGTATTATCAATACCTCCACCAAAAATGTTGCGCAAAGTCCTGCAAGAAGAGATCACGTGTGAACTTCAATTTTACCTTTACAATTAATATGAAAATCATAGACTACCTTTTGATCCGTAGACCGAAGAATTCAGATGAGATAGTTGTTTTCAAGGATAATAATATGAAAGAAAATACCAATTGGAAAACTTACCAATATATAGCCAAGGTCTCACTCTGTATGTTTGCTTTGTGCTAGTGAATATATAAAGGACGAAAATTAGTAAAGCATAAATGAAAATGGCCTTTATCAATCGCGATTCCAGAAGCATAGCATTGTGCAATGCGAATAATTTATCCAAAGCTGTAAACATGATTGCTTGCTTTGATTCAAAAACTTCCTGACAGAAAAAAAAAAGCTCATA
Source organism: Combretum micranthum (assembly GCA_024138025.1). Taxonomy (NCBI): domain Eukaryota; kingdom Viridiplantae; phylum Streptophyta; class Magnoliopsida; order Myrtales; family Combretaceae; genus Combretum; species Combretum micranthum. Next base: position 987,404 of record JAMXBD010000422.1, read on the forward strand.
TGAGAAATTAACTCAAAGCTAGTAATAGCTTCGTGCGTTTAGGTCTTTTGTTTGCTTGGTTTTTATGTCTGAAGATTAACTAGGTTCAAATATACCTGTTTTCAAACATCTGTGGATATGACAAACCATAAAGGCCCGAAAAAAGAATATGATAGAACTTGAAATCAATATTAACCTGTGCTGCAAGCATGGATTCAGAATTCTTCATCAAACGGTCGTGTGCTTGCTGAATATGTTCTTGGCGATGAAGGAACTCTTGCTGTTGCTTTCTGCCATATTCAGCTAGCTGTTGCATAAAAATCCTGCAATTGAGCAATGTTAAAATCCTAGTCCAATAAATTCCTTGAGCCAACCTATTATTGCTTAAGGGTAAATTTTGTCGGACTATGCTTGATAGCATCATAACTCTACTTAGTTTTAGGGAAGACATAGACATCCCTAGATATGTTTCATAAATACAAATTCAACTCCTAATAATTTCTGTCATCGTAGGCTCTAGAAAAGTGTAAGTATGCAATTAATCAAGCATGCTAGTGTAATTTTAAGAATTTTCAGGAAGAGTCAGTGCAATTCAAGCAATTTGATACACATTACCTGCTTAATTCAAATGCTTTTGTTTGAGACTGAGTTAGAGACTTAAGACCCTCAAGTGCTGTGGATTGTCCATCTAAAAGCTGTCTCTGTTTCTCCAAGGAGATCCCTGTTATGTTTCCAATATCATCAGCTTTATCTTGCAACTTCTCCATCTTTGTAGACATCCCTACTCGAAAACTAGCAATCGCTTTCTCAATCTCAACAGCTTCGTCTGTTAGCTTGCCTATTTCATGACCCAATTTGATATGAGAATCATTAACTTGTGCCATCCCTTCCTCCAATTGTTCTTTTAGTCGGGATTGTCCTACTTGTAACTCGAATTGAGAAGCTGAAATCTCTGTAGATTGATCATGAATTGCTTGTGAACGATCAAGGATGGCTCCCAAGTGTTTTTCTACATCCTTAGATGCTTGAGCTAGATGCTGAGTTTGAAGATCAACTGAAAGCAATGAATCATATATCTCATTCGATTGTTGAGAAATAGCATCTGATTTCTCTGTTATGATGTCTAGCTTATTGTCTGCAAGTTCAGATGATCTCTTCAATTCATTAACTAGTCTTTCCACATCTTGCTTAAATGCATGTGACCTGGTAATTCATCATCAATTTCTTCAGCATTCATTCAAAACGGATCAAACCAATTTCATAAATATGTACAATAACACGACTTTAGGATTATATGCAATTCAATCACATTGGATAGATCAGCTTTTTGCGTATATAAGACTTCTGGTGTTGATTATAATCTAACTTGAATTGAAATAACCCCAAATTGTATATAAAGCTAAAAAGAGTACTCACTGTAATTGGTGACAAATAGTATTGGTATCCAGGTAAAAGTGCAGAAAAACATCATGCTCCATATCATCCAACTTTCTTCGACATTCACTCATCAAAGAATTCCTATCACAAGAGGGAAAAGGAGGTTTTCCTGAATCCTTCTGGAAGCAATCACTTAGTTGCCAAGCTAACCGAGACTGCTTCTCCTTGGAGGCCAAAATCTCTGCACAATTAGCAAAAAGGCTGCAATAAGCGTTCTTCCAGCAAGAATCCGGACCTACCAATTTATCTTTTGCAGCTTCAACCAATTCTACTCCTTTAGGGTTGTTGAAAGCCTCAAGGGAGAATTCTGCCCAGACACCATTCCATGCCTCATCTTTTGATCCTAGAGAATTGCCACTTATAGATTGACGACCCTGATCGCTTGAAGACCGAAACCAGGGCATGAAACCAGGAAAAAAACTCCAGGACCAGCTTTTCACCGGAAACAAGACTAGGAAAACTAGTAGAAATGATAGAGCACATCGAGGAAAAGCCATTTAAGTTGTCTTGTTTATATTTCCTTGTACTATGAATTTTCCCTGCAAAGTTGAAATGACATTTCAGGTTGTAGTTTCAATGAACTGGAATGTTATAGACTCGGGTTACAGCTTTTGTGCACCAAGTTTCGGATTAAATAAGGAAATCAAACTTGAAGTGCAAGCAATAAAGAGAAAAACTAAAAGAGATTAATGTGAATAAAGACCAAAGAAAGAAACAAATCAGCCAATATTTAAATTTAGAGGGAAAATGACTTGTATGAAAGAGACCCTTTTCTCATGTTTTCCTTTGTCTTCCCAGTATGTGACACAACCAATATTGACTAGGTGTGTTTATAGAAGAAAATCAAACGTTACCATGTTGTTATATAACAGGATAATTTTGTATAACTACTTACATGGTGAGACAATTATACCTCACATGAAGTTTTTAAAAATTCTACAAAAAGCAGTAAGATATATTGGCATTGATGGCAGCTTTGGTATATCATTTATTATATTAATTTTATATTAATTGTCGGATGACAAGACTCTAAAAATTCCCGGACAGATCATGGAAAAGGTTTCAATGCAAGGGATATTCCATCGGATCATCCCAATATAATTAAAATAATACCATGACAGAGGTGTTTATAGGATAAAATTAAAGGTTACTATGTCTATTAGACCAATGAAATTTGTAAAAGTTCTATGAAAGATAGTAAGATGGAATAGGAAGAAAGATTTTACAGAGAGTGATATGTAATGTCAACCATTGCGATCTAGTTGAAATTGGCAACATGAAAAAGGTAAATTGGATGGGGAAGAAGATAAAGAGATTTACTTTGAAAATGGCGAAGTTGAAGGGGCATGGTTGAGAAATTAATTATGATGCATAAAAGGAAAGTTGAAAATGGGAAATCAAGTTGGCAAAAATTAAAAAAGAAAGGAAAAGAAAATTAAGAATTAACTTAACGTACATGAACTTTATAGTCCATACATTGAATAAGAATGAGATACATGATATGCATGATGCTAGATATAATTTTTGTCATTAATGCGATATTGTCATGATCTATACTATCCATGCATGTGCGTTCTTAAATCTCATTATGGTAGTTTAATTAAATACTAGACAAATCAATACATCGTAGATATACAATGAAATTTCTAGAAACTATTTGCTTCATTATGATATCGGAAAATAAAAAGGACAAAAAATGGATAAGATTAGTTATATGAAATCATGGATAAAACTTAATTTAATCCTTAGTATATAGAAGAATTTGATTTAGGTGAGATCGCACTTCTCCAGATGTTGTTCCCATTATCTTAAAAATTAGATATCACATGAAAATGAGTCTAACATTAGGTGTATCTAGTTTTATTTGTTTTTACCCCCCTTAAGAAAATTAGTGAACAATACACCCATGATGCATATGCTTAAAAAGATTAACATATGAAGAGCCAACCATTGATAAAATCATTTAAAGTTTAAAAAAAAAAAAGTGCATATGAGACATTGTTTGTGAAATTAGCCTTGTTTTAAATATTTTGTGTTTGAAACTTCTAAAAATAAAGGGATTATTATGTAAAATATAGATAAGAAGGAAATCAAGACATTAAACTGATGTTGGGGGCAGTCATAAGATTTAAATTTCTTATGTTTTTCCAAAAAATTGAATTCCAGCTCTAAGCTTTTAGTTATCTTATACATGATAGATGTAAAATTGTTTTACTTGAATTTTATTTAGGGTAAATTACAATAATACCTTCTAAAAACCATCAAAATCATGAAGTATTGCTACCCAATTATAATTTGACCCACTCTTTATCTCTATATTTGCCCTTGGTATAAAAGGACAATGTCTTTCTCTCTTTACTCCTTTCCACTTCTTCAACAAGAGAAAAGATCATATCGGCAAGAGCTAGTCTGACATGCCTCAGAAGCAAGTCTCGGCTTAGCTGCATTATCTTCCTACCGATGTTTGTTTTATCTTGCAGGTAGTAACAATTGGTGATGTCTAGCTCACCACACTCCTAAGTCTTGAAGACTCAATATGTCAAGGGCCAAAGATGGTTTTCCCTGTCATTTCTTTTTGTTTATACTCTTCTATGTGATTCACCAGATTTGTTATTATTGCTACAACTACAATGTTTAATTGTTTCTTATTCAACTACTACTAGTTACAACTCCTATTACTGGTTACAATTGCTATTTACCAGTTACAATATGTAATCTCTTAGCTACTTAGGTTGTTGTCTATTTTCTTGTTGAAGTCAGGTTGTAACAAGTATCTCCTCTCCTTGAAAACAGACTTCAATTAAAGAAAGATACTCTTTTGAGGCATAAGGCCTATGGTTCCACAGCCCTCCTGCTATACTGGCTTCCACTGCTTATCCTTGTCGTGAAATAACTTTGGTTCCCACAATAGAAAGACGTTATAGGGTTAGATGATTATTCACTACTACTGGCGGTAAATAAAGAGATGGAACAGACACCTTATGAGCTTTCTTCAATGAAGCCATATGAAAAACTAGTAGATTTTAGAATCAGCTAGTAATGCTAACTCATAAGCTACTGATCCCACCTACGAACAATTTGATGGGGACCATAATAGCATTTAGAAAACTTATGATGTCCCTGGGTAAGAGATACCTGTTCATAAGGTTTTAGAGGCACAAACACCAAATCTCCTTCATTAAAGCTAACATCAGATCTATGTTCATCAGCTAGTATCTTCATATGTTCCTGAGCCTCTAATAAATTATTTCTGAGCTACTTCAAAACCATATATCGATCATTAAGATCAGTATCCACTACATCTAACTTTGTGCCCCACCTTCCCCTTCCCCTCCCAAAACAAAAGTAGCAATAGTAGATGGTTCTCTACCTTGTACTAATTGAAAGGGGGTAAATTTAGCACTACTATGGAAAGAAGTGTTATATGAATACTCCGCCTATGGTAGATATTGTACCAATTTAGCAAGATACTCTAAATTACAAATCCTCAAATACTATTGAATGGTCCTTTGAGTACCTCAATTTACCATCAGATTGAGGATGATAGGTTAAACTATAATTCAGTGTAGCTCCACTCAAACAATAAAGTTCATTCCAAAAATTACTAGTGAAAAGTGGATCACATTTTAATACAATTGCCCTAGGGAACCCATGCAACATAATAACAATATTTACAAACAAGTCCGCCACTTGTGCTGCACTAAAATGTGCCAGTAAGGGTCCCATATGTGAAAATATTTCGTAAGCCTATCAACTACCGTTAATATGACAGTAGATCCTTGAGATTTAGGGAGTGATGTAACAAAATGCATTGCTATATCTTCTTCAATTCTCTCTAGAACAGGCAATGGATGTATTGACCAGGATGGTGACTTTGCAATAAACTTGACTTGCTAACCAATAATACAATCTCTGACAAACCTATCTACATCAACCTCCATACCTTCCCATTTGAAACATTCGTTAAGTTTTTTATAAGATTTCAGCATACGAAAATGACTTAAACTTAGGGCACAATTGAATTATGTCAATAAGAATGGAATAAGTGGTGATTGAGATAGCAAAAATAAACGAGATCCAATATAAAGTAGTTCATTCTTAATTTTAAGGGGCTATTTCAATTGATGTCCCTTGTCATCACACATCAGTTTCTCATAAATTGGGACATAAATATTTCCTTCTTTAAATCATCTATAAAAGTGAATGATGGTGATGAAATCCCATAATAACAACCCCCATTACTCTCTTGTCTAGACAAAGCATCCGTTACTGTATTATTTGATCCTAGCTTGAAAGTAATAATGTAATCATATCCAAGGAATTTAAATAAACATTTCTATTGATCAAGAGTCTAAAAAACTTGAGTTAGAATCTCCGTCAAGCTTCTATGGTTAGTTCTTATGAGGAAATGTGATCCTAATAAGCACTAACTCCACTTCTTCATAGCCTGCATAATAGCATAGAGTTCTCATGCATAAGTCGATGCTTTTCTTAGATGATTTGGAAACTTCTTATTAAAATAAGCCACTGGCTCATTATGCTATATTAAGACCGCTCCTATGCCTACTCTTGAAGCATCAGTCTTAACAATAAATAGCTAGGAAGAATTAGGTAGTTATAGTATAGGCGCTGAGCATAAAGCATGTTTTAAATTAGAGAAATCTTCCTTGTCCTCTAATGCCCATTGGAATTTATCATGCTATAACATATTAGTCAATGGATTGGCTATCGATGCATAGCCCTTAAGAAAAAGGCTATAGTACCCTGAAAGTCCTAGAAATGCACTCTTTCATTGTTATAGGCTTTGGCCATTCTTGCACTGCTTTCACTTTGCCAAAATCAGGCTACACTTCTTCCACAAACACAATGTGCCCCTAGTACCTAATCTGAATTTATCTAATTTGGCATTTAGGCTCCTTTAAGTAAAACTCGTTATCTTGTAGCACTTGTAAGACTCTAGCAAATGTTGTGCATGCTCCTCTATGTTCCCGCTATAAACCAAATATCATAAAAATATATATTACAATTACAAACTTACATTAAATTGGTTTATAAATGTTGTTCATGATAACCTGAAATGTAGCAGCGCATTGCTTAATCCGAAATATATCAAGAGAATTTCAAAATGGCCTTTGTGAGTTCGAAATGTTGTTTTGTCAATGTCATCTTCGTGCATTTTGACATGTTGGTATCCACAAAAATCCAGTTTTGAAAACAATTTTGCACTATACAGTTCATCTAATAGTAATAGCTCATCTACTATTGGCATAAGGGACTTGTTCGTAATAGTAACATTAGTAAGGGCCTTATAATCAATGCAAAAACTCCATGTTCCATCCTTCTTCTGTTCTAACAATATAGAAAATGAAAATGAGCTTGTACTATCTTTATAATGCCCTCAACTAGCATATCCCTCGCTTTTTTTCAATCTCATGCTTTTGAAAGTGAGGATACCTGTATGTTTGACATTCACTCTTGAATCATTTAATAAACGAATTCTATGTTGAACATTCCTTTGAGGTGGCAACGATGTAAGTGTCTCAAAAACTTTAGAGAATTTTCCCAATACATTTTCTTAGTGGATTATTGTTAGTGAAACTCGATGAATCTGTAGAAACCTGAGCCATTAATTGATAGCAACAAACTATCACCTTTGTCTTCATCATTCTCCTGAGATGATTGTGTGAAATATAAGAAATTGATGAAGAATCCCTTACTAGAGAGAACCTAGTTCCTTGGTACAAAAATGACATTGCTAAAGCATTATAATGAATGGATATAGGACCAAAGTCCTGCTACCATGAAACTCTAAGGACTATATCAGCTCCTTTAATAAGAAAAATATAAAAGGTAATCAAGAGTGTAATATTTCGTATTAGCACTTGTCATGCCCTAAAGGGTATCCTAAATGTGACAATCTGCCGTAAATAATATTAAAGCTTAAGGATGATTACCTTAGTTATACAAAAACTTTCATATCATATGCAAAGCATACTTTCACAATGAAGGAGACATCGGTGGAGTTACGCAATTGAATATACTAACAATAATTTTCATGCAAGAGTCACTAAACACATTTAGTCATAAATAGTAAGATCTTACAACTCATAGGGGCATACCCCTATCAAATCTTCTAATGAATATTACAACTACCATAGTGTCTCCAAGATACACATAAATCTCAAATTAAAGATAGAGTCTTTCAAAAAGAAATCTTATAAGTTAAATCGATTGTCACCATAAGCTTCCTTATATGGCCCCCAATCTTACCATGGCCATAAACCTGCTTGAGTAGAGCCACGAATATTTTTGCGTTAGCAACAATCTATAGGGGTGTAAGCCACAATTTGCATAGTGAGAAAATTCCCCAATAATGTACCCAAAAGAAAGAAATGCAAACAAGTTTGTTGAGCAAGTATATGTATGCAACAAACATATGAATGCAAATAAATACATATGGTTAGCCAAAAACCAAATATGTAATGGATTTACGCCATCTGTGTCGAAGGTTAGGGAATGCTATGATTAAAGGGGTCCTTACAGCCACTATCAATTTGAAATGGGGTCCTTACGACGTTATTTTTGTCATGTAAGGTCATTTGGGTTCCGATACCGTAGGGTTCATATTCAAAACGAATTTTTCTAAATTTTGTGAAACAATTTTCCAAGTCAGCTTCATTCAAAAATCCTTTGATGAAAATATAGATATATATATATATATATATGATTGATAAATCCCTTTAGTATATAGAGAAGCTCACTTTATATACAAAATTTCTAATGGTAGTGTCTCAACAATTTATTTCATAAAACAATTCATTTTGAGTTGTTAAAACTTTAACTTTGATAAATTTCTTTTTAAGTATTTTGAAGAAACTTTATATTTTCTTAGATTATTATAAATGAGTATATTCTTATTTTATTTTCTTTATTCCTTTTTCCAAAACAAGTAAATTTTCTTTTAACCTCAGTTTTTTATAAATTTTACTTCTAGTGATAAAAGATCAAAGTTATCAAAAGTGTATTAAGTTGTTGAAAACCTTTTTATAAAGTTATATTTAGAATGTTTTTAGAAAATGAATCTTGTCCCCTTATATTTATTATTTAAAATATAAGTTTTTGTTTTCTAAAACTTGTTCTTTTATTTCCTTTGAAAAGAATCCTCTTTATTGATGAAATCCTTTTGTTTTTAATCTTATCTTATTTTTATTCTTTGAAAATAAGTTTTCTTTAGAAACTTGAAAATTATTATTTTCCTAAGTGGGTTTTATAACTTTATGGGTTGAATTCATCTTAACTTTGAAAACTAGTTTGTTTCTTAGTTTTGTTATGGGAGTTAAAAAGTTTAATCTTAAGCTTTTTGTGAAAATTTTGAATATTAACAAATTATTTACTAAAACTTAGGTTACATAATATACGAAGAAAGTATTTATTTCTTATGTTTCCTTGGTAAAGCTATCTTTTTTATTTGAGAAAACTTTGAAAAAAACTTGTACTACTCTATTTCTATGTTGTTGATAATAACTCCATTATTTTGTGACAAGTCATATAATAGAAAATTTAGTTTTAAATCCCTTAATAAAGTAAAATACTACTTTTAAATTAGTTGAGACAATATCATTATGTAGATGCAAATATTATGAACATATAAAATGATAAGAATATGAGAAAATACTAGAAACAAATAATAATAAGCAAGATAATAAAATTATCAAGTATTGAGAACCTTAGCTTCATCAAGGTATCCGGTCAAGTATTGGAAGCCTTAGTTTCATCAAGGCATCCCGGAACTAAGAATAGACTAATCTCAAAAGAATAAAGAAAATAAAGAAAAGGTTGTTTTGACTTGATATAGACGAATCTAAGACTAGAAAGACTAGTCTTAAAGAAATAACATGAAATAAATAAATTACAAAGCATGAAATTAAATAAATAACAAGTGAGCTTATACGCTCTAAAAATTATATATAAATAATATATTTAGTTATATATGAATTAGAAATTACAACAATAAAATCAACATAACATAATAAAATAGGAAGTCATGTGGAAGAACAAAACATGAACATTTTGTTGCTTTTGCTACTCATATGAGTTTCAAAATAACACCATAGTCATGTTAAGTTATATGACATGAGTAAATAAATGGTTAGAAGAAGTTTACCTAAAGTCTTTATATGGTATGAAGATGGTAGATGAATGGGGTATTTTGTGAGTAGTGATATATGGTAGATAGTTTGTGTATAAGGAATGATTTTTGTGAAGAATTGGTTTAAGAGAGTTTTGGTAAAGAGAAATTTTGAAGAGAGGATTTGTGGATAGATTTTTGGAGAGTTTTGGTAGTGAAATGAATTGTGTGAAAGAATGAAGGAGGGATGGGGTATATATAGAATTTTAGAGTGAAAATTAGATGTAATTAAATTAATTGAAAAAGAAAATAAATGTAGAGTGAAAAGAGAGAGAAGTGGACAGAAATGAAGGGGAAGAGAGAGAAATTTGATTAAAAATTAATTCTAGAAGAAAATTGTAAGAGAAAATTGATAATATGTGGTGTAAAATTTTTATAGGAAAAGAAAATTGTAAGAAATAAGTATGTAGGTGTAAGAATAAGTAGTAAAAAAAAGTAGAATTAGAGGAATAGTGATGAATAGTAGAAAAGTACTATGAATAGTAAACTAGACAATTAAAATATCGGTAGTAATAAAAATACGCGTATAAATGCGATATCTGTAATTTTTAGCTATCAAAAAATTCTAAAACTGATATTTTTGAAAATCTTATATTTTTACGAGTCTTTTGGTATTAATAGAATATTTTTGCCATCCGGTGTACCAGGGCACGGTTTTTGAAAACTGATCCCGTTCGGATCCAAAAGATACTAGAAATTTTCGAATCTAATATTTTTAAGCTTCCCTATATTATTATGAACTATTATCAATAATTATTTTTCATTTCGTTGTTTAGGGTTTAAGAACACGAGATTACCGGATCTTAAACACTAGGGTTTGTTGTAAGCTTTGTTGACTTTTAGGGTTTCGATTTGACTTCCGGTTTTGTTGAATTATTCGTAAGGTATAATTTTGGAGTTTTGACCGTATTATATTTTTAGTTCGATATTTATGATTTATCTCATTTTATTTGTGATTATTTAATAGTTTTTAGTTCTCGGGATCGTTTAACCGAGTCTAGGGTTATGAGTTGATTCAGTATGACTTTTGGTGAAAATTGAAATTTCTGATTCTAAAATTCACTAGGGTTTTAAGATCTTAACATTTCATTGTCGGGCGTTATTTGGATATATCGTTTTGATTTGTGTTTTAGGAATTAGGTAAATGATTTGATTGGTATACGAATGTTGATTCAACCGATAGTTAGATTTTCTATTTTGTTTTTTAGGGTTCTTATTTTTCTCAAGATTAAGAAATATTGTTTTTTTTTATCTTATTTAGAATTATTTTTTAACTTGGTTCGATTTTTAGGGTTTCGATTTCAGTGTTTGACTCTTAGGATTATTTTCTAAGAATTATGAAATTTTCAAGGGTTTACACAAGAAATTCTAAGATTTTCGAGTCAAGATCCACTTTCTTAGGTGTCACAAGCGGAATTTTTCTTAGATTATTATCACATAGATGAAAAAAATTACCATAAACTTGTATTTTTTGCCATGAAAGAAGCTGCTAACATGTGGTACACATATATAGATGTGTTCAATTACTTTAAAACAGGGACCATTTTATTAAGGTACTTTTCATTTGTTTTGGCCATTTGAGTATGACAGAAGGAGGATCGATTTTATATTATTGATAATATTATGCCTCGAAATTTTATCAAGACATGTAAAGTGCCACGTATAATACTATATGTATTATACGCACAGGCTTTCTTAATAAATATGTTTATTGTGAATATTTGCTAGCCGATATTAATTCTGAAATCATTTAATTAGATACTAGAAACAACTAGATTTATAACGATAAAATAAACTTTAAAAAAACATTTCATATTTTACTTTCATGAGCAGATAATTTTTTTTATAAACAAAAGCAAACCATCAATTATCTCATATATCTTTCATGATAGTAAAATAAAGCTTTGAAAGCTTATTACAAATATGGGCTTCATAACCAAGTCTTTAAAGAAAATTACGAGTTATTAAAATATATAAATCCAAACCTTATACAAAATAAATTAAAATAAATTCAGCGGCCCTATCTCACTTCACTCCTCATAAAACTTTTTAGAGTTGTCCCATGTTCGAAACGATCATCATCATCAAATCAACACCTAGAAAGAAAACATCAATGAGCTAAAGCCTAATACAAAAGTGACACAAGTACACACGATATGACACACATCCTTAAATTAATGCAGTGTAACAAATAATAAGTTATTATCTTTAATTTAAAGTAAAACAAGTAACATTCGAGCACTCAGACTCTGGAATAATCTTTGGGAAACTGGGGATCTTGAGTAACAGTAGCTGCTCAAGGGGTTGATATAGTAGTCTGGATACTTATATCTCCTATATCTAACCACAAAAAAGAAAATAGCTTCATCTAAAGTTTACAGTCGTTACATATTCTACTCATCTTAGCCTATAATATAATACGGCTGAGCTAGTCTCATAAACATGAGCCATGCTATATTACATCCCTTCAAGTAGATGTTATTCCAATATCATTTGACCTATTGGCTACCAAATGAGTTATCTATGAATTTTCATTACATCATGACATAACAATGCATCATGGGGGGGAAGGGGGGGTTTTCTAAGAGCCTAACTACTGTGCTTGGCTTCAGACAAGGTTATCACTCCTTGGACCGAATTAAAAGACACAAACACAAGCAACATTAATTATTAAGTCGTCTTTAAGTTTTTATTCATTTTTAATATGCCTACCTTAGCATGCAACAACCATGTCACTGTATTCCTTTCATAGAGTTTAGAATCCAAAACAAAAGCAGAGGATCGATCAACTATTTATTCATCTATTCAAGAATTAAACCTATATAAGAAGTTTAATTAATTATTAATTTGCATCAAACTTATATTAAAACCTATTTGATCAAAAACTAAGCAAGAACCCCACCATGACTGCGAAAATCGCCTGCCAAGATATAAACTATTCGCCATTGTCTGTCAAATTATTTCGTTTCTTTTATTATAAGTCATTCACTATGAAAACATTATCATTTATTATTCACTTTCAAATTTTAAATAAATTGTTAACCTTTAGGAAAATACTCATCTTAGTAAACAATATTTGAAACAGCATACTCCCTTTATTATTTAAAGTTTAGCATACAATAATTATGTCTAAGTCCTTTACAAGTTAAATCTATATCAACTTAATTCAACTAAGTCAATTAGACTTAACTACTTAATTCATTTACTAAGTTGTATTCAATTATCACTCTAGATCCTTATCATGTAATTCCCCTAATTTTATATAACTAGATTATAATAATTGTAAAATATAACATAGAATCATAAAAGAATTATTGTAAAAGTCGCAAAAATCACTTCCAATTCTTTTACAATTTAAAAATTAAAATTCTTACCAATAAAATTTTGAAATGTAAAATGTAACTTACATAATCTTAAACAATCAATGATCGATGATAAATAAATCGTTACTATAAACTTCAAAACCCTTCTATCTTAAATTCAATAGTTAGAAAATAAATCCTATACTCGTTAAAATAATGAAACAACGATTTTTGAATTATCCCTAATATTTTAAAACCTTCAAATAGCCTTAGAAAATCTATGATCATCAATTATTAAAATAAATAATTCTTAGAATAAGATTCTACCACATGATTTAACAAGTCAAGAAGTAATCACAGTTGACCATGGTTTTTTATTACAATAAAAGATGACTAATTTTAGAACCAACTGGTTATAAAAAAATAGTTCAAAGATAAATCACTAGAATTATAAAGTTCATAAAAAGATCAAAAACTGATCAATACTTAAGATTTTAAACCTTAATTAAATATTTGAATTATACCAATATTTTAGTTAGAAAATTTTGAGTCTATAGAGACTAAAATCTTGATTTAACCTTGTAATCCCGAGAATTTTTATAACTAGGAAAATGAATAGAGTACACAAATAAAATAGATATAAAACTTAGGACTTAATAAAAATCCTAGAATGAACCTCTAAATAACAGTGAACTCATTTATAGCTTAAAAACCTGAATAGAAAATTATTTGACCCTAATTGATGCTAAAGATAAGATTTCATATTTTGAGCCAATAACTCAAGATATAATTAAAAGGGGATCTAAATTTCAAATCCGATAAAAGATAACCCCTTTATAGAACATATTAATTATAAAATAATAACTAAAAGATGAACTGCTAGGATTATAATACACAATAAAAATGAAAACGGATCTACAACTGACAATCTAAACTTCAAATAAAAATTTGGATTGCACCATTGTTCTAGTTAGAAAATTTGGAAGGTATAGGCACTTAAGTCTTAATTTAGCTTATCAAGTCTAGAAAACCTTAATCGCGTAAGATAAAACTCTAAAATTATCTAATCGCGTAAACTTTAAACTCATGATTTGAACTCAATAATAATACAAACATATTGTTGAGACTTTACATGAAGTTTTAGAGATAAAACTCCTACATAACTAATATTTGAATACGCATAAATCATATTAAACTACTTGAAATCTAGATAAATTACAAGATAATTACAATCCTAATCTAAACTACTTTACACAGTGGGAAATCTCAGCTGGAAGTACTACAATGGAGAAGGAAATCACGCCAGCAACTTCCCCAAAAAGTGTACAAATAAACCTTGAAAAGTCAAGATGAAAAAGACATGAGAGCTAATTTAAATGAACCAATAACAAGCTCCAAACAACTTGCAAATGGCTCAAAATTCATCCAAAATTTCCTGTGAGTTGCAACAGCATGGAGGAGACAACATGCACAAAATTTCAACTAATCTTTCACCGTGTATAACCTTAGGAATTAATAGCCCACAACTTCGACAATTTGACTTCCTTGAGCTCCAATAAAAACCCCTCATATGGACACATAAGTGGCTAAACATTGACTGAAAATCTGCAAAACAAACACAAACAAAACCAACATTCACAGCTCCACAAATTTGCATACCAAGGAACATGAATTATGCCACCATATTGCACTGAAAATCCACCAATTTGTACAACAAATAACAGCTATAAATGAGCATAAGGAACTTGTAAACGAACACATTATTACCCCTTCATTTGACCCTTAATCAACTTCTTAAACCAACTCAAATCTCCTACTCAATTTCCGTAATAGTAGCTATAGCAAAGGAGACATAACAGCACACAAAAATTTGCAGCACATGCTCCTCTGAATATATCTTAGGAATGTAGGAATTTCAACCCTACAAAAGCTAAAAGTCTTGACCAATTAAGCTCCAATGAAATTCCATCAAAAGGACACATAGATGGTTGAATATTGACCCACAAAATCAGCTAAATAAACATATAAACAACCAACATAGGAAGCTTAAAAATTCGAACGAAAAACAATAGCCTCCAGCCTCCACATTTCATGTTCCCAAAATAGCCCAACTTGTATCCTTGTTTAACACATATAAATGGGAGTTAGTAGCGAACAAACAAGCTCATTATTTCCCCCATCAGCTGGAACCAAAACCCAAGCAAACAACCAAGCAACAACCCTTATCTCTTCTAAACAAATCAGATGATAATAGAGTAAGCAGCCCCCTATTTTCCATAAAGCTTCACCAAGAACTTCACTTTTCATCAATACAAAGTACAACAAACAAAAACTTGATCCCCATCGTGAACCATTAGAGTAATACCACAACCAACGCTTAAGCAAACAAAATCTAACAAAACCAAAACTCACTCATCTTCCACTTATTCTTTACTACTAACGTAAACCATCAAGGTAAGGAAATGACTCATTTTACTTGGTCTGTTCTTAGAACAAATAAAGTTAAATCCTTTATTTTTTAGCCTAGGTTTCGGGTCTCTTAGAAAGGAGGGTTTGTCCACACCATTGCGACTCCATCAAGGTAATTCTCATCCTATTTTAGAGCTTATATTCCAACTATGTCGAAAACAAGGAAATTTTATGGATTAAATTTCTTTTAGAATAGTGAATGCCTCGATTTTTCCTAGAATTAGAAATGTTAATACTAGCTTTATGTGTATCCTCACTTGAATCATCTATGTTCTCCTTTTGTTTATCTTCTTGGAATAACATATGATACACACAAACACATCATAACAATAAGGCAACAACATACAACACCAACTTTGTTAAATAAACCATAGAAAACATTAAATATAATGAATAAATTGTATTGATACAACTATCATAAGAAAGAAATAACCCCACCAATGGAAAATACACGAAAAATCCTATGAAATTGCTACTCATTTGTTAAAAATGGATAAGAAACATATTAGATATCATGAAAACAAAAATTCACTTCTTGCTGTCAGAATTTTTCATGAAATTGCAAATTGTTCCTATGTTTTTGGCCATCTTAGGGACCTTGTTTGGTGAAAACAATACCATCAATGGATTGTACTCGAGAAATCGTATGAAAATGCCTATTTATTCATCAAAAGCGAACTAGAAATGAGTTAGATATCATAAAAACAAGTTTTAATTAAAGTTACTATGTTTCTACCTAAATGTTGCATACATATTTTTTTATAAATTTGAATATCTTACATACTTCTTTTCTTAAAAAAAAACACCACTACAAAAAGTAATCGAAGAGTACTATCAAATCAACTATTTATACATCAAAATCGGATTA